>CM042899.1:26998500-27598500 GCA_023653625.1 Triadica sebifera
AAATTTTTAGATAGAACAGATTGATATTCAACAATGTTCTCAGTCATATTAATTTAGTTGTATGTATATTCATCTTATTCATTTGGTAGCTGTATTTGATTAGTTAGCTATTTCTTCACCAGCAATGCAAATATCTAATAAACATTATCGAGCTCCTTTTCCTCCTATAAAAAATTTTCTGTTGTTTACTAAAAAATTCTAAGAGAAGACTATTTTGGGAAAAACCGTGGAAATAATTAAAGATTTTAAATAAATCAAAACCACCAAAAAAGTAAAATAGACAAATGAGTATTGACTTGAACAAGAATAATCCGAGAAATTCAACTCAGAGTATGTAATAAGAACATGTTCCCCAAAAAAAAACAAAACAATCAAATATTCTTTTGCAAAGAGAAGAACCAAATGCCCAATCAATGGCAAAATCACAGTGATCAAATATAAGAAGGGAGCAAAATAGATCGAACAAAAAAGAAAGCATCGTCTTTTTTTTTTTCAAAAACAGAATAAATATCAATCGCCACACATAAAAATGAAACGAATTCAAACAGAAAAGAACCAAACAAAGAAACAAAGAAGAAGCAAAAGAAGAAATTTCAGCAGTGAAAGCCATACCCAAGAGGATAAACATTTCCAGAAAGAGGAAGAACGAGAGAAGAGCTAAAACGAGAAGAGACCGAGGGCTGAGTTGACTTTTTCTTGCTTGGTAATTGAATAATATCCGA
Organism: Triadica sebifera; assembly: GCA_023653625.1. Lineage (NCBI taxonomy): Eukaryota > Viridiplantae > Streptophyta > Magnoliopsida > Malpighiales > Euphorbiaceae > Triadica > Triadica sebifera. Next base: position 26,999,223 of record CM042899.1, read on the forward strand.
GAAAGAACCCTGAAAAGTTGCAGCCAATTGAACATAGAATAAAACCACCATAACAAATGATGGTATGCTTCTTCTTTTGCTTTTCTTTTCCATCATCAAACAAACAATCAAGCTGTTCCCCAAAAAGGGTTTAAAAGAGTTCAGGCGAAGAAAAAGGGCCAGAAAAGAACTCGAAAGAGAGAAGACTAAAAAGAGAGTGAAGAGCAAAGTCCGCTTCCACTTCAGCTAAGTCCATGTGTTTCAAAGGTTGAAACTTTTTGTGCCAAAAGAAGAAAAGAAAATAACAAAATATTGAGATTTTGAAGAGAGAGTTGGGTCTTCAGTTCTTACATCTTCCTTCCGACACTAGGAGGCTACTTCTAGAACTTATATATACATGTCCTAAAAGTTTTATATTGAAATGACGGTTATTTAAAACAAAAAATCAAAAATCAATCCACACTGAATCGAAAAACAAATTCAGCCAACCATTAGCTTTAACTTTAAGTTTAGTTTTTTTGAATTTATAATTACCCACCATTTCTCTTTAATGTTTTATTTTTTTTAAAAAAAAAATACTCTCTTTTTTTCTCTCTTTCCTTTAGCTTAAGGGTTGGTTTATATTATTTTTCGATTTGAACTGAATTCAAGTGGGATTTCTCATCTTCTCATATATATATATATATATATATATATATATATATATATATATATATATATATATATATATATATATATATATATATATATATATATATATATATATATATATAAATATATATATATATATATAAAATACAATTAAGACATAAAAAAAGTATACTGAATGAGTAAAATAAAAGGAAGAAAATATTTTATATTTATCAATTTATAAATTAAATCTTTCATAAAATTTTCAAAAATTAATTGCATATATTGACTGTTAAGCATATTTTACATGATTAGAAGAGTGGTTATGGACAGGGAAATTCGCCATGGTGGTGATACTGAGGAGGCGTTACATTACTTGTTGGTGAAACATCTTCTCCCGTTTCAAGAATCATAGCAGCGCTACTTCATCAATAGCAAAGGTGCTTTTATCTTCAATGGAGTTTGCATTTCTCCAGATGACATATCTGGCTTCTTGCGTCAAAGCATGAAGCTGAATTCCAGCTTGCTTTTTCCCAGTCATCTCCTCTTGAAGGAGACCCACTCATTAACTCCTCCTCGGCCTTAAGCTCCTCCCCCTGGCTCCTTCAAGATTAACTTTTGTTGCAATTTTACGAGACCATACATCATGAAAATTTGATTATTGGCATGGCGGAAGAATTCCATATCAAAACAGCCCTCTATTGCTTTGAGAGATGCTGTTTTTCCTGCTAGAAGAGAAGGGATTTTGAAGGTGATTACAAATCAGCCATTAACTGCCTGAATAGAACCATCCCTCCCTATGATCTCTTATATTGAAATTTTTGATTAATTAATGATATCGGGTGCCTTTTTGTTCTTGTGCTTTTGTTAATGGGGACTGTAACTCAGCTCACAATCTGCCTAGAAAATGTTTTAGATGGCAGTTTCAGTCTGTATTCTTTTGGTTCCTTTTAATATATTCTTTGCTTTGACAAAAAAAAAAATATAAATTAAACTATGGCCATGTTTAAATAACAAAATATGTCGAAGCTAAGAGAGTATTAGAATTGGGTAGATCGAATTCGTGAATATCTGAAGACATAATGTCTAATTGAAATATTAATATAATTGAGCTATTTAGCAAAATTCAAAAACAATTAACATATACAGCTCAAATTAAGCTACCCCAAGAGGGACAATATAGAAATTTCATACTTAATCAATTTCTGTCAGTAAGCATGCATCAAGGGTATATTAGTAATTCAATTTAACTCAACTAATTTTTAAGGACTTAATTAATGTAATTAAGCTAGCTCAAATTTATCTATCTAGCAATATTCTTGAAAAAAAAATTGCTTTTAAATTTGAAAATTTTGTTCAATTAATATTTGAGTCAATTTGTAACTAAAAGGATAAAACATTTGAGAGAAACAAGAACTGAATTTATTGCTGTTGTTTCATATCGAGAAAAAGTATATTTCTGTTCCTAAATTTTATGAAATTGTGCAATTAAGCTTCTTTAACCGAAAATTTATTCAATTCACTCTCCTGATTATCAAATTTTAACTTAGTCCCTTCAAATTTAATTAACTACTGGTAATTAGATGCTAAGTATTTTATAAATAAAAACTAATGGAAAATGTATTTGATTCTTTTAATTATTATTAATTAGATGCTAAATGTTTTATAAAAATAAGCTATATTAATTCAAGATTTTATATTTAAAAGAATTTATAGTTCAAAAGTCAATTAAGCAAAACCGAGAGTTATAATTGAATCAATTTCGCAAATTTGCAGTTGAGAGACTTAATTTTACAAATTCATAAACTTTAGGAACCAAAATATGATAACTTAGATTGTATAAATCTTAATTTTGAAATTAAAGTCTTATTTAGTTTAACCGTTAATGGCTGATTGGTATTTAGTGTTTGATTAAAAAAAATTGAATGATTACTATTAGACTATAAAATTACAAATAGATATATAATTTATTTAATTTAAAGTATTTATTTTCTTATAATATATAAATAAATAAAAATTATGTAATTTATTTTAATTAATAATATAAAAATATTAATGAATAAATAAAAAAATTTAAAGTTGTATATAATTTACGAATACATTTTACTAATATATTATGCAAGAAAGAATGAATTCAAAATCTATTATCCGTTTGAAACTTAAGTGGACTAGGATGTAATTTGCATTTTTTGATATAGTTAAGGGGTTAATTTACCCATTTAGTCTCTAAATTATACTGTTGTCTGTCTCTTTATTGAAAATTATTGACTTAACTCAGTTTTCATTTTAATGATTTTTTTTTGCTAAATTGTCAAATTAGCTCATAAACTATATTAAAAAAATACGAGTCAGATTATGAACTTTGACTCAGTATAATTACTCAATACAATTAAATCCCTTATATTATAAACTGGTATAAATAAATCTCTAAACTATTATGATTTTTGTCCCCTTTGACGCTTTTTGAATCTAATTACTAATCATTGACAATCGACTTTTTTTAGCCTTAACTTAAAATATATATTTTTTATTTTTATAAAAAAATAAATTATATCAAAAATTAGTTTTTTATAATAAAAATTAGTTTTGAATAATGAATTCTTTTAATATAATTAATATTAATAATAAATTTTTTATTTATTTCATTCATTTTTCTGCTTTTTCCTCAAATCTCTCCTATTCTTACCACCCAAAAATCCTAATCCCAACACTATCGCCAATGCTCTTTATGCATGTGACCATAGCAATGTTAATTTATTTGAAATTATTCTGGTTGACTCATCCTTTTTGTTTCGATGTCATATAGAAAGATTGTGATTTTTTTATTACTTTCCCATCTCACCAACAATTTTTTAATATCTTTAATTGCATGGTCTTTGTTAATTAAATATATCTGAATAATCGCTTGATTCATCTTCAGAGTTTTAGAATCTATTTTCCATCAACCACCATCTATTATTCAAAGAGCTTTTGCATTTACCTATCTGCAATGTCGTGATAATTGATTTCAGAGCCCGACTCAATGAGTGTCAATATGCAATTATAAGTTTACATATCTCAACTGAGTTGGACTCAAACTCGTTCTAGTTTGAAGAATTTCTTTCACTCAAGGAAACAACTTGTGATTTTTAACACCTAAATAATTGTTCACTAACATCTTGAATGTTGAGAAATTGCTCAAGGGAAAATGAATATGGACATCTATTCAACCTAATGTAAGTATCATCGAGTCTATATAATTTTTATTGTTAATTGTAAAAATCACGATTCTCTATTATACACAATAAGAGTTCAAAATTCCATATATAAAATTTAAAATTCCCAATAAACTCACATCTGTTGATTTATTCATCATAAATCGATTGAATAAATCGATTGAAATCTTCAACCGCAATCACCAATTTATTTATTGTCAGTAATAGGTGCAATTTGAGATCAATATCATTTTAAACTCTCGAAATATCAATGTTGTTAGGGTTAAAATATTGACAAAATAAACATATATATTTTTCATTTATTATTATGAAAAAATTAATTAATTTTTTTATTATAAAAAACTAATTTTTAATATAATTTATTCTTTTATAAAAATAAAAATAAAAATAAATTTTATGTTAAGCTAAAAAAGTATCACTTATCAGTTTATAATTGGTAGTTAAGTTAACTCAACGAGTTTTGTCAAAATGAATAGAAAATCAGAATAGTTTAGAGACTTATTTGTACCAAATTAAAATATAAAAGGTTTAATTGTACTGTATCAAAATTTAAAATCAGACATTTTTGGATATAATTTAGAAGCTAATTTAACCATTTGACAAAAAAAAGATGACAAATGTCAATTTCTTATTGATTAAATGGAAAATTAAATTAACTCAACAATTTACATTAAAAATACAGACAGTAATATAGTTCATAAACTTAATTGTACAAATTTAAAACTTAAGAGATTTAATTGTATTGAGTCAAACTTTAACGAGACTTGTTCTTTTGATTATAGTTCAAAAATTAATTTGACTATTGGTGTATCTTTGTATTTAAAAAAGCACTAACTATTCTAAAAAAGCTTTAAAATATAATTTTTCAATTAACAACCTATAAGAATTTCAAGCATGTATTAATTATTAATTAGAAAAACATATCAAACACTTAAAGGATTAATTGTTGGGCATGAAAAAACTATCAATTGCCCCAATCCACTGAACCAAACACCCATTAAAAGTGTGCACCAGAAAATCATTTGAGGGCTACAAATAAGGAAATTTTCATTTTTGTCCATGACATGAACATATCATCATCAACCTCAACCTATATGCTTAATATGCTTACTAATCAAATATTATTTAGTTACAACTAATCCGTCCAAACTGTTAAAATGCTCACCATTTTATCATAAAACAATTGCAATTAGCAGGAAAACATCTAATCTGCCATACCCTCCAGTTGTCTTTTGCTCCAAATTTGCGATTCCTCTCCAGTTATGCTACCTCTGCTTCTGCAAAGAGTTGTCATATCATTCATGACCAAATACCGTATATGTGAATTTATTATTCAAGTGCAAATACAACTCACTCTCCACATCCCAAAAATTAAGCTCATCTATATTTTTACACAAACTAAAAAAATTTAGTTGATGTGGTCCATACAAATTTTCAAACCCTATGTTAATTGGGGACATATTGAAAACTACGAAATAATAATTCATATTTGTTAATAACAAGGTGCATTAACTAGAGACATAATAAAAAATTAACACATTAACTGTATTTTCAAAAAAGAAAGCGGTTATAATTTGAGACAGATGAAAAAAGAAAATGAGTCTTATCTCTTGGGACAGAAGGAGTATATAGTTTCTCCTCCGTGCTCTGGCTATAGACAGCTAAACAGTCATCAATCACCATCACAAAACCAGCATCAATCCACAATAAATTCAAGAAAAAGGAGGAAAAAGTCCTCAACATGGAGGAAGGAATCATGGAGGTCTGTCTCATCAAAGTGATATGTTAACACTCACTGCATTGTTAAGTTTTTTCTCTGTATAATCACACCAAATTTTGGAGTTCTCTTTTGTAAGCTAAATTGAATAGCACTTGCTAACCTATGCATGCTTCTTCAAACAGTTATTTGAAAGAGAAAAATGAAAAAGAAAAGAAAGCATAGCAGTTCCTAATGAACATGTTAAATAACTAAGCATGTGAAAATTTTGGAATATTAAATGTCTGCCTAATTTATTTCATCCACTATACTCCCTATATAAGCTTTCTTCTCTCTCCTATTTTTTTTAATATTAAATGTTCTCCAACATCCTAATAATTGGGTACATTGAACCCAAACAGAGAATCAACAGTTTCAATCAGCTTTAATGGGGAGAAAAAGATCTAATGAAAAACAGTAGAAGGTTCAAAAACAATTACCTGGCTAAGCAAACATCAGGAGAAAAATTCAAAAAAGATTTTCAGTATGCTGCTTTGCCCAGCTGTCATAATCTTGCAGCAGTTGCTGCAAGAACAGCTTTATCAGCCTATCCACGAGGGCTTGCATCACTCTGTATTTCATCACACTTCCACAATTACAATGGTGATAATTGTAGTGTCTCTAGACCCAAAATAACAGGAGTTCTAGAGAAACCACAGAGTAACCTATAAAATAGGATATGGAATGCTGAATAATATAAACCTGTAATATTGTTACATTAGCTAACTATTCAGCACTAAAATGAGTGCATTTAAAGATATTTAACAGAAGCATCAAATGACATTTATAATAAACTATACATATTAATTTGTAATGTCTTAAGATTCTACTGTAAGAGGATTATTGGATTAGATGCATCTTGACATTATTTCCTTTCAAATTCAATGTCATAACTCCCACATCAGAGATAGGCAGATATGAACTGGAATAAGTATCTTTTTCCCTATTGAAAATCACTAACATCTAGTCTTCCATTCAACTCACTCGTTATTGGTGATGCTGACCAGTGACCAAACAATGGTCAAAAGTAACTGATTACTAATATACTATAAAGCTTTGCACATAAAGGTGGAGGTGGTGGAATAAGAAGAAAAGGAATGCAATTATGCATGAATACATCAACATCTCCATACCCTCTGCTTCCAAAAGATCTTGATACTTACTGCAAATATATTTTAAGAAAAGACTAGATGAGACTGCTAGCCACAAGAACATAATAAGTTAAATGATGTAGCAGTAATATTACTCACAAATTTCCAGGACCTTCAACAGCAGATTTTGGCAGCAAAGAAAACGGTTTTGTATAAATCTGCATATAACAAGCAACTATTTAATACATGATATTATTCCTCAATAACCAGGTCAAGTACGGACATGAGAGGGAAGAAAATGCAAATTCAAAATTTGATATCAGGACAGAGATTATCAATTTACAATTAGAAAACTTATATGATATCTCAGTTAGAACTGGAGAGAACATAATTTTCCAGTTATCCTGGACCCAATTTCTCACTAAGAGAATCAGAGATGTGAAGGTTGACTTTTGACCTAGCATTATTTTTTTCAAACAAACTCAAAAACCCGGTCACAGTTCGCTGAGAAATTGAACAAACCTATTCAATTTGCAAGGCCTTGAGATGTATTTACAACAAACAGACATCAAAGAAAACCAATGCTGTCATTAACTAAGCATCGGTGACTGAGAATTTAATTTGCCAATTATCCTGTGCCCAAGGCTCATTGGTAGAAAATCAGAGATGTGAAGGTTGACTTCTGAGGAAATTCAGTGTCAAGTGCAGTTTGACATTAACACTGAAAAGAAAAATGAAAAAAAAAAGAAAAAGAAGAGAAAGGTGAGTCTTTAATTGCTTTGATTGAGGAGAAAATAATTAATGATAATCCTGAAAAACATGTTTATATATAATTTTATTGCAATGGGAATTTTTGCAAATCAAAAAATAAGTCTTTCATTTACTTTTAGGAATAAACCTTGTCACCAGCTAATAAACGGATATGGTAGCAACTCATTACAATAAGACCTGCAAGGATCATGGTTTATTAAAATAGGAACATCCAAGTTCATTGCTTATACCAAAGAGTCCTATATGCTGTGATGGTCGTACTGAAGCGGCGATACAGGGAATTAAAGAAGTGGCCAAATGACAACCAATACCATCCCAATAATTATGAAAACAAAGCTTTAAATTTCTTTGCAATTATCATGGTATATAAGTGGAAAATTAACAACCTCAAGTGCGACATTCAATTTCATGTCAGCCTCTAAAAATGGTTCAGAACCGGTTGTGTTCCATGTCACACGATTCATCATGAAAGCTGCAAGATAAAATGAAGTTCGAAAGAAAATTCCATGCATTATTATGCCATATTGACTGAAAACACCATATTTCTGGAGCATATTTAACTCCCATAAAAATATGATCTTGATCATGGCCTTATATTTCCAATAAAAGTCTAGCTGCACTTTTCAAAACATCTAAATAAAACCTTAAAGATATCACCAAATGTCTTTTACCATAAAACATTCTGTTCATCAATAATTAAGAATTTTTTTTTTTTTTTATCTCTGTAGGTGTTTCACATACTAAGACTCCATGTCACCATAAATGATTTGAACTACTATGCAAAATAAAAATTGTCTCATGGTAAACTATACTAACAGCTACGTGAAACCCGTGTATATTACAAGATCCATACTCAAGTACCTGAAAAGTACTTATTTTGGCGTTCCAAGATTTCTGAGCCTTGAAACTGCATATTAGATCAGCAGCCAATTTTGAAGAAAATTAAGAACGTATAAGAAGATTTTAATGAAGACATAAAACACATATAGATCTATATTGATGCTTTCAATTCAATGAAAATTCCGCCAGCTGTAATTATGGCAAACAAAGAACAGCAGATGCTCCTTGAGATTTAATGAGAATATCTCCCAAAATTATATATAACAAACATATAATGAGAATTCCTTTTTCTAACACAACCTCAAAGGTAAAGCCACAAACTCACCTTACAAGAGAGCATTTCAACAACACAATCTTCTTCAGTTGGGGTCACTCGCAGCTCCAGCACAGGGGCTGCTTCAAAATTCAGCAGCTCAAGCTTTGGCAGAAAACATCTATATGTGTTGGCATCAAGTGATTCAAAATTTTGCAGGGCATTTGTATTCAACATAGCTTGAATTCCAAATGGGTGACTTAGAAATTCACTGATACGATACCCATCATCAGTAATTGGCAGTTGAATTCTTTCCTTCTTTGCAGCAGATAAATTTGCCTTCTTTGAGTTGAGCACTGACAAGCGGGCTTTGCATACCTTTAAGGTGTCAATTCTCTTCCTAAACCAAGTAAAAATTGCAGACAAAATAATCAGAGAAGAAACGAAATATCAGTAACGAACCAAAGAAACAAACCTGTTGGCAGTGAAGAATGGGAAAGCCAAACTTGGGGATATGGTGAAGGAGCCTTCAAGTCCTCCTGTTAATCTCCATTTGTTATTACTACTTGCTATCATCATCCTCACTGGAAATTCCTAGCTGGGTTACAACTATCATGGATGTAACCCAACTCAATCGAAGAAAACCATAAAAAGTAGCCGATAATAAATAGGAAAAATACAACCCATCAAAGTGCCTAAAGCCAGTGGCGGGGGGTGGCATATGGGGGCCACCGCTACCCCTAAATTAAAGAAAAAATGTTAAAATTATGAATTTCTAGGTCCGCCACTGCCTAAAGCGTTGGCGCATGCAGATACAGAGGATTCTCGGCCTCTGCTAAAGGCAGGAAAAAAGGGGCAAAAATTTTTTTCAAAAAAAAAAGTTTGAAGCTTTTGGGTATTTTAAGTGGGACTTCAGACTTCAGTTTGAGAGGACAAGATTATCTCTTCGTTTCTCAGCTGACCCCATAAAGACGGTAACAGGTAAGGTTCATAATCCACTCCAAGAAAAATTAAAAAGAGTGAACTATGAGTCGAGTTTTCTACTTCAAATTTTGGATGGTGGTCTGTTTAGTTTAAGGCTTTTGCTTCAATTCAGCCGCTGTACTAATCAATCTAAATTTTTACCTATAGGAGTAGGCAATTTGTTATCTCTCAACCTATATCTAACAATATTAGGTAATATACAATACAGCGAGAGTCACCTAACTCCTCAAATTTAATTTATAAGTTAAATTAGGTTTGGATTAACACTCTAATAATAATAAAGTATTATTTCTACAATTTATTATCCGGGAATTATGAGATTTCCATTTCGTATTTCACACAAATTATTAAAAAAAATAATTAATTTGGTTAAGATTATATACTTTTTTTCAGCATACATTTAAATTAGGATCAAAATTGAAAACTTAAGAAATTGATAATTTATATTATCAATTATTATGCACAATAAATATGACTCGTAAGCATTATAAAATTTTAATAAATTAATTATATTCTTTAATAAAAATAAAAATAAATTATAATTTTGAAATATAGGAAACAAAAAGAAGTAAACCTATTTTTTAGAACGAATAAATAAATTATAGTTCAGTGTGATATTAGAATGACAGTCTTATAGCGACTTAAACTGAATTACAAATGATTAAATTAAAAAAAAATTGAACTACAATTTAATCTAAATTTTAAATTTAATTAATAATTTCAATTTAATAAAATAAAGTTCAATTTAAGCTTAATTTAAGTTAATTTAATCGGTTAAATTTCAATTTAATCAATTGAATACCAATTGAACTTAATTTGGTTAAATTGTAGTTCTATTGATTAATATAAGATATTATTATTTAAATTGAGCTTAAATTAAAATTCAAAATTTCAATTGGTTAAACTGAAATTGATTAATTGAACTTAGTGAATTAAATTAGAGTTCAATTGATTAAATCGAAGTTCAATTGATTAATTGAATTTCCATTAATTAACTAAAAATAAATTATTTAAACTTTATTAGGTTAAATTATGGTTCAATTAATTAATCCACGGCTCACTTGATTAATTTCATTTAAATTGATTAAATTCGGGTCAATTAATTAATTTTAAATTATATTTAATTAATTAAATTAGAAATCAATTGATTAAATTGAAGTTAGATTGATTAATTAAACTTCAATTTATTAAATTTATTAATAATAAATAATTTTTTATCTAATCAAATAAAATTACACACTGAAATTAATTTTACTCGTGCAGTAAAATACATACTCATGAGTTTTAAGGTATCTGTATACTCAGAATTCGAATTTAAAATATCTTACTAAGTTAGAAAAGAATTCACGTCATTTCATATATATCCTTATGAGTAATTAATTAATAATAAATTAAATTTCAATCAAATCAATTTATAATTTTTAAGATCAATTACTCAATTTTAATTTAATCAACTAAAGTTAAATTTAAGTTAAAAAATTAAATCAATTTAGTGAAATTAAAAATTTAACTTCAATTTAAGTTCAGTTAGATTAATGTAAGTATAATTAATTAGTGGAACCTTAATTTAATTAATTAAAATTTAATTAAACTCAATTTATTCATATTTAAGTTCAACATTCAACTGAACTCTAAATTAATTCAATTCAATTAATCAATATTTATTTGATTAATTAAAGTTCAATTAATTAATTCAACCCCAATTTAATTCAATTATATTCAAATAATCAATTGTTATTTAAAATTGAAGTTCATTTAAGTTCAATTTAATATATTGAATCTCAATTAATTAAATCGAGTTTTAAGTTCAATAAATCAATTAACCTTAATTTTATTAATTTCAATTGTATTAATCAATTAAATTTTAATTTAATTAATTGAATCTTGATTTAATCAAATTAATTTAATCAATCAATTTTTATTTAGTCAATTCAAATTCATTTCATGTTCAACTTAATCGATTTAAATTTAATTAATTAATTAAACTCCAATTAAAGAAATTAAAGTTAGAATAAGCAACTTCAATTTAAATAGTTAATCTTCAATTAAAAAAATTGAATCCCCAATATAATTAAATAGATCCAATTCAAGTTTTATTAACAATTGAACTCAAATTGAATTTATTTATATTTAATTTATCACCTGACTTTGATTTAATCAATTGAACTTTTAATTGTATTAATTAATTAAGTTTTAATTTAATTTATTGAACCTTGATTTAATCAAATTAAATTTAATTAATCAAGTGAATTAAATTTCAATACAGGCTTAACTTAATTGATTTAAATTTAATTAATTAATTAATTAAAGAAATTAAAGTTCGAATAAGCAACTTCAATTTAATTATTTTAACTTCAATTTAAAAAATGAACCCCAATAAATTAATTAGGTACAATACAAGTTTTATTAACAATTGAACCCAAATTGAATTAATTTATATCTAATTAATTACTTGACCTTGATTTAGTCAATTGAACCTAATTTTATCCACTTAAGTTCAATCAATCAATTTTTAGTTAATCAATTGAAGTTCAACTAAATCAATTTAAGTTCAATTAATTATATGAGCCCTAATTAAATTAATTGAATATTAATTAATCAATTTTATTTTAATAAATAGAACTTCATTTTATTAATTTAATTAAATTTAAATTTAATTAATTAATTAAATATAATTTAATCAATTTTAGTTCAATTAATTAATTGAGCCCAAATTTAATCAGTTGTACCGCAATCTTATTCAGTTTAGTTTAATCAATCAATTTCTATTTGGTCAATTGAAGTTCAACTTAATTAATTGATTAAATTGAAATTGACTAATTGAATTTGAATTGATTAAATTGGAGTTTAATTGATTAATTGAACATAAATTAGTTAGTTGAACTCCAATTTAATTTGAGTAATTTGGAATTCAATTAAATAATTGAAGTTAAACTGATTAAATTGAGCTTAAATTAAACTTCAATTGATTAAATTGAGGTTCAATTAATTAACTAAACTTACATTGATCTAATTGAACTCAAATTGAAATTCAATTGATTATATTAGAATTCAATTGATTAATTAAACTTAAATTGATTAGATTTATTAAATTGAAATTTAATTGATTAATCAAATTTACATTGATTCAATTGAACTTTAGTTAATTAATTTAAAATGGGTTGATTGAACTCAATTAAATTTAATTGAAGTTGAATTGATTAAATAAAAATTGAATAGTTTAACTTAAAAATCTAAATTAATTAAATTAGAGTTTAATTTATTAATTTAACCGATTAAAATTAAATTTTAGTTCAATTAATAAATTAAGTGTAATAAAAAAATATAAAAAATAAATTAAATAAAGTGAAGGGAAAAAAAAAAAGACAAAAACCAACAAACATAAAAAGAGAGAACAAAAACATGTCAGTTTGCCAAAAAGAAAAAGAAGAAGAAGAGGAGAGAGAGGGTGTGTGTGTGTGTGAGTTAAAACCTCTCAATCTATTAATAGAATTAATTTCACATTGATTTCCTAAGTTTGCATAAATGTAGGCATAGGAGAAAATGTATTGATTCAGGTGGCAATCAAGAAAATACAATAGTTACAGAGAACAACAATCCAGAAAAACCCATAGCAATACCCAACAAGCATAAAAACATCATATGAAAATGGTTCAGTTTCACTATAAAGTATCAAATTGAGAATCAAGACTCTTTCAAGCATCATTAGAAAAAAATGGAAGAAGGTACAATATACATGAAAGATATAAAATGTTTTTGCTTAATTCTGATCTATTCTTAGAAGGTTGAACAAGTAACTTTCTTAAAAATGAAACTTGATTAATAAGAAAAAGAATTAAGCAAAATTTCAGAAAACTCAAGCACGCAGCTTTATGCTCCTTCACCAACTCCCTCTCGGCTGAAGCCACCTCCCCAATGCCCCCGCCGTCCAGTCTTCATGACTCAAAAACTCCACCAAACAGGGCACTGACCAATCCAACACGGCCTTACTCGATACGCCCCCAACGCTAACGATACTCCTTATCACACTCAACAATGCGGCCTTGGCTTTGAACCCCTCACACTTTATCAACTTTCCCTGCCTTGGCAACACCTTCCTCAATCTCTCTATCGTTTCCAAGTGAAGATTTTTAGACAGAGAGACATTAGAGAGATTGAGAGAGAAAGAGAGACATTCCATTAATAATATTCATAAATATATTTAGATTTCTACCAATTCAAATAAAAACTAAAATTCAAAATTATTTGAAAATTGTCACCACCTGGACGCCATAATTTGAACAGTAATAATAATCTTTATAACTAATAAAAATGTTGGAAGCGAGCAGAAAGGCACAGGTTAATGAGGTGAGACTAGTTTACAAGAAAAGCTGCACTGCACATGAATTTTTAACTCCATTAGACAATTAGTTGGATTTCATGGTCATGAGAATCCAACAACTAACCCATTAAATTCCAGTTGTTTTCTTCCCTGTGGTCCCGTAGGATTCGGCCCACTTCAGTCTCAGGTCAGGAATTAATATATCCTCAGCTTTTAGACCTGCCTACTGCCTGTCATATGCCTGTTCAAGTGGGTTAAATTAATAGAAATGATTGATTATGAAATAAACACGACTAGGATCAACCAAAATGAAGGGCAAAGATTGAAAGAGAGAAGAGCCAATCAAACGTAGGGGCATCCAACATCAGTAGTTACAGGGAGTTTCAGTTCCCTCCTCCATCCCCAACCAATTACATTAAAATAATATAAATTTTACATTAAAATAATATAATTATAGTAAATTTCTCTCCAATCTATTATACCATTTTTTACATCAAAAAAATATTATATATATATTTTTATTTATACTTTATTTTATATTCATTTTTATTACTTTCATATTATTTAATTATTTTACAAAATAAATATTTTTTTACATATTCATCCAATTTAAAATTTTCTTATTTAATAATATTATAAAAATATAAATTTATTTTAATTAAACATTACTATTAATTAAACATCAATTTACTATTAATTAATTTTTAATTTATTAATATTATTTTTATTTAATTATTCGATTAAATAACTTTAATATTAATTAAACATCATTTTACTAATTAAAAAATTATTTATTCAAATATAATACAAAATATTTATAAAAAAAATACAACAAGACAAAATTTACTCATTAAAAATTAAAATTTTTTATTTTAAAATATAAATAAAATTATTTAATTAAAAAATAAAAAATCAGAAAACCTTTTTCTCGTTTTTCCTTTCCTTCTTCTTCCTCCTCTGCAACTTTTGATTTTTTTTAATGAGAAATGATGTTGCTACAGTGTCACGCCAAATATGGTACGATACTGTAACTACCGTCAATTTTAACACCATTTTGGTGTCCGGTTGGAGTTGCGTCATTTTTGTTTATTTATCCTATTCACGTCATTTTGCTGTGCGTTGGAGATGACCTAACAATAAAAAGCTGCATTCCATTGTGTATACTAAATCAAAAGAAGAAAAAATAATTGCCACATGATGAATTTGACACCATCTATTTCACTATAATGCTCAAGGAGAAAGAACCGAACACCACGGAAAAAAATATGAGAGAAACCAGCAGTATTAGCAATCAGATATTGTCACTAATTCAAATCTGCCATTCATCCTTCAAGCCTCGCCTATATTGAGTTAAGAAACCAGATTCAGATTATTCTACCTTCTATTTCTTTTTTTCCCCTTTAATCTCTTTTATTTGCTGTTAAGAAATCAAATAGATTTGAATTTAACTCATAAAACGAAAAATATTGTTTTTAACTCCCAATTATTAGCAAAGCACATAGACAAGCATTAAGAATAAAACATTTTCATATTTAAAAACACATTCGTTTAAATAAAATCTTATCTAATCTCAAAAATATACTCTTTCTATTTTTATTAATATTATTTAATTAAATATTTGTACTCCATTTCCTCTCTAATAGATCAGTCTTGTGTGAATCTAAATTGGATAGCTAATATCCAAAAAATTAAATTATACTATAAGTAGAAGTTAACAAATTATATTGTAATGTAGAAAAAGTTATTAGTTGAATATTGACAATAGTTTTCCTTCTAAAATTGGCGGAATATGTGAAAAGCTCATTTGATTAAAGATGATATTCGCTGGCCTTGGTATTAACCTCTTCCCTTCTCTAGATTTCGATTTCGAGACCTCATAAGAATATAAAAAAAATCGGCTATATCAATTGAAAGTTATTATTATTATTATTTAGAGTAGGGTATTTTTTTAAGAATATGAATATGAATTTCTTTAACAAAAAAATGTATAATTCGCCTCGTCATCGTTTTTTCCAGTAATTACTTAGTAAGTAATTTTTATTTTGTGGTCATCTTTTTTTTTTTTGCTTCGACGGTAGAATTAGTACAAAGTAATTTCTTTCTGTAATTATAATAAAATCTTATTGTTTAAAAAAATAAACTATGGATTATATCGTCTAAATTATTAAATTGATGCTATTCCTAATTAACAACATTTGTCTAGATGGGCTATATAAATATTATACGAATTAATTGTATTTTGTGTATATAATATATTATAGGAGGATTAATTTATAAATTTGTTATAAATAAAAATTGTGAATATATGTGGCCCTTGTCGTTGTCTGCTGTCACTCCACTCCTTTTTCTCACTTTTGACTGTCTGCTTTTTCTTTCTTTTCAATTGAATGACTTGTTTATACTTCATACACAAACTCTTTAGTCCTTGGCCCATCTCCAGTCCACCTTTTTTTAACGTAGAGGTTGCAAATGAAGTTAAAAATAGCGTTATGCATTTCTTTATTTTGCACATTAAAAATTGTCGTGAGTTCCCTAAAATGTTTTTTCAATTAGCCCGTCAATTAAGATTATACATTGAAAATCAAGCAAAATAATCTAGTTTTAAGTTTGTTATATATTTAAAATTCGAACTTGAGACATTTAATTAAGTTAGAATAAATTCATACAATCTCATCCACATGTCACTCTAGCCACATCATTCTTATTTTTATTATTTTTTTGTATTATGGGTTAAAAAAATATTATAAAGCATTTTATTTTGGTGTAAAAAATAATGTTATGCATTAAAGTCACGCAAATTTTTTTTTTGTAAAAGTAGCATAAAAATGGTGTTTTGGGTCTTTCTATTACAATTGGAATTGGTCCACTCCTCTTTCATCATTTATGCCTACTTGTTTCCCTTCTCTTCCTCTTTCCCCCATAAAATACTTGCCATTTTAGCTGATTCATCTGAAATTTTCTTTCTTTTATGTAATAATGGAATCAGATGCAACAGCCATAGATCATCATCAACTGCAATCAATTCATTCGCCGGATGAGCCAACAACGGAACAGCGGGTAGAATCAGTAAGAGTATCAACAATTATCCCCAAAACAGAGCCTAATGGTTTCTTCGGCAAGCATAGGATGGCCGCTGCCATCTCCAATCTCCATAATCAAATCAATTTCCTCCAGGTCAACGCTCATCAATCCGCCACTGAAGTTCAATTTTGAACATTGTTTTAACTGGATTTTTTTGAATGGAATGCAGAAGGAGTTGGAGCAGCTGGAGACGTTAGGTGAATCCTCCATTGTTTGCAAAGAGTAAGCATTAAATATTAATATTCTCTTGAAATTTTTCCATTTGATGATTTGCTTTGCTTATAAAATTTGTGAACGCAGACTCGTATCGAGTGTTGATTCCATTCCGGATCCACTTCTTCCATGGTAAGGCTTCATTCATCTAATATTTGATATCTTTATCAATTTTTTTTTTATTCCCTCAATCTTACATTTTATTTTTATTATAACATATAAAAAAATCTCATATCACCACCATTTTTTTTATTAAAAAAAAATTATATTTTTCACCCTATTTTGTCCATTCAAATCAAACATGTTGACACGTTTAAACTCATGAACATAGAATTGAATCAAAACGCAAACATTTCAAAAGCACATTAAATTAATAATATGATGAAAGGATTGATTTATTGAAACTTACCAATTGGATTTTAGAATATTGAAAATTGATGGATAAGTTGTGTGATGCAAATGTAGGAGTGAAGGACCGACGAATATGAGCTGGGATAGGTGGTTCGGGGGAGCCCATAACTCCAAGAAACGCTGGATCTAACCAGCTACAGAATAATCACCATCATGTTACCAATTTCCTTTAATGCAACATTATTTTCATTCATATGCATATTAATCCAATGTATGCAAATGCATGGAAATAGCAATAACACAAGTACAACTACTCAACTTTTGTTCAAATTTTAACCACTGTTGCTTGTCCAACTTCATTATTGCATTTAAGCCTCCTTATCTGAAAACCTAAGTTTTCTATGGACAATTAGACAAGATGATTTTCAACATTTACGGCCACTTAAATTTTCCATTCGTTCAACATCATTGACAGAAAGTCAAATGTCTAGTAGTAACACCTTTCTACAAGAAAACTGACGCTTATATTAGCTCCTTATGTCACTTTTATTTAATAAATTAAGTATTTCTTTATTATTCGTCTGTTTAATTCCATAGGTTTACTAACAAAGCGATGAAAACTAGAAGTGGTGCTCTCTAAACGACTATGTTAATAGGAAAAAAAAAACCCTCTGGTTGGAATTTTAAATGAACGCTTTGCTTTGCAAACCTTATCATAAAAAATGCAATGAATCATTGAATTAGATGCCTTTCATGGGAATGATACCAGAATATTTGATTTTCAAGGTGAGGGAAAAAATATATGAAGTTTAAAAGGCAAGCGGCAGCCCCAGGCCGCATTAAACCTAACAAAAAGTTAATATCTGCAATTAGCAAAGCATTTAACAAAGTAATTGCAATGAGCAGAGGCCACCGAGTTTTTTCGCAATCCTACTTCTAGTAATAGTCAGCCACAAAGCACTCTCCATGCAATTTACATTACTTCAAGGGCCTTAGAGCACATCATATTATTCTAAGACCGGAGCAACTTTGGATGTCACATCACCAGCCTTTTAACTACATCCGATGCCACCATTTTTTTTTAAATGCAATTTAACTTGTTATTGAAGATAAGGATGAAACAGCACAAGGCATAATACAGCAAAATAGATGGAAGAACGCCGCAAATACCATCTATATGATATAGATAACCAACTCAAATCCCTCATCAATCAACACAAAGCTGCAGAACTTTGGCACAGCAGGAAACCTGCGATAATACACATTCTAATTTCCTTTCCCAGATGTTGCCCGTCAGTATAAAGATCAACGCAAAAACATTTCAAATGTACAGAGTAGCAAAATATTTTGGGAGATTTTAGAAATGACCAGCCTTTTCGAAATGCAAAAAGCCAAAGCCCGGTTCCGCTGGTTCTGCACAAGGAAATGATAGGATGGCCATCGATCAAATGTCTACGTAAAAATTGCAGGAAAGAATACCACAAGGGGGAGGAATCGAGGAATTGAGAATAACAGATATAGAACTACATTTAAGGTCAAAAGATACACAAGCAATGAGAATGTGTCAAAATTAGCACAGGTCTCCATCCATTTACCTAATAAATAAAAAATGTCTTTCGGACATTGATTTCCATTATTACGATGATAGGGTGTTCAGTATATTAGCACTTTATTATTCCAAAACATTGAGCTACTACAACAGTATGAAAATGAAATCAACAATCTGCAATGTAACAGCCCTGGTGGATCAATATAGCAAATTACAAATGCTCTTTGGGTCACGGCTTAGCTGATAAGGCCATGACTAGAAGGCTAATCAACAGTAACTGTTTTGATGTAAATGCAGAAAGACTGGAGGCATGATCCTGGACTTGACCACAGTTGACTTTGCAACCAGAAACTGGCCTGGAAAAGAACCAGAAGTTCCATGATACCCCACTGCCAACCAGCTTCATGGTTACAAACCAGGAAAAAATTACAAATTTATAGCTAAAATGTCTGCTTCGAATCTGAGACCAGGACTTCCTCCTAGAAGGGCAGTTCAGTTCTGAACAGGGGTCACCCTTAAATGATCCAGCACACCAATGTCACTTGACATTTAAAAGATATAGAGGGGGTCAAAAAGAAAAAGAACAAAAAAAATTTTAACTTCTAATAGACTAGTGTATCCCTCACTGAAAGATTTGATGCCAACTACGATTCAGCATTTTAATTGACCCAATTGTTACCACTCAAGACATCCATACCATAAAGATAGCAATAAGATATAAGTATTTAACATCCAAATATTGGCAAGAGAAACCAGAAGCTTTCAATTAATAAAACAATAAAACAAAAGTTGGATTAAAATTAGACTTCTTACCTCTTATAGGCAGGTCTAAGATTCAAGTTGTTTTCTTTCTCAAAATCAGCATGTACAAAATTGTGGATATTTGATTAAGGAAAACTATTTCAAGCATACATCTTGAACAGCTTGGGATGAAATATTTGCTGACAAAAGTGTTCCTCGAAACCCTTCCTCAGCATTCTGTGTGCTTATTTTCTGGTCAGCAAGCTCATCTATTGAACATTAAGGTATTAGGAAATCAGTACAAACCACTTCTTCACTGTATAGAACCCATCCAGGGCAAATTTATTTCATGATTTCAAAATCCAAGACTATGAGAACATCAATACAGGATTATTTCCTGTACCACATCAAGATCAAAATCCATCAATCAGACACAAACAAGTAACTCCTTTCTCTCACTCAAAAGTTTCTTAATCTTAACACATTTCATTCACCTAATTAACGGAGATTGTAATTTTTACAAGATGATTCACCCCTCCAGGCTCACAAATCCCCTTTTAACAGAACCTGACATCTACTACACAACAAATGCCCATGATCGTGTACACTATGCTTATATTCACATACAAAATATGGAGCATAAATAACATTTAGATGTCAAAGCACTGATCATGTAGAATGATATGCCCCATTCACAAACACCCACGTACCCCCAAAGCATGCATAGAGAATTTGTGAGATAAACTGTCACTTAGTCTCAACTATAGGTATGGACGCTGTGCTCCACTATTTTCAGAGATTTCAGACATTTCAATGATGTAAAGTGTCCAAGTATCCTTAGATGACCTCAAATATGCAGTTTTATCAATGCTACTCAGAAAATCTACATCCCATGGCTTTCATGTATAAGAACAGCATAAATTGCATCGGAGATGACCATTTACTTTCTAGTTTAATTATAAGCACTATAATAACTAATTACCAGCAATATCTCTATGTTCATGAATTTCAGAATCTTGAACCCACAGCTTATCCCCAGGGAATATATTTAAGTCTGCAAGAGTAGCAAATTCCTGATCAAGTATCCAAGAACCTTTGTAAAGTATCTGATTCTCCTTAACTATCTGCATCAACACACTCAGTTACAGGATGCTTGTCTGCATAGAATATCTTATCTACAAGTGTCCTGGTTATAACATCAATGAATTTAAACAACAAAACATCCAAGGTTAATCTCAGAAAATATAACTCAGACAAGCAGACATAAAAATCAACTGAAATTGCTGCTCCTAAAGGAGAATCTCATACACCACTCCGATTTGATTTGCACATACACACCATTCATATATAATGATTGTGAATCAAAGTACAACAATAAGGTCCATGTTGCCTCAAGGTCAGACTCAAATGCAAAGATAGCACAGGGGGTTGGCCAGGGAGGATACATTCATATTAGCCCCATTCTGACATGAAGTCATAGGTTACAATACAGAGTTTCCTTAAAAGATGCAAAGAAAGGTCTGGATGGCTATATACATCTTACCCTCCCCACGAACTCACAATGCAGGACTCATCTTCTGCACTGGGACTTGGTTCACATATGATCAATTTAGAGCAAATCAGAACCAATAAACGATCAACATTACATCAATTGAAACTTGAATACAAATTAATTTTGATGTAAAATTTCAGCATAGCACAGAGACTATGCGAAACCTATTTGAGAAATTTGCTACCAAAGTATTGGAAGTGAAATGATTAAAATTAAGGCACTGTTGCCTCTCTTTCATTTATATGCTGCTGCATCCTCCTATGAATTCAACACAGAACTAAAAAATTTATCAGACGAAAACGGGTATAATTCATTAATAATAACAATAATAATAAAGAGTACACAGTATCATGACTAGACACAAAATTGATTTTAATTACTATATGGATGAACTTCAAACTAACCAGTCTTGGTACAAATAATCAGAGAATGGTATGGCAATAAAGCAAATTATATTATCAGATGCAATAGCAAAGAAACATCTACCAGCACCTTGAAGCCTACAAATACCATAATTATCAAAACCTTTGAAAAGCATCCATAGGAGTCGCACAACTGTCTCTCAAGTTCCCCTTAATGTTTTTCATTTTGATTCTTTCATTTTAGAGAATATATCTTTCCTTTGCACCATGTATTCTCTCCTTGGACCACCTTTGCAGAGTGACCCTTATTCTAATAGTTCAGTAGCTACTACCAAGACAATTTATTTATCCCCATCAAACTATCTCACCATAATAGTATGTACAACTACCTTTTGCGTTTAAGATATCTGATAAGGTTATGCCAAACACAAAGGAGCTGCCCTTTTGCACCACTCAGCTTAACCTACCTGGTAGGCCAGGGTGTGAATTCAGAAGGTTGATACTTTCCTCATTTAGGAAAACTAGGATTTTCCATTGACCATAAATAAATAAATATCTCTGATCATGTAACATCTATAAAGATGAATTCCTATATGATCATGCATCAAATATCAGAATCCAGAAACTTATATATACATTTGCATTGCAGCTTACCCCAAGTGATTCCCATATCATCATTTTTAACTGGTATATTGATGTAGAACCAGAAACTTTTAAATTTACAGAATTCCTATAACTGGTCCTTCGAGAGCGCTTAGAGGCCTGGCGATCGGGTTCAGAAGCGGTCTCAGGTGCTTCTAGAATTGATTTTGGAGCCTCCTTGCCACGAACAAGAGATACATATATGTCCTCATTGGAGTAATTAAGTTTCTCCATCAACTTACAACTTTCTCTTTCATCAATGCAGTCCTCGCAGATCTAGCAAAATTTGAAGAACCCCATAATAAGATCGTTAAAAAAAACAAGGTCAGTTCATGGGTGCAAAAGTGTTACTGATATAATTATAGAAGACGCGTTAAAAACATGAATTAGGTTTAGTTTCAATTACCTCAGGAGAAGTCCGAACAATGGGCTGTCTGGTATCAGTCTCATCATTTACTTCATCTTGAGGATTCAAACAAACCTCATTTCTTGGTATTTCTTTACAGGAACCAGCCAAATGATTTTCTGCTGCATTACTGGACTCAATTATAGCAGATATGCCCTTCTCCTTATTACAACCCCACTCCTCACAGAAATTATTCCAGTCATTATCAGTAATGATTGTCAACCCATGTGTCTAGAATCCAAGGGATGGGGAACAGAGAAAAAAGATATATGCATCAGAGCTGGGTCACTCATGGTAGAAATGATATATTTTATTGGGAAACTAAATGAGCTTTCTGCAGGACACCAACAATTCTACCATCTAAAATGAAAAATTGAGTTAAAAAGAAAATTCCAAGTTACTACCAAAAATTTCCCTATTTTATCAATAGCTGCATTCAAATCAATACCATAATAAGTTACTCATATTCATATTGAAATACTCAACATACTCACAGCAGAACCCTTCTGGAAAAGTATGCTGCGTTTAGTAACCAAATCAGGAGGTCTTTCCAGGAGTCGTAAGTGCTGAAAGATGGGTAGAGAGAGTATAAACAAGAATTATACTACAGTAATTTTATCAGCAAAATATGGCTAAAATTAACACAATATAAACCAAATAGGTCCAAAATCATTCACCACATTATAATTCTATATTAACTATAGAATAACTTCCCGACCACAAGTCTTTGTCCATGTCCCTTTAGAGCCAATTTCCACATCAAGTGCCACAAGTTTCATCACTCACATGTGCTAAAGGTTCATTCCACCCGACAGTTGAACACAAGAAAGATGAACAATGATTACAACAGTTAAAAAGTAGGTGCAGACAAGAAACTAACTCCAAGAGGGATTCTGAACCTTTCCACTTTTTGATGTGGGAACAGTTGGTAGTGATGAGAGAGAGAGAGAGAGAACAGGATCATAAAAAATAAGTATCAATTATAATTAATTAAAGTTTTCTGGCAAAGTTGTGTTATGACCCTTTGCATAGGATCTAGTCACAGGTCTGAACACTAGAGAACCCTTCCTTGAAGCAATGGTGAATTGGCGAGGCAGACTCGTCCTTGACAGAGTCCCCTTCCTTAAAAGCTAACTGTTTTGAGAGAATGAATAATTCCTTCTTATTGAATAGAAATGCCTTTTTATAGGCTGCTAATAACAATAGAAAGTAGATCATAAATTAAAGATTCTAATTAGAAACTAAATAAAACAAGAAAGAAACATATCAAAATAAAACAAAAAAAAAGAAACAAAGATAAAACTTTTTTAATTGGGAAGCTTGGCTGATCACTGTGCATTCACTGTTGTTTACTTCCTTCTTTGATATTGTCTTCTAATAAAAGCATCCACATCATCACTCCCCCCCTCGTTTTTGAGCTTGTCCCCAAGTTCAAATTCTGGATAAACTTCCTGGAAAATTTCAATGGGTTCCCATGTGGCATCCTCATGAGCACATCTTGCCCATTGTACTAACAACTCCCATGTACCTCTATTGAGCCTGCTGCGAATAATAGCCTGGGGGGTTGCTAAAACCTTGCCATTACATGTTGGCGGTAAATTTCCCACAACAGCTGGTGGAGGTCCTTTATACTCCTTGAGGAGAGACACGTGGAACACATCATGTATGCGACTACCCTCCGGAAGCGCAAGCTTATAAGCAACAGATCCCACTTTGGCCATGATATTGAAAGGTCCAAAGTATTTTGGGAGAAGTTTGTGATACTTCTGTTTTGCGACTGTTAACTGACGATAAGGGTGAAGTCGCAGCCATACCCATTCCCCAACTGGAAAACTCAACTCTCTGTGTCCGGAATCATAAGTGTTCTTCATTCGTTGTTGAGATTGCAAAAGCCTATCACGAGCAGCCTTGAGGACTGCATCTCTTTCCTGGAGAGTTGTATCCACTGCTTCCACTCTTGTTGAACCCGCTGAATAAGAAAGAAGCCGAGGAGGCTCCTTGCCATAAACCAACTGCAAATGGGTGGTGCCAAGAGCAGTGTGATAAGAGGTGTTGTAGCAGCACTCAACCTAGGGTATCCAATCAACCCACTGTTGTGGTCAATCTCTTGTGAGACACCGTAAGTACATCTCAATAGTTCTATTAACAACCTCTGTTTGACCATCAGATTGAGGATGGTAAGCTGAAGAGAAGGCTAATTTGGAACCGCTAAGGCGAAATAACTCCTTCCAAAACATACTAAGGAAAACCTTGTCTCGGTTTGAGACTATTGATTTAGGTAACCCATGGAGTCTAAACACCTTTGCAAAGAAAGTAGTAGCAACAGAGATAGCAGTGAATCGATGAGCTAAGGGTAAAAAATGGGCATACTTAGAAAGCCGATCAACCACCACCATAAGAACCGATTTACCTCTAGCCTTAGGCAAACCCTCCACAAAATCCATAGAGGTGTCCGCCCAAACTTGGTGCGGCACTAGAAGAGGCTGAAGTAATCCTGCTGGTTGCAAGTTTTGCCATTTATGGCACTGGCACACTAAACAATTCTGCACAAATTCTAATGTTGCACGCTTCATACCCTTCCAATAAAAATCCTGACGAAGACGTTGTATGGTTTTTTGCCCACCTTCATGAGTCATATCATGGATAGCTGAAATAACAGTTGAAACAAGTGGAGAGGTAGGAAGGAGATATACCTTTGCTTTAAAAAAAATCAGGTCATCTCGTATAATCCAATCGGACCCTAACTCCCCTTGCTCAATTCGTTGTTGCAGTTGAAACAATTCCTGAGAGGCTGCGATTTCTTGTCGAACGGCATCAAAGATTTCAGTGTGAGGAAAAGAGACTGCCATGAGTCTAAGGGAGTCTTCATCGCGTCTAGATAACGCATCTGCAGCTTTGTTCAATTTTCCAGCCTTAAATTCCACCCGGAAATCAAATCCCATCAGTTTGCTGATCCAGTGCTGTTGAGGGGATGTGGTGAGACACTGTTCCAATAGATATTTAAGGCTAAAATGATCAGTCCAGATGAGGAAGTGTTTGCCCCATAGGTATGGTCGCCAATGAGACACTGCCTTGGCCAAACCTATCAGTTCTCGTTCATATGCAGCCAGTTTAATGTGTTGTTCAGCAATCTTACAGCTGAAAAAAGCAATGAGGTGGCTATTCTGTTGTAAGACAGCTCCAATTCCGTTGCCCGAAGCATCGCATTCCACCACAAATTCTTCCTCAAAGTTGGGCAACTTCAAAACTAGAGCTATTGAAAGAGAGGCCTTTAATTTATTGAAAGCAACATCAGTCTCAGCACTCCATTGGAAAGCATTTTTCCTCAAGAGACTAGTTAATGGTGCTGCCACTTGCCCATAATCTTTAATGAATTTTCTATAGTACCCCGTAAGACCAAGAAAACCGCGTAAAGTCTTGGTGGATTGCGGTGTTGGCCAATCAGTGATGGCCTTAATTTTCGTTACATCAACTTCCACTCCAACACCATGGATGACATGTCTAAGATAGGTCACCTGTGACTCACCGAAGAAACACTTGGACTTCTTTAGGAACAACATATTAGCACGCAAAAGTTCAAGAACGACCTTCACATGTTGCATATGTTCAACCCATGTTTTGCTATAAATTAATATATCATCAAAGAAGACTAAGACAAACTTACGCAAATGAGGTTGGAAAACTTCATTCATCAAATTTTGAAAGCTAGAAGGAGCGTTGGTCAGTCCAAAAGGCATTACTAGAAATTCAAAGTGTCCATGGTGAGTTCTAAAGGCTGTTTTTTCCACATCTGACGGTGCCATTCTGACTTGGTGGTAACCTGATCTTAAATCTAACTTTGTAAAATGTTGCGCCCCATGAAGTTCATCTGGTAATTCCTCCACCACTGGGATTGGAAATTTGTCTTTAACTGTGTGTGTATTGAGCTCACGGTAATCCACACAGAAACGCCAAGAGCCATCATGCTTTTTGACTAAAAGTATTGGGGAAGAGAATGGAGATCTACTCGGTCTAATGATCCTCTGCAGCAACATCTGTGCACATTGTTTCTCAATCTCATCCTTTTGCAGATGCGGGTAACTGTAAGGTCGTACTACTATTGGTCCTGACCCAGGTACAAGAGTTATGCAATAGTCGCACTCACGACTAGGGGGTAAACCCAAAGGTTCCATGAATAGGTCTGTAAATTCAGCCAATAAAGTGTCTAAGAGTATAATAACTGAATTCTATGTTTGCATCAAACTAAGCCAGGGTTTTACATCTGGAGGTTGTCCTCGCCACAAGACCACCTTCCCCTCTAAAACAAATCGCATAGTCAATGAACTGAAATCCCACAGGATTGGTCCAAGAGTGCACAACCATTTTACTCCTAAAACCACATCAAACCCCTCTAACGGAATAGTATAGAAATCGGCATGGAAGATGTCATTTCCAACCTAAAGTGGTACCGACTTGCAGATGTCCATGCTAGGTACACGTTCTCCATTTGCCACACAAACTTTCAGCCCTGTTCTTTTCCATACTTCCAGTCCCATACTTGATATTAAACTTTCACGCATAAAGTTGTGCGTGCTCTCGGAATCTACTAGCACTGAAACAGTAACTCCAGACACTTTCGCTAATAACTGCATGGTAGGAGAGTTGCTGGTTCCACTAATGGCATTTAGAGAAATCTCAAGATCTTCCCTTTTGTCTTCATCCGATTCACTATCGGCATCTAGAACCTCAATCCAAAATAACCTTTTACAATTGTGTCCCAATGTATAGAATTCATCACAGTTATAGCACAATCCTTTGGCCCTCCTTTCCGCCATTTCTACTCGTGTAAGTCTCTTGACAAACGGTGCAGAAGAGGTCACCCTATTGCTGCTGCCCATTGGTTTTGCCGTTTGTCCCCCACTCTTGGCAATCAAACCCTTATTAATGGAGATAACAGATTCGTTGCTACTAGATTTGGGAGTGGACCAGCTTAAATTGGTTCGCGAGGATAAGGTCCCCTACGAAACCCTTTGCTTGCGCTGTAACGCCCTAGCCATATTCATTGCAATCCCAAGGTTTTCTGGCTGCTGCAACTCAATGTCAATTATGAGTTCTTCTTTCAACCCAGCTGTAAAAAGATCCACTTGTTGGCGTGGTTTAAGGTCAGAAGTCCTAGCCAATAACAACTGAAATTGACGTTGATATTCTTCAACAGATCCAGTTTGTTTGAAATTGGCTAATTCTCCCAAGGGGTTATTACTCATAGGTGGCTCAAATCTCGCGTGACAATGTTCCTTAAATCGCCCCCAGTTCAGGTTTGTCTCCTTCAGTTCTAGTTGATCAAACCATACTTGTGCCTCACCCAAAAGATGAAATGCGGCTAGATCTACCTTACCTCTTTCTGCAGTCCTTTGATTGGCGAAGAATTTCTCGCATCTTTCCAGCCATCCTAAAGGATCACCAGTGCCATCGTAAGTAGGAAATTCCAGCTTGGAGTAACGAGGTACCATAGATCCTCCCGACTGTGGCTTAAATTTGTCTCCCGAACCTGAACTTCCGCTGTTGTCATGGATACTACTGTCTTGTCCCTCTCTAATATCTTTGTCAGGTCCTTTTCCTTTCCCCTTAACCGAGACTGATAGTTCTGCCATTTGCTCTTCCAGTGCACGTTGTCGTGTAGCCATTTGTTCCATAAAAATGTCCAGCTTGGCTACCAAATTCTCCGTGTCGCCCATGATTCCAGGCTCTGATACCAAAATGTTATGACCCTTTATGTAGGATCTAGTCACAGGTCTGGACACTAGAGAACCCTTCCTTGAAGCAATGGTGAATTGGTGAGGCACTCATCCTTGACAGAGCCCCCTTCCTTAAAAGCTAACTGTTTTGAGAGAATGAATAATCTCTTCTTATCGAATAGAAATGTCTTTTTATAGGCTGCTAATAACAATGGAAAGTAGATCCTAAATTAAAGGTTCTGATTAGGAACTAAATAAAACAAGAAAGGAAACATATCAAAATAAAACCAAAAAAAAAGGAAACAAAGATAAAACTTTTTTAATTGGGAAGCTTGGCTGCAATCACTGTGCATTCACTGCTGTTTACTTCCTTATTTGATATTGCCTTCCAATAAAAGCATCCACATCAAGTTGCAAGTTACCTTTTTACATAGCAGTGAATTGATGAGAAAATCCAGAGTTTTAGGTTCCACTGATGAAGAAATATTCTTGTCGCTTGCAGTTACATGGTTTCTCCATTTTGTGAGCCATGACGAGGGAACCAAGTAATACTTGCAGTGGAAAGAAAGGGAATATTTTTTCCTGTAGCTAATTTATCATGATTTGGCGTTGTTTTAGCTTCACTGCTCTGCAGCACGGACACAAAAAATCAAAATAAGAACATAAGCTGACACGCACAAAGTTAATGAGGACTGTGCTGTTAATATATTTGTAAATGACCTCAAAGAATCCTCCAAGCAGGCAACTTCAGAAAGTTCATCACAGCATTGGGGACACTGCTCAGTATCTGAAGGAAAAACCACGCAATCTGAGGAATCATCAGATTTTGCTGCAATGGCAACCAAAGATTCTCAGGAACCAACACTCGTTTAGGACCAGGTGCTTGCTCAGGCATCAATTCCCCATGAGGAAACCTGATTGAAGCTGTGCGCCCGGCATCAGCTTCACTTGGTGCATCAAGGTTTTTTCTTCTCACCCACTGCTGCAACCTACAAAGATTAAAGGAACACGTTCACTACAAACATGCACTAGAAACATAGAAAGAAAACTACTGAGGTTCACAGATAACTATGTGTTTCTTTTTGTTTTCTATGTTGTACAGCAAAAGAGATTATAAAATAGACAAATATATTGTTTTTATGATCATAGGGTCAATTCCCAAAACAGTTAAAGCCCATATGCAACAGCTAGGCACTGATACAAGCAACAAAACAAAAATTCGAAGAGGGGACAAATTAGTGATATATGCAATCATACCAAGTCTTTGATACATAGTATGTTCCATCTATACACTCCCCAGTAAGTACATCACGTGCAAGCTCTCTCATTGATGTCCTCCGGTCCCTATAGCTATCAGCACAGACAAGAGACTGTGCAACATCAACGAGGCAAACCATGCAGTAGTCATCATTGGTCAATGTTGGCCCTCCACCATACTGAAATTTACAAGCATTTAACAGAAAAATTAGCAACAACCTAGCAATAAAT
Source organism: Triadica sebifera (assembly GCA_023653625.1). Classification (NCBI taxonomy): domain Eukaryota; kingdom Viridiplantae; phylum Streptophyta; class Magnoliopsida; order Malpighiales; family Euphorbiaceae; genus Triadica; species Triadica sebifera. Next base: position 27,029,162 of record CM042899.1, read on the forward strand.
CAGAGATAAAAACAAGGGGTTTACATGAGAAGAAGGGTAATATTATTTGAAACAATGTTGGTTAGATTAATCATAATTTTACAGGATTTTATATTACTGTAAATTAAATAAATAAATATATCAAGATGTTAATTATATTATGCTTAAAACACTTATTAAACTCAATAAGATATACATATATACAATATGTATTTATGAGTACGGTATGTAAATCATGAATACAGAAATGAAATACAACGCATGTGAGAAAAAAAGCACTTCTTATAAAGAATGCCTTGCTTAGGCAAGTGTCAAGTGCCAAGGACCTCAATTTTTGCATTGGCCCTAGCACAATGAAGGCACATTTCACTGTTCATCAATACAATAAAACAATTAGGTAGGAAATACCCGTAATATGATGTGGGATTCGTTTGGCATTGCGTTTGGAAAAAGCTATTTTGGAGAAAAAAATTTATTTTTTATTTTTTTAAGTTTTGAAAACTGTTTTTGGAGAGAAACAAGTAAATAGATATTTTTTCCAGAAACAGGTTTGAGAAAAACAGTTTATAAAAAATTAAAAAAATCAATCAATTAAATAAAAAAAAATTTAAACTTGCTTTTTGGACACCTAACAACAATTCCAAATACCCCCGTAGTCCTCAAAATATGAGTGACAAATTAGGCATGCAGATACCTTAGAGAACAATTTGGTCCAAGCCTCAGTAGACAACTGCTTCATGGAGCTAACTTTAGACACTGGGACTTTTCCATGTGAGCATTGAATAGGAGTGTTGCCTAATTCGCTGCTGGATATTACAAACAACCATAAATAACCTCATAGAACAGTTGTAAGAGAACAACATGAAAATCAGCCAAGCAACAATAAAAGCACAGGCATTAAACAGAACAATTATATTGAGCTAAGATTCCAGTGAGAAAAGTGCTAAATATGAATCATAAGAATCCTAGTCGATAAATAACAAAAACTACAGCCTAGAAGTAGCAGATATGCATTTATATATGGACAAGCAAATAAAAAGAAGAGCAGCTTCATATTGGCACACATAGCAGCCACATCATAGAAACTTGAACTTACGGTGCAGTAATATTGTCCGCCCACTGGCGAAGCCAGTCAGTGAAAACCCAATAAAAGGGTTCTTCGAGTGACCAAACAGGAGCTTCAGAAAGAACTGATCGAACTTCTTGTCTCCTTCCTGTGATTCCGTTCACCTTCCCTTCCTTCTTCAGTTTATATTCTTCGCAAAGTAAAATATATAGTGCATTCTCATTCTTTATACCTTCAAAGAGGTGAGATGGAAGAGAAATGTCAAGCAAAGACCTCCCACAGATTTCTAATTCAACTTCGTTGACACCAGACCTCATAGATCTTTCCTCATCCAACTCCTTAGTACGCCTAAGATTATACGTCAGCATGTAAGCATCAGTGGATGAAAATATCTCTGCATGGCCACTAACACAGGCTTTCGAAGATTGTGGCAGTACATCATCCACATGATTTCCATTTGCAACAGCATGCATTTCTTGTGTACAAGTTGGTGCCTCACTCTTAACAATTTTAGATGAGCTTGAAGAGCCCTCTCCAAAAGGGTGAAGACCTAAGTTTGAGACACGCTCATCATCAAATTCCCACCACTGCCCAGTATTCTCATCCTTTATATGAGCAATGTAATGACCACTGTTTACTGCAGCTCCCTTGTGAATCAACACAGCTGACAAGTCATATATCCAATCCAGCTGGGAAGGTTCAGCCAGCCTCTGCTTCATATCCAATACTCCAGGGAAGCCAAATGCAGAAGTGATTTTCTTCTTTGTTGTGGTCTGCTGACAAAAATTAATATATAAAAAGAAATGTTTATGTACTTCTTCTTAGACGCCAATAAGCTAAATTTGCATTATAGCTGGATGTACTTCTTCTTAGACGCCAATAAGCTAAATTTGCATTATAGCTGGTAGCAATTTCTTCAAATGAGGAAGGAAGTGTGAAAGCATTATGTTATAGCTTAAACATCAATAATTGAAATTCAAAAGCACATCACAAAGTACCTTTGGAAGGAAAACACAGCGTTTTAGCTGAAAATTAAGGACATCAGGCAGAGTTAGCAGTTTGATGCTGCAAATAGCGTCAACTCTCATTTTACATAACTCACAGAAGAATTGATTCTCACCACGCAGCTCTTCCACACTAAGGTAATCATCCAAACTCTCATCTAAACTTTTCAGTCCTTTTACATTCAACTCTAGCTCATAAAAGTCTTCCATCTTTGAAGATGCTTCAGAATCTCTTCCACATTTCAAACACCTGCATACAGAACAAACACAGCCAGCTTGTAAAGTTGGCTTTTGAAGCAAACATTTTCTTTTTCTTTTCTTTTCTGATGTCTATTGTCATTTTTATCCTTTGCTCTTTATTAGGTTCAATTCCATTAATCTTACACTGTATAATTCATTATTTATTTTATAAAATATTTTATAAATAACTGTCCAACCTACCTTCACCCCAAGAGAAAGCAATGTTACAACTCACATCATCAAGACATATACAAAGGGGTGTAAAGAAAATATCGAGTTCCATTTTAAACAGAAGGATGACCATTGCAACACCAAACAACAAAATCATGGCATTTGTCTTACGTCATTACATGCGACACACTTCCACGGAAGAGATCTTGAACAATTGTTTTTGCCTTGGAAACTCTCGAATGGCTCAGGCAATGTTCAAGCAATGAAAGAAATAGGGTCAAAAATTCTTGGCTATCTTGCTGAACTCCATTATCTAATTTTAGTGTCTTTATAAATGGAGCTGAATCAATAAAAGCTGTTTACTAGCATGCAACTTCGCAAAAAGCCGGGCAATCTCATTTAAAACAGGTTGTTGCTCCAATACTTCTGGTTCAACACAGAAGACACCATCTCGGAAAGACGTATTCATGTACAGACATTGAAGTATGCTGTTGGCATAGCATGTTGCTCCCAGATTTGTAAGACCAGCAGGCAAATCAGAAGATGCACGAAGATTTTTATATAGGTCATCACCAAGGTCAAGAACAATTTCAGACAATTTCTGCCATAAGCCAGATTTCCGACTCCCATTGGACAGCAGAATCAACCCACAAAAGCAGTTGGGATTATCTTTAGTATTCACACGGCAGCCTTGACAAGCTGGTTTCAAGATCATGTACAGTTGATTTACATTGCCATTTGTTATTTCACCAGTTGCATGAATTTTCCTACACAAAGGGCGGAACGAATGCATAACAATACATATAAGAGCACACATATGAATCAGAAAAAATTGCAATCTATAGAAAAGAATATACTTGCGCAGTTGTACCTCAAAATTTCAGAAGTAATATTAACATTATCCTCTTGCCTATTTCTTTTATTTTTGTTGCGTGTAGTTGGTCGGTAACACAATTCTGCAACAACACCAATAACACATCATATCTAAACTGACAAACAATAAAATGAAATTAACTATTTTCTGTTTTGAAAGAGTAGATGAGTTTTTATTTTTGATTAAAATGCATCCAAGAACACAGCATTCGGTCTTCTTCTATACTATCTTATGCTTAAATTGAAAAGTGAGTGAATATGGAATATCGGAACACCACTTGACCAAAATATCTCGTGTGTATCAATTCCATGAAGTTGAAAACCAAAGGAAGACACAATAAAGACCAAAGACACAGACAATGAAGAATTCAACACACTCTCTACCTGCTACCAACAAGCATTAAGCATTCACATTGGTTCACTCCTTACCTAAAAAGGATTCAAGGTTTTATATTATACCAACTAAGGGCCAATCCTTTAGAGCTAAAATTTCTAATAATTTGTTCGTCAAAATATACCGTTCATTTCTATATGCTACAGTACTAGGTCGCAAAACACTGTTTGAGAAAAATTCCAGTAACACAAACAACATCAATGAACGTAAAAAAAAAAAAAAAAGAAACACAACATCATTCCAGGAAAACCAAGAAAGAAAAACGGAAGATAGAAATATCAATTAATTAGAAAAAAGGAAGATAGAAAGATCAGTTAATTAAAAAGAAAACCCTAGAAATTAAAGAGGAACAGGAAGTACCGAGAAAACAAAATGAAAATTTGAGCAGCAATAACGAGAAAATCAAGAGAAATTCGATAATTATAAAAGAAAATAAAAATAACAGTCGTGGATTTTACCTGAACAAGGGAGAGAAAAAGCGAAGGAATTTAGAGAGAGACAAACACCGACTTTTCCTTTCTTTTTTTTAAAAAAAAGTTAACAGCTCGTTAATGGTAGTATACTATTATGATCTATGATGAGATGAGAAAGAGATTTTTTGAGTACTAGAGAAGAAAATGGAAGAAGAAACCGAATTAATACTATATATATACATATATATATAAATATATAAGGAATGGAAGATGAAAAATTGCGCCATGGCAAGGCGGAACTCGAAAGGGCAGAGAGAGAGAGACAGAGACAGAGACAGAGACAGAGAGAAGGGAGGGGAAAAAAGAAAGAGATCGGAAAGGAGGGAAGTGAGAGAGTACGGGCCAAGGGCCCTAAAGCCAAAGCCTCAAAGCAAAGCCAACTTTGGTTTATGTCTCTTTTCCCCGCTCCACTGGTCAAGGGTGAACTTGAAAAACAATAGAAGAAAAAGAAATATGACAAGAAGAGGAGAGTTCGCCATTTACTCCTCTTCCGGCCTATTCCGACCTTGTCGTCGTTCAAATTGATATCCATTATAGCCTCAAAAGTCCTCAATATCTCGATTTGGTTCCATTCTTTTCAAAACAAATTAAAAATTGTTTGACCAACACTTCTGATGGAGGTTTCATTCCGAACTCAATATTTGATAAAAGCAGTCGTCTAACTTTAACCTGCCAATTTATATACAACTCAGATTCCTCAAGTACTTAAATCTGCATGATGCGACATTGTGAAATTCATCTTTGAAATAGACCAATAGCTTCTGTAATTTGGTGAAGGGGACTAACCAAGATGGGATAGGATGGCATAAGGCAAGGTAAGAGTGACAATGCTAATGGCAACATTACAGTTTAATTCAAATCCCAGAATCAGTGTTAGATGGTTTACTCCTGTTGCTGAGCTGAGGTAAATTTAATTCCATCCACTATTTTTGTCTGAATTGCTATATTTTCTCTCTTTCCTTACTGGGTTTTGGCTCTTAATATTTTATTTAAATTTTCTCTTCATATGCAATTAATTAAAGCATTATATTTATATCATGGTCAATGGATTCTCTACATTCTGCTTTTCTTCCATTAGTGAAACTATTTTGCTTTTTCTGATATTTTATAAGAAGCAAAACAAATTTATGCAACAAAAAGATTGTGAATTGTGTTTGCCCTTTTAGATTTGTGGCTAAAACTTCTAACCAACTTAATCCCTATATAACAAATGAAGTGCATTGCTTGGAATTTTTAAAACGACTAGCATGTGTGTATATATATATATAAAGAAGCTTCATCCTATGTACTCAAAAGATGCAATAATCTGTTTCAATATCCCAAAAAAGAATTATATATTCAATTTATGCAAATTAAATCTATATAGTTAAGAAAGACAGTTGGAATTTTAAGGTGTAAAAACTAACTAGCAAACTTTGAAAGAATCAGACTCCGACAGAAATAAAATCAGTCAATATTTATTTTTGAAATAAAAGAACAGAAACATGGAAAAAATGAAACCAATAGAACACATATAATCTTATCATCAGGGGAATAATAGATTGATGAGGTGATGAATATATACTTCTTAAAAAAAAATTAGAAAGGGATGTTCCTTTTAGGCCTCCCTCTTCCCTTTCCTTCATATATTATTTTGCATATTTGCATGGTATATATGTGTTCTCAATAAAATTGATCAAGTGGAAGATTAACTAATTAACTGTTTAACCAAATTTCCTTTTTCTAATAAATTTCTCTCGTCAAATGATGTTGTGGTAACGGAATATGTGCTAATTAAAGGCTGGAACAAAGGTTACCATGCAATATTCTGGTGGTCGTAGTAATTCTTATAAAAATTCATTGTTTCTCTTTCCCTTTTCTCTGTCGTCTAGTCTATCTTTTCTCATGGTACATGGCATCATTACCGAGCACAGAAAGAAAACTTTTAGCCTTAGAATTTACTTGACTGCAATCACAAGATGGTTTGGCATTAAGAAATCACCATCTTCTTCTTCTTCTTCGACCAAACCTCGAAACCCTCCTCAGGTATTTACTTTTCTCTTCATTAAACTATATAAAATTATGCATGCAATAGATTATTGCAACAATTTAAACATCACAATTAGAATTTGAAATTGTTGTCAATCTATTGCTATATAACTAATATAATGACAACAGTAAGATCTGTTGCACAGACATTATTGATGTAGGAGTGATAGATTAATAAAACTATATGAAAGCAAAGAAAATTGATTCATGTATACATGCGCAGGAGATTAATGATTATGAAATAGAAGAGGTAGAAACAATGAAAGGAGCGCAAAGCATTAGATATAATGGTGATAAGCATAAAAGTATGGAGAATTGCTTTCCATATGCATCTTCTCCTCTGTCGAGAAATGGGAGCCGACGAGGCGGTTCTCCATCGCCGTCGTTTTTATATAGAAGCAGAAGCAGCAACTCATCAAAATATGGATTGTCACCAACTCCATCTCTTTTAAGAAATGGAAGCAGGAATAGGTTGAGCACCACGCCTATTATGTTTTCTAATTCAAGTGGCTTGTTGAAACCTCCACCTGTTCAAAAAGATCTCGAATGCACCCTTGAAGAGTTGTGTTATGGTTGCAAGAAGAAGATTAAGATTACCAGAGATGTCGTAACCAAAACAGGGTTAGTTTTCATTTCCTCTTGTTTTTCTCTTGATTTATTCATGAATCCCATTTAGATAAAAATATGTTTTTACTGTATTTCCACCATTATATATATTGGAAAAAGAAATATTATGATTCTTGAATTTTCTAAATTTATGCAATTAGGTTTCTGAACAGAAACTTTTATTTTATTAACTATATATATGTTTAATTATCACCCTTGAACAACTTTGATCTCAATTGAAAATTTGTTCAAATAACTATCATTAATGGGATGTCAAGTGTTTCATAAATATGAGCTAATTACGAGTTTGCTCAATTTATTCCCTTAATAATTATTAGTTAAATGCTAAGCATTTTATAAATCAAATTTGATAGTTAAGGGAGTCAATTGAACAAATTTTTTAGTTAAGAGAGTCGATTAAATAACTTAATTATACAAATCGTATAGTTAAAAAAGCAAAAATGTGATTTGTTTTTTCTAATAGTTTGTGCATTTAAACATGTAAAGGTGACTCATAGCAAACCTCCTAAGAGAGGACTATAATTTAAACAAAAAATTGAAAGGTCATATGAAACACACACATGATATAAAAAAGGATAAATAAATAACATATTATATAATTTGAGGGTTTTTATATATTTATAGGAATTTATTGTATAAATTATGTCATTATTTTTATTCATGAATCAAATCAATGATAAACCGTAATGTAAAAAAATTAGTTTTTATTTTGCAAGTACAGAACAAAGGATAGAACATTGGCTCGATTCATAAAATAGATATATAAGATTTTCTTTTCTTTTTGGTCAATTTACATATATAAAAGTGAAAGTGAAAATAATTTGGGGATGTTTGCAGGCAGATAATCGAAGAAGAGGAAATTCTGACGATAAATGTGAAGGCAGGATGGAAAAAAGGAACAAAAATAACATTCGAAGGGATGGGAAATGAGAGAGCAGGAAGTCTACCAGCGGATATAACATTTGTGATAGCTGAGCAAACGCATCCTTTGTTTCGAAGAATTGGAGATGATTTAGAGATCACAATAGAAATTCCACTAGTAAAGGCACTTACGGGTTGTGACGTTTTCATCCCTTTATTGGGTGGAAACGACTTGTCGTTGATGATTGATGATGTCATTCACCCGGGATATGAAAAGACAATTGAAGGACATGGTATGCCTAACACCAAACAACATGGGAAGAGAGGAAATTTGAAAGTAATCTTCTTAGTGGGGTTTCCTACACATTTGACTCCAGATCAACGTTTCCATGTTTTTAGTATTTTACAGGATTCTTGTTGAATTCTTCGGCTTAATTTCTTTAGGGTCAAATATTGTTTTTTCTTTTCTCTTTTAATGGCATTAGATACTAAAAATTTCATGCATCTTTGTAATATATGCTTAGAGCCTCTACTCTACGTACAACATAGTAATTCATATTGTGGCACTGTTTGGTAATTTAGATTATAATTTAATTTGACTATAAAAATAATTTAGTTTGATTAATAATCTCTATTTGCTAAAGTAGATTATTTAAAAAAAACTAAATTATAATCTCTAAAATAAAAAACTAGTAAAACTAAATTTTTTTATAAGCTAATTGAGTTTTTTTACTTTTATTTTTTTATCATTTTATAATAATAATAATATAATTATAAAATTATTTAACATGTACATATAATAATAATAACAATATGATAAAAATAAATTTATTTATTATATTGTGAAGAGATATTTAATATAATTTTTATATTATTTAATATGCACAATATTATATAATTCGTTTGTATTATGTAACATATCATTTTACTTCATTTTATATTTTTCAACTATATTTTCAGCTAATTTTATCAAAAAAATTTATTTAAATCAACTAAATTATCATCTAGTAGATATATTATCAGCTAATTGTACTAAACATAACATATATTTAACAAAGGCTTGGTTGATAATTGGTAGAGTTTTTAGGAAAAATGTATTATTTTGCCCTTATAACTTTTCCTTTGTTTTTTTTGCTTTTTTGTTGAGTCCCTGTAAATTTTATTGTCTGCATTGTATCCTTTTTTTTAATTTCTTAAGAATATGATTTTTACCTCCGAATTTTTTATTTTTTAGGAAAGTATTTATACCCTATATTCACTTCCCAAATTTATTTAGGGTATATTTAGTTATAGAAAATAATACTAGTTTCCTAAAAAATTACTCTAAGAAAACTAGAAAAAATTTACTGTTTAATCGTATTATTTTCTAATTTAGAAAATTAGAAACATACTTTTAAAATTTTTTAACTTATAAATAGTAGGTAGAAAAGTAAAAAAATCATTTTATATTTTCATTTATAAAAGTAAGCGTGTTTTTCATTTGAAAAATACGAAATTTTCTACAACCGTTAATTTCTATAACTTGGAGTTTTCTACAACCATTTATTTTTATAATTTGGAGTTTTCTATAACCATTTATTTGGAAAATAGAAAATAAAATATAATTATCAAATTATTTAGCATGTACGTATATAATAATAATAATAATAATAATAATAATAATAATAATAAATATATTTACTATATTGGGATGAGATATTTAACATAATTTTTATATTATGCATAATATTATATAATTCGTTTGTATTATATATTTAAATAGATTTTATATAATATTTTTAAATAATATAAACATATTATTTTATATCATTTTACATTTTTCAGCTAGTTTTAACAAACTTTTTTAATTAAATCAACTACTAGATTTTCAACTACAATTAGATTTTCAGCATCTAGCAGATAAATTATCATCTAGTTTTTAGAAAAAATGTACTATTTTGCCCTTATAACTTTTCCCTTTTATTTTCTTTTTTGTTGAGTCCCTATAAGGTTTATTGTCAGCATTATATCCTTATTAAAATCTATTCGGTAATTTTACATTCTATCATCAACAAATTAAACAATAAACTATCACCTTCCAAATACACTCAAACAGCTAAACTGAATACCACCTTTCAATGTCAGTAATCTTCAATCTTTTGAACCTGGAATTGATTCATCTCTCTCGTCCTTTCAGGCATATGATTAAAGTTTGCCAAATACTGGAACCTTTATATCACCTAAACATTCACCGGTATATCAAACTTGAAACTAGTTAGCCATTAAATTCTGATGAATGAATGAATTCAATGCTTGATTTTTTGTAAAATTGCAGGTAAACTAATAATCATTTATATTAGAATCAGTAATTACCAATTAGTTAGCATATGCAAAGATGACGGATATTTAGTAAAGACTGAGTCGGCATCCTAAAGCAGGTTTGTAACACATAAGGGTATTAATTTTTGCAACTGATCAATCATGTTCCAATTTAAATTGTACAAGAACAGCAATTTACAAAAATTGGGAATCTTAAATGTAGATCAAAAGACAATTACAATTTGTGTTCAAGGCTTAGCCCAACTGAACAGAGCACGGATTATGCTCCAAATACCACCACCAATTAAAGCTTTCATCAATCTTAGCTTCCCCCTAGTGTATGGTGGATACCTTACAGCTGCATCGCCGAAAAAACCTCGATACAATACTGCCTTCTTGTGGCTAAAAGCTTCAAAAGAAAATTTGCCATGGTATGCACCCATTCCACTCTCCCCAACACCTCCAAATGGTAAAGTGTGAACTGCAACCTGCTCCATCAAGACATAATGTTATTATGCATTCATATAACAAGAGAATTCATGACATACTTTTTTTTTCCATTGTTGAGAATTATATATTTATATGCCTGTGTTTGATTATAGAAGCACGTTAGGTGGAACACGAACGTAGAAATATATGAAACTCAAGCAAGTTTTGACTTTCAGATTTATGTTCATATCAACCTACATGAAAAATTACCTCAATCTGCAATGAAATGTCAAACCATTTCTGGTTGCTCTGGTGGTCATAACTCATAATGTAATGCTGACTCGAGTTATCAGGCAAGAACATGAATTCAAAACAAGTCGCATAATTAGCCATTTCAAATAAAATTTTCAGGAATATTTAGCTCCGGCCCCAAATTTGGAATACAAGAAACGCAGCTTGTTCCTCATCACTGGAATAAACCAAGATGCTTACCACATTGCAGTTGACCGATAAAAGATAATAAATCAATAAATCCTTTCTCTTAGCTAAGGGACCTCCTTGACCCTTCTCACCGCTCTTGCATACTTTTGACCGAATAGTTAAAAGAGTCTAGTCAAAGATTTGACTTTTGACATTGGTTTTTCACAGCAAGTAAAATGTGATGGATTGCTTCTTGATACACATGTATATATTCCCAAAGCATTCATTAACTATAACCAGTTTAAGAACAAGTTATACACCGATCCCTAAATCAAACATTTGGTCAATACACCTGGTATTATTGTTCAATGCATTTAAAAAATATATCATTTCTGACAATGTTTGAGGACATATGCATGATTCATGGTGTATGGTATGCCCCATTATAACTCCTATGTCAACCAAAGGCACTGGTTTATCTTTTTATCATGGAGAGTACTTGTACGATGCAAGTGTGCAATAATTGTAAATGCATATGTATGCAGCTAGCATATATAGGATCAAGAAAGAATAATTACATGAACAGTAGTATCATTGACAACTAAACCCCCGGCAGAGACAGACATCACAAACTGTTCCTTGAGTGTCTTTTTATTGGTGAACAAATAAGCTGCAAGTGGCTTTGTTCTTGAGTTTATCAAATCAAAACTTTCTTCGATTTTGTCAACCTGTTACAAACCAAATGAAAAAATCACTGATGATACTCCATATTTCATGGATAAGAAACCATTGAAAGACTGGAAACTGGAAAGCATCACCACAGCAGAAATTTCCTGAAATAGAATGCTAATTCCTAATATACTCTATATCCAAAAGAAAAAAGGCCTGTTCTTTCCTTCTTTTGTAGTAACAACAATTATTTTGCATAGATAGATGAATCTGCTATCACTTTTGCCTGAAGAAAACAAGCTCAATGACCTATCTTCAGGGAGAATTTTAACTGGGGTGTCATTTTATCCATGCTTTTGAAGAATTGCAACCCAAAGAAACAACAAAGCCATAAACAAAACTAACTGCGTGAAAGTCTTGGCTTTTACCAGGATAATGGGAAGCAAGGGACCAAATATCTCCTCGTTCATTATCATAGAGTTCTGTGGGACATCCAGCAAGATGGCAGGCGCAATTTTCCTGTCATTGAGAGAAAAAACCATTTATAGCTAAGAAGTCCATCTCAACCAACTAAACTAGGAAAACAATGAGCAGACACTCGTTATAACTCACAGGTTTGCTTCATCTGTTTCACCTCCATGGACAATCTTACCAGAAACCTTATCCTCATCTAGTAGTTTAGTCAAACGAGCAAAATGGTTGGAATTTACAATGCGGGACAAGTCTTTTGATTCCAATGGGTTCTTCCCGTAAAATTTCTCTAGTTCCATTTTTAGAGTATCCACCTGGATGAGAACGAATAAAAGGAAAAACCCAATGGACAAACATTATCCTGTTATGATGTAATGAATAAGAACAGTAGTTCAAATGGCACTCAACCTTACCAGCTTTTGAGCATTATCTTTTGTTGTTATGATGTAATCAGGAGAGACGCATGCTTGTCCATTATTACAACCCCACTTGCCTGAAATTATCCGCCTAGTAGCAACCTTGAACATAAAGATACATTCATTTAAGAGGGACATAAATCTAAATTGAAATGCCATATGAACAAAGCATAACAAATAATGCTGGTTATGCATACAAGCTCAAGGAGTGGAAGAGCTCTTCACCTGTAAATTGATTCCTGCATCAATCACAACTGGAGATTTTCCTCCAAGCTCCAAAACAACAGGTGTCAGGTGCTTTGATGCAGCAGCCATCACAATATGTGCCACTCTTCCATTGCCTGCAAAGTCAAGGATTTTTGTTCAATGTTGCTTTAAATCTAGGACTGAAGTAAGAAAAACATCTTTGACGGTCAATCCCTAAAGTATCAGCTTATAGTTCTACTTCTTGCTCCAAGGTTTTCTTCAGCAAAAGAACTGAAAACTAAAAATTTCAAATATTTGGCAACAATTAATTGACCATTATACTTTTTCTAGAGCATCATTTGGGATTTAAAAATTAATTTCAAAATAGACAAACATCAACTATAATATTATCCCAAGAGAGCCTATTTGTTGTATGAATCTTTTCATGGACAAATGTCAAAAGAAAAAAAAAACTGACACCTCTAAACAAGCAGAAAGTCCCAACCTGTCTCACATGAAATTGAAAGATTACAGGAAACTTCTTCCCTTAAGGCTTCCTCCTCAAAAACAAATTTCCTTGAGATACAAAAGTTCAACTTGACATAGCTTCTCTAGCTAGACCTGAACAAAGTTCAGTTCAAAACAGGGAACCAAACCGAACTAGATTGTATTCTTTCCGCAGAAATTACGGGACACAAAACCATGCTGTTCCATAACATTAGATAGATTACTCCACAACCTCAATAGGGGAATCATGATTCATGACACCAACAGGATGTATCCAAGACAATAGATACAATCCCCTACAATAGCACTGTTCCTAGATAATGCATATACCACTCTGTATAGTAAAGAAGCATCACTGCACAAATGGCCAAATGCAGTCTGAGAATCAAGTTTTCTTACATCGCCAAAAATATGGATAATGCTCTAAGCTATTCATATAAACTTCAACCTCAAAGCCAAGGGAATCTTCCATCCAAGGAATACATTTTTAATTCCAAGTCCAGTAATGAGGCGCATAGAAAATTGGTAGAAAAAAGAATATTTCCAATCTAAAGAAAAACTACATCCTCTTCAAAACTTTAATTCAGAAGATAACCAGATAGGCAAAGTACCCACAAGTCCTTGATGAATGCAGACTGATGTCGCCTGACATGGCTGACTGCTCCCAGCCCCCGCTATTTACATTCTTTTGCAATTTTCTCTTCTAGTCAGGCAATACTAAAACTAAATGCATAAAGTTCTCACTGGTGCAAACATCCCTGTGGTATTTTTTTCACTGAAGAAAAATTACTATTTCCAAAGTACTCTAAAAACCAAAAATTAATTTCAAGACAATTTTCAATCTTCTAACCAAATCAAATAGTTCATACTCAGAAAACATTTTCCACTAGGACATCTTCCACAAAACAAATGTAGACAATGTATATACTGACAGATCTAGAATTCATAAACTTAATTTAATAGATAATAAATTAAAAATTATATAAAGACAACCGATGTATAGAAAAAAATACAAGTTTTCGAGTACTCATTTATGTTTTGGTATAAAAAAAACTCTACATTTAAAATGATATTATAATATGAATTCTAAATTATTACAATTGTTTTCTTAGAGTACTCGTATTTTGATATTTTTGCGTAATTTTTTCATTGTCAATAGGGGCAAGATACTATATATATAAAGAAACTTTCTAGGGACTAAAAGGAATACTAGGAAATATTTTAGAGGGCAACTGAGGCAAGTGCACCCCCCATTGCCCCCACCCAAGATCCGTTGCTGTCCAAGTTCCAATATCCTCTTACAAAGACAACAGTCAGTTAATCACCAAAATCACTTGTACCCAAATCCTGCTCAGAGTTCTGAGTGCTATCTTCTAAATACAATATCACCTTCTCCAAAGGAATTCAGAAACTTCAGCCCACCAAGTAATAGCAAAGCCCCATTCCTCACATAAAAGAAAAGACTTCCTGTATTTCCTTTAATTATTATAGGGTGTTTGAGATTGCTGTTGGATATCTAAAAAGCAGGTTTATAATTTTTTTGATTTAATTGACTGATTTTTTAATTTTTTATAAACCGCTTTTTACAAACCTGTTTCTGAGAAAAACATCTATTTACCTGCTTCTGAGAAAAACATCTATTTACCTGCTTCTGAGAAAAATATCTATTTACCTTTTTTTACAAAAACAGTTTTCAAAACTCAAAAAAAATTAAAATAAAAAAATTTTCTCCAAAAACATTTTTCACAAACGCAATACCAAACGAACCTATGTGCAATAAAAGGAAATTAAGAAGGCTGATATGCACCTATGCTAATGAAAAAGCTACTTTATAACAGTCAATTGTTTGAACATCAATCTTTTCTACAACACCTAATTTCTTCATTCGTTTTTTACTATCTGTTTTGCATTTTATTGCTCATTAGATTTCTGAACAGCTAAGTGGGTCAAAGAGGATTCATGTCTTTGTGGATGTAAACCATCTAATATACTTGTTTCAAACATCAACGTGACATAGGCAAGCCACAAATATCCAGTGATGCTTAAACTCAAGGGATGATTAAAACATTTTCAAATACCTTGAATCAGGAAAAAAAATTCTATGTCGCTTGACATCTAAAAGAAATTTCAAAATTTTCAAATATTTCTGCCTGAGCATTTCAGAAAGCTACTTAATATTATTGTTCATAGAGTAACTAATAATTTTCTGATTCAAAATGATGATGAAAAAATAAAAGATAACAAATGATAAATGTGTAAGAACCTGTATAGAATATTTTATCCCATTTTTGCTCTAGCAGAGCAGATGTTTCAGCAACAGCACCCTCAATAACCCTTATGGAAGAGCTATCCAAATATTCCGCAACTAGCTTCGCAAGCAATGAGGATGAGGCTGGAGCAATTTCTGATGGTTTTAAGACCATAGCATTACCAGCAGCAATAGCTCCAACAAGCGGATCAAGAGACAACACTAAAGAAGACATGGGAGAATTTTATTTATATATCTCAGGTTTTAATATATAAGAGTGGAAAAGGTAATATATACAAATTGTCACCAGGATGTAAACATACAGAAAGGATAATTCCATGCTGAAATTATCAATACAACACCCAGAGGCTCTGACATTATTTCAGCTGATGAGGGAAAAGTGGTCAATGCAGTCTTTACCTGTAACAAAACAATACATGCGATTGAATTCCAAAGGGACAATTAAGACAACAGTGAAAAGTACAAATAGTGGGGAAATTTTTAAAGTGGGAGGATGTGAGGGGGAATGGAGAAAAGCTCTACCTTTTCTGGTACCATCCAATGTTTCAATTCCTTAAGAGCGATTTTGCATGAGTTTTTAAGCATACCTATCTGCAGAAGGAATCATTTGTATTAGCTTTAAGAGTAGAATGATATGTGCTTTAATAGAACCTACATTTGGTAGAAGTTATTCTGCAGTAGTTATCCGGGGGCTAGACAACTCTAGTTTACGACCATATCTTCCAATTTTTCCTTTTCATGGACATACAAATACAAGCACACACATGCGCACATTTAACCCCATTGATTAAGTTTACCAGACCCCCATTGATTAAGTTTACCAGACCAAACAAAAATGTCCACAATTAGTAACTCCCTGTAACAGAAAAACAAGGACTTGTTCCCCGGGTAAAAATGGCTATACTAGTGATACCTACAACTAGTGCTTCCATTTCATGTCGTGCAATTCTCCAGCTGAAATTGTTGTAAGTTTTGTTTTCAGATTTGGCAACATTAGAACCTTAAACGTGATACCTACAACTAGTGCTTCCATTTCATGCCGTGCAATTCTCCAGCTGAAATTGTTGTAAGTTTTGTTTTCAGATTTGGCAACATTAGAACCTTAAACCAAGCTAAACCCTTGATTTTTAATAGGAATTTTTTTTTGGTAGATAGATTTTTGATGGGATATTGATGCGACTACATCAGCTGATGAAAACAATCAGACAGCATTGAATTCCAAATTCTAATAACAGCTTTCCAGTCAAGTCATTCTAATGAGGGTGTTTCGAAACATCCTTTCATTCATTTGTTATTTACTTATTCATTTCTTAAATCTTCCATTGATTATCCACAGATTAGCCTCAATAACTTCAAAAGTAGCGTGACCGTGAGACATCTGCTATTATTGAAAATTTTCAATTAACTCCTAAATTAGTATCACTACCAGCACATAGTAATTCTGGTCTTCAATACACATTCATGATAAGAAAACAGAGTTTCGAAGAACATTCTTCTTTTACAAAATAGCAAGATTGGTCGTGTCTTGACTTAGCAATCAAGAGTTAATAATTTAACCACTACCTAAAAAGCCAAAAAATAAATAGCATTTCTTATGTACTTGCCAATCAAAAACTAAATTATAGATAGATTTCAAAACCAAAGACTGGAATAGTATGAACGACCTATTAGGTTCATGCAAAGGGAGGAATTTAATCCCCAAAAAATATTCCTAAAAGAAAATTGAACTTCTTCCTCTGTGTGTGTATGTGTGTGTGTACACACACACACACATACATGGACCATAGGTAATATACTTAAATATCTGAAACCTGCACGTGTTTTTTCAGGCCACATATGACATATTATTCATTTATTTGAATCTTTTAGGCAGGGAAAAGCCTATTTCTGAACAATAGAGTCAATAAATGCCATTAATGCTTCTCCTCCCCATACCATCTCCATCTGAAAATTAGATGTGACAAAAAATGCATAGAAACCCAAACAATACGACCAGTTATAAAGTCAAGAGGCATATTAATTCACATGAAAGTGAGAGAGAGAAAGGGAACAAAAGGCAATCCAATAAGTAAACGCATTTAAATCAAAAAAGACAAAGAGAATGTATAGTTCATTAAGTCATAACAGAGCAGCGGCGACATGACTGGTAAATACCCAACCAGGTGGCTGAAATTTCACTATCCGGCAACTAGAGTAGAAAATAACCGATTATCCGGTTCCCCAAACATACCACAAGCAAACCGACATCCAAAAAATTAAAAAAATAATAATAAATACAAAAATCCCATACTCCTCATCTGATCATTGTAAAAACTATAAAAAAAGACTATATATGTATAAATAATTGGTATATACAAGTAAAAAATAGTAACCTCATAGACGGTAGATTCAAGTTCAGGCTTAGAAAGATCCTGATGAAGAGCTTCAACGATTTCCTTCTCATGACTATCACAAAACTTCAAAAGATTCTTCAACTGAGTCACTCTCCATTCGTAGCTCCGAGTTTTACCAGAAGCAAAAGTGCTTCTCAGCTCCTTCATCATAGCACCAGCTGCTTCCACATCGAAAACCGCCTTCACCTCTTCGCTCTCGGCCATTTTCACTTAGCTAAAAGTCGATACACGCAGAAGAGCACCGTATCCAGAATATCTATATATACAGAGAAGGAGGATATGATAAAGAGAGTGAAAGAATCTGGTTTTGTTTGTTTGGAACTTAAACGCCGGCTTCGATGGAAAAGTTTTTGTACTGCTGGTGTTGTTTGTTTGTGTTGCTATAGAATTTTAGATGCTGAAGAGAAACAGGTGTGTTTGGATTGGAACGGGTTTGGATATTTCAACGGGGATAGCGTAAGTAGGGATAGCAACAGTTAGACTAGCCGGCGAAAATTATTGTATCCGATTCAATGAATCCATTTCGAATTATAATATTTTCATTTAATTATTTGTTATTCAAATTAATTAAAATTTTAAAAATATATAAATAATTTATCATAAATTATAATAAAAATCAAATAAAATATAAAATATAATTCAATATATTCAAATTAAAATAATTTATCAATTTATAAAAATATATAAAAAATAATTAATTATATTATTATATTCAATAAATTAAAATATAATAAACTGTATAATATATATATATATAATTAGATTAATATCTCTATTTTATCTAAACTCACGATATATTTAACTATTTTTATTTAAATTTATTCCAAAACTCTAATGAAATTATCTATTATGATTTAAATGAATCCGAATAAATACTAATATCTATAAAATTCGTAACAACTATCATTTCAAACCTAAAGTAAACTCAGAAATAGAGGAGAACAAAACTATGATAACATATAAGATAAAGAATCAGTTTTGTATTAAAATTGAAAAAATATAATCAAGATTCAGAAGCTGAAATTTTATCTTGATCGTCGATAGATTTAGCCAGAGCATTTATTTTCTGAAAAAAATTAGATAAATATATTTTTTTATAAATATATTTAAAAAATATTTTATAAAAATTTAAAAAAATCAATTAATTAAATAAAAAAATTAATTTTATTTTTTAAATACCTATCCAACCGCTGCAAAAAAAAACAATCCAAATTTAAATATATTTATAAAAATTTAAAAAAATCAATTAATTAAATAAATAAAATTAATTTTATTTTTTAAATACCTATCCAACCGCTGCAAAAGAAACAATTCAAATTTAAATATATTTATAAAAATTTAAAAAAATTAATTAATTAAATAAAAAAATTAATTTTATTTTTTAAATACCTATCCAACCGCTGCAAAAGAAACAATCCAAAAAAGCAGAAATATAAGATAAAGGGAGGGTAAGAGAGGTGTCCTCCTCACTTGCGGCGCATCCGTGTGCGATGTTGTCAGCGACGGATTGTGTGAGCTGTTTGTCCACAGAAGCTTTCCTAAGTTTACGCATGGCGGAGTTTTCAAACGCTTGTTTGGCGCGTGCGTGGGAGTTGGTTTTACTTTTAGAACTCAAAATATTTCAGTATATTTTTTTTAGGGATTATATTCTCAATAATGCATAGGTGTCTGTCATTGAATTTGAAAAAAAAAAAAATTAATATTTTTTATTTATTTGGATTTTAAAAACTGATATTGAAAATAAGTAAATAAGTAAATGGTTTTTTATAAATATATAATTCAGTCAATCAAATTAAAATAATTTTAAATTTAAAAAAACTGAACCTTAATCTAATAGTCTATTTTTGTGTATTTTATGTAGGTTTCATAATTATATAAATTTGCTCTGTAAATGATATAGGATTCAATTCAACTATTTTACAAATAATATCACATTTATTTATTGGCACTGGAGATTTTCTTAGGTATGCATTTTTAATTATATCAATGGAGTAGCTTAAAAGTATGTATTTCATAAAATAATTATTACTTTTGATTTAACAAAATAATATTTTATTTGTTTTTGATATACATAACTGATATTTTAGATTACCAATAAAAAATATTTTTTTTCAATTTTATCCATATCTTGATTTTAGAATAAAAAAATTGCACGTAGTGGAAAAATAAGATTTATTAAATTAATTTGTTTAATGAATGCATGTATAATATTTCACATTTTATTACAAATAATTGGATAGCAATTTATGCCCCAATACATAAAACTTTGAATTTAATAAGGTTTTAGCATCATTGTTATATGGTCCCTAGCCAGATGCATTTCCTTGATTAGGCAAGTTTATTAATTAAACCATTATTATAGTAATAACGTAATCACATTATTTGGACTATGTCTCTATAATATTTCCTTCTTTTTTTTTGAAATCAAAATGCATTAATAAACTCAACACAATACATCCTGTAAAAGAAAATACTGAAGAAAATATAGGTGATTCGTCCACAAGAAAAAAAGAAGCATAAAAAAAATAAACTACCATATTCGTTTCCCTTTAAACAAACTAAATAGAAAAATTCATATATGAGTTTAACAAAATACAACAATAAAAACAAATGATAGATTCAAAATCAGTGTTATACTCCTAAGACTCACTGGAATCATCCACAAACAAGGTTTGTGTCCATATCTCTAAAATCACATTCACAAAAATTTGACCATTAAGCCAACTAAGAACCTCTCTCAAACCAATTGCTTCAGCTACCAAAGGCCTAACACAGCAAGCCATTAGCCTAAAAAAGCCGGCAATAAACTCTCCAAGACGATTACGAATAACTACTCCAAACCCAACAAGATTATCACCTGGAAATAAAAGCAGCATCCACAAATACATTGTTACGCACACAGTTAAATTAAAAACATATATGTTATAAATACTCATAAAATAGAAATGGGAGAGACAATTTTCTCATCTCACAGTTCTCATTAAGGATTTGAAGTGAAAAACGAGAACCGGTAAATTTTTCAAGTGGAATGAGCGTTCTCATTTTAATTTTTATAACTTCATATATATATATATATATATATATATATGTATGTATATATTTATGTATGTATTGAATTAATAATACACTGATTTACTGTAAAAAATACTAATTATAAAACGATTTTCGTTGGCCAAATAAGTGTTTATTAAGAAAATAATAATAATAATAATTTATTTATTTTTAACTCGTTTGTCTAATAAAATAATGAATTTTAAGCAATTATTTGAAAAATATCCCAGAAGCCAAGTATTTATCATGTCATTGATTTCTGATATCTCTTGTTTAATAGTTTACTCAATTGAGTTTTTCATAATCCTGATGTTCATACTTTTATTAATTTCTTATATAAGTGAGCTAACTCGCCTTTATTAATTAAAAAAAAACTATTGAATGAGTGAGTGTTTTACCGTCTTTTAGAGTTTTACTCGACACTAATAAAATTAATTTCAGTCCGTTGACATATAAATTGAAGACATATGAAGTTTTGTAAAAAACAAAATCAGCAATTAAATTAATTTTTCCATATTAAAATTATTTGATATCATGTATATGTATACAAGAGATAATTAAAAAAATTACTAACATTAGACCTAAATTTCAAATTAGCCTCCAATTTTTGTTCATAACAATTTTACTTATAATGTTAAAGAATCTTTTTATTTAAACCTTTCATAGATAAACTCCATTAAAAGTTAATGGTTTTCAATTGCAACGGATTTACCCTGACACTAGTTAAAAACTTAAATCATTTTTTAATAGAAAATTTTAATTACAACCGTTTCCATTAATTATAATTATTTTTTTCTTCAATTTACCTTTTTTCTTATAATTACAAAAGTTAATAAATTTATTATAATTATATTGAATTTACAAAGTATAAATTTATGATAATAAATTAAATAACATATTAGAAAATAAAAATATTTAATTATATAAAAAATCAAATTAAAACAATTACAATTTAAATATTTTTTTAAAATAAATAATATAGGAAGGAATAAAAATGAATATCTCATCTTTTGCTCTTTCTTTATAAATTCATTTAATAACAAATATTAAGTGATAAACGCATCATAAAAAAAATAAGTGATAAAAAATTATTACTTTTATCTTGCAGATTGTATCATTCTCTTTATATTTGAATTTGTATAAGGTAATCTGCATGCAAATTGTATGAGAAATTATTTTTAGCAAGTGCATGTTGCCATCCAAAATATTAATTAATCCTCGTCCACATGGGCAAATTCTTGGATAAGCCTAACCTATAATTAATAGCAACTTGGATTATGAATTCTAAGCCTGGCCCAGTTTACTGAATTTTTTTTTATTTTTTTAAGAAAATGAAATTTAAAAATATAAATCAATATTACTGATATTGAAAATATGATAAAAGAAGATGAGATTTTGATTTTTGGTAGATTAAAAACTATTAAGCAAATAATGGTTTCTCAAAATTTGAATCATTAACCAAATAATAAATTAAAGGACACTGATACAAACTTCAAATAATTAATAAAATTAATAGGCTCGTTTGTTTTCGAAAAATAATTTTATTTTTGAAAAATATTTTTCTATATTTAACTGCAATATTAGAAAAATAAAAAAATAAAGTAATATTTTTTTATATCTAATAAATTTTGAAAAATGACTACCCGTTTTTAGAATGGAAAATTATTATTTTTTATTTTTGAGATATATTCTATTAATTTTGAATTTTTTTGATTTATTTTATAGAAATAAACTAAATATTATATATATATATATATATTTTTTCAGGAAACAAACAGACCCTTAATATAAATGCAATACGAGTAATTCTTGTTAAGTGAGGGAGATATACTCGAATGTTATACCACAGAAAAAAATAAAAAGAAGGATACTATCAGTAATTTGATGAAAATTTAGAGAGAATAAAAGGAAAAGGAAAAGCATTAAGAATTTTATTGAATTGAAATGGCAATTTGTCTATGTACATAGAATTTAATGTGGTAGTATTTAAACAAACACTTAACTAATATAACATGTAACCATTACTTGGACACACTCTATTCGTTTTATCATATCATGCGTGAAGCAAATTTTGCAATCCAATTTTTTCCTTTTGGTTTATGATTACACGATTGGTTCTCATGTTTTAGAGGCTTATCTTCTGGAAATTCATTCTTGTTTATTCTGTAATTTCATTGGCACGACTTATTTTTGTTAGTTTGTCTTTTTTTTTTGGTGCTTAACTCACATCTTTGTAAAAAAAATACTAACTACAAACTAAATATTGATTTTTAAATTTCTAAATCATTATTCTTGTTGGGTATAACGGATAAAATAATATAAATAAATATGAATAAAAATTAATAAAAATAATAAAAATAATTTAATGTAATTTATTATTTAATTTGAGCTATATTTACGATATAAATTTCAAATATTTTTTTTCTATTAATGAAAATTAATAGGTATAAAGAGATATAATCTTATCTAGATTAAGACTAAAAGTAATATAATAATTTTGAGATAAACAAAAAAATATTAGCATACTAATATTTTCTAAAAATATTTCAAAATATTTTTCTTACTATTTTTATTAATTTCTCTTTTTTAAAAAAAATTAAAAAAATATAACTCTTTTGCCAGACAATTTTAGTCTCTCAATGAAAAAATTGTAATGAATTTTTTATGTTAGGAGCTATACTTTGATAGGAAGAAAATGGATGCAGATTATCAAATTTTTCTGGAAACGCATTTTTTTTCAAAATTTAATTTTGGTGTACAAAATTTCTGCACCGAAAAGTTTGACTTTTTTTTAAAGGACACGCACTAAAATCTTAAAAAAAAAAAAGTTTCCAACATATTTTTCATTAATAATATATTAATATGGATGTTGGAAAGTCTATATTAATATGGATGGTGGAAAGTGTGAAGACAAGTGTGCCTATTAACAAGTTACAACTTCGACCGCCATGCAAACTATATCTGCTTCTTATTTTATTGAACGAAACAAATTTTCAATATTGGAGACTATCTTTAAGATAAAAAAATGAGAAAAAAGTGGAAGACAACGAATAAGAGCTTACTACTAATTGTTTATGAACTCTCTACTAAGAAGCAAAATTCCATTTGTCACATAATTGTAAATTCGCAATTCGCAATTCGCAAACCAAGATAATCCAAAATTAAAAAAGCACTGAGGCAGTGTGAAAGGAATCATCAGTCAATTTCTGCTCAGTTTAGTAAACACTGAACACAGCCGTCAAAGTCATAAACCGAAAATGAAACACCGCCTTTTGAAGATAGGATAGAGACTTGAACAAGATATATATAAACCCAACCCCATTCCCAAACAACACAGAAATACGCGTGTGCGTCCCATAGGCCAGTGCTACTAATCCCAAACGAGAGGAACAAATGGCAGATTGCTTGTCGCAATTGACACTATCGCAATCGCCAATGGCTTCGCTTGCTGGCGCCGCCGTCTCTTCTCGTCTCCTCCCCTCCGCCTCTCGTGCACGAGTTTCCATTTCGTCCTCTACTTCGCTCTCTCTCTCCTCCTCTTCCTCTTATTCTTTTTCTCCCCTCAAATGTCTCCGATCTTCTCCTCTTGTACCTCACATCTTCTTAAATCAGGTCTCCATCACTTTATATTTATGTATTTAGGCATCTGTCTAGGTAGTTGTGGCTGTTTGTTTATCTGATGATTTTGGCTTTTTATGGGGCGCAGAGTGGATCATCGATGAGCACGGTGGCTGCGGCGTCGGATCCTGCTCAGCTGAAGAGTGCGAGAGAGGATATCAAAGAGCTTCTCAAGTCTAAGTTTTGCCATCCTATTTTGGTATATTTTTTTTCTTTCTTGCTATTATGTAGCCTCTACATCTGTCCATGGGTGCATTTCTGTGCTCGCATTTTCGAGTACTCTCTTTGGTGAATATGCTTACTTCCGTAAATGTGCTCTGTTAGATACTAGTACTTCTTAAGTTTGCGTCCATTATGCTTGTTATATGCGCATAAGACCTCAAGACTTGGAAATTTAGTCCTTGTTTAGTTGTTGAATACAAGTCTAATTTTCCAGAAAATTATTCCAAGAAAATTGCATAAAAGAATTTGTTATATAGTTGTTAAAATTTTCCAAATGGAAAATTGGGGAATAGTTTTTTAAATTTTCCAAAATTATACTAATCTTGGAAAACTAATTTTGATATTGTTTCATCTTTCCGGATTTCCTACTTGTTATCTAGATGTTGTGTTCAAACTCAGCACCCACAAGTTTTTTTTTTTCTCTAATTTCCTTTTTGATTTGTCTTCTTACCTTTTGTTTTCAGAAAATTCCTTTCATCTCTCTCTCTCTCTCTCTCTAATTACTTTATGCATAGGATAATTATTTGCATAGTTTTTTTTTTCGCACCTTGTTGTCTTTTAATTTCTCATTTTGTTGATTAATGTTCTTTTGTTGTATATATAAGATATTAAATCATTCAATTTTTTTCAGTAAAAATTCAGGATAATCTATCTATCTATTTATCTATATATATATAGTCCATGTTCTTTCTTTTATTTAATCAACAACTTACATAGTAAAATATATAGTTCATTTTAATTTAAAAATGTATGGTAAATATTTTATAATAACTTTCGTGTATCTTTAGGTTGATAGATGCTATATTTAAATAATTTATCTTAGAAAAAGAGTAATAAAAAATTTGACAAAGGAAAATAGAAAATGAAAGTATTGAAAAATTAGACAAATAAACATGTTTTCCAATTTTCATTTTCCCATTTAGAAAATGGGAAATCTGAGAAATAGAAAGAAAATTCGAAAATGTTATGTACACCTGAACGAGACCTTAGTGTTGTCAAAAAATATTTCTGTTACTTCCCAATTCAATCAAGGGTACTCCTCAAATTTTACTTAAAGTTCATCCTTTTATTGTACATCAATGTAGTGTGTGTGTGTGACAAGAAAATGAATATGGAATTTTTGAAAAACAAAATACTTGGAGAGACTTATTATCTGGTTGAACACAGAATCTTAAGATGTATACAAATAAATTGTATATTTATAAACATCATCATCCCCCATCATGTCTGTGTTCCCCACACATCTGATACACATATGACCTTTTAGGACAAAAGACAGGTGATAGAGCCAAGAGATCCAAGAGGGAAATTGCTAAGTTGGAAAGAGGCTTTACTCACTGCCCTTTCAAAATATACCATGCTGAGTTGTGTTGAGTCGTGCTTAATGTAATGCATGGGTCTTTTGTATTGTTTTTTCTTATTTATTTTTCTTATTGAATTATTAACTTTTGGTGATGATATGGATTTGAACCTTTTAAGAACTAAACCTTTGAATTCAATGAGTTGTTGCCGCAATATTTTGGTGCTTCATTGCTTAAGTACATGAAAAGTTTTCATTGAATGACGACTTGCTTCTAATTTATTTTTCTAATTGCAGGTTCGCCTGGGATGGCATGATGCTGGTACATATAACAAGAACGTACAGGAGTGGCCAAAAAGAGGTGGAGCCAATGGAAGTCTCAGATTTGAAATTGAACTGAAACATGCAGCCAATGCAGGTTAGCATTTCACAGCATATGTTAACATAGCTGCCTTTGTATTATTCATTCTTAATGAGCTGGCATTTCAGGTCTGGTGAATGCATTGAAGCTCCTTCAGCCTATAAAGGACAAGTATTCTGGTGTGACATATGCAGATTTGTTCCAGTTGGCCAGTGCTGCTGCTATAGAGGTCTTGCTTTCTCTCAACATGGAATTATGATGTTTAACTTGATTCTCAAAACATGCTATTGATTGTAAACTTTATAACTTTAGGAAGCTGGGGGCCCCAAAATCCCCATGAAGTATGGCCGTGTGGATGTTTCATCACCTGAGGAGTGTCCTGAAGAGGGAAGGCTTCCTAGTAAGTGCATTGTCTTCATTTTTGTTCTTTATAAATGGTTTGCTTTCTTATCTGTAATTTCCATTATAATATGCAGATTTATGTAAAATTCTGCTTTTGCTTGATGAACTAAATCAAGAAACATTAGTAGAAATATATTTTTTTCTCTTGATTCTTTTCAAAAAGAAAGAGTCATAGTCATAGTCAGTTATTTGCGTGCTACAATGCTATCAAATGTTTAATGGGCCATAATAATATGCCTTATTTTTCCTGCCTGATTTGAATTTGTGACTGTCTCCTGATATTGCTAAAGTGCATCCTCATTATTCTAATATACTACAGTATATCAATCCACAGTCTTGGTACAAATATATCAGAGGCATTAGGTTTCAAACTTTATCTTTGCAAACATTCAACCAACTTTGATATAGAAGATCAAAATTTGTCATCCTATTGTGAATCTGTCACTTATCAGTCAAGATAAACATACTTGTCACCCTGAAATCTTGCATAGATTGCATAGATACAGTCAAGATCGCTATTGGTTTCTTGTTGTTGGATAAACAAATTCATCAATGCCACACATTGCATAGATAAGTAGGTTGTATGACTATTCTTATTAGTTGTTGAATTTCAGTTTTCTACCCTGAAATCTTCAGTATTGGACATATGTAATGGTAGCTTCAGATGTATTTTTTTTGTTGAAACTAAAATATTTAAGGTTGTTGGATCCATAAGTTCTTTTCCTGATTAGTTTGGTTTAATTTTATTTTTGTTTTCTGTTTCCTCTTTGTTATCTGAGGCCTCCTGTGGATAACATTAGCTTCAAGTTAGTGACTGATTTTTAATATATTTATTGAATAATTAGGTGCTGGGCCCCCCAAACCTGCTGATCATTTACGAGAAATTTTCTATAGAATGGGATTAGATGACAAGGTAACATTAATTGCATGCATATTTTATCATTAATGTTGTCTCAATGTGTATTAGGCGGTTGTTGCTGAATGCTTTTATCTGCAGGACATAGTTGCATTGTCGGGTGCACACACTTTGGGAAGGTCCAGACCAGACCGCAGTGGCTGGGGAAAACCGGAGACAAAATACACAGTATTAAACCATAATCTTTTGATAAATTGGACGTATTACAATTTATTTTTCCAAGTTGCTTAAATTGGACATTTACTATATCCAATCTTTAATTGAGCTCGCATGTGATTAATTGTACTTTCTCATAAAATATGCTAAAGATTTTTTAGCCATTTATTACACATGCATACAGGCACATGCTAGTGCACCTCTGCACACCCATTTGGTGCCACTTCAGCACTCAAATTTTCTTCCCTGTCCTCTTTTTTGATATCATATTTGTGTTTTTCCATTTGTTTTGCATTATTGAGTGCAAAACTTTGGACAAAGAGTTGCAAAGCACTACTTCTTAAATCATAAGGATTTAGGTGGTCAAAGCTTATTGGGTTGATTTTCCTGTCTTGAGAAAGTATATGGTTTTTGTTTAACACCCACCCTGGCATCATACTTCAATAATGTACTCTAAGAAAGGATTTTTAAATTTCATTTTTATGATGAATTAGCAGCTCTCAGATTAATATGTATTTCTCAAAATTTTTAAATACCATTGCAATTTCTCCTCATGCATAATTGCTAAAAGATATCTTAAGAATAAAAAATGTCAGAACATGTAGTTTGACATATTAACTTATACATACGCAGATATGCGCATATTTGGTTTCTGTTGTTCTAACTTAATCTATATATAGAGCTTTTTGATGCATGATCCTTATCATGTTTTCAGTTGAACTAATTTGTGTGTGCATTGCACTGGTTACACATATCTAGATGCTGATTTGTTATAACACCAGGAACAACAAGAGTTAAGGATTCATGTTTTGTTTGCTGCATGACAGAAAAATGGGCCAGGAGCGCCAGGAGGACAATCTTGGACAGCAGAATGGCTTAAGTTTGACAACTCCTACTTCAAGGTTTGAAATTAGAATGTTATATAACACAAGAAAATATTGTGCAGAAAGGTGGTAACTGGTAATTCCTTTTTGCTGAATGTGATTGGTCTCTACAGGATATTAAAGAAAGAAGGGATGAAGACCTACTTGTATTGCCAACTGATGCTGTTCTTTTTGAAGATCCTTCATTCAAGGTATTATGTTTGAGAGTAAGATGGTTGACATAGAATTATTCTGTTAGTTAAGCAACGGAAAATCTGCAGGTGTATGCTGAGAAATATGCTGCAGATCAGGAGGCATTCTTCAATGATTATGCTGAATCACATGCCAAGCTGAGCAATCTTGGAGCCAAATTTGATCCTCCTGAGGTTTGTTATCATTTGTCATGAGTATTTGTATTTAAATGCTATATTTTTGTTCCTATTCAAATCTATTTTAGCTCATTTTATTTCTTATGTTTATCATCATCACCTTTAAAATATTTGTAGTGTCCTGGAGAAGTTTTAACCAAGGATATATATCCCAATTTTTTTTGCATAAAATGTTTGTGAGATTATTATGGCTGATGTAAACAATTATCAGCCAGTCTCAAAAATAGCCTTTGATTGATAATATATAAATGTACGCTACATATGCTTGTAGTGATTCTTTCTTGGTTTCACCCTAACTGGTCCTGACCACTCATTTTAGGTTAAACACACGTGAAGGGACACAACTTTATATTTTTGCTTTCCTTTTAATTTACTTATCAGAATTCCTTTAGTAAATTAGATGTAAAAGATGATACAGTGGGAGAAAGTTGGTGTGGCTGATTGGTTAATTTGATGATCAGGGTATCGTGTTAGATGGTGTTGCTGGAGAGAAGTTTGTTGCAGCCAAGTATTCGACTGGAAAGGTTGAGATCTGAGAAAGTTGCTTCATTAAATGTTTTATTTAATAATTATCATATTCCTTGCTTTTCTTGGTTGGATGGAAGATTCTTTTGGAGGAAATTAATTTTTTGCAAATTGTTCATTTTTTTTTCACTTTTCATGATTTGCTGCAGGATTAAGAAACAAGTTTCTTGTTTTCTAGTGCCGTATCTTAAAATAATACTGGATGAAGCTATTTGCAATCCTATGAAATGACATCTAAAACTTGGCAGTCTAACTGAGGGAGAAAGGAATAAAATTCAATAAGTGTTGCTGTTTGATGCAGAGAGAACTGTCAGAGGATATGAAGCAGAAGATACGAGCTGAGTATGAAGCAATTGGTGGAAGCCCAGATAAGCCTTTACAGTCTAACTATTTTCTGAATATAATGATTGTGATAGCGGTTTTGGCATTTTTGACATCCCTTTTTGGAAATTAAGTTTTCCTTTTCAAGGATTTTTAAGAAATAGTATGGATTTTAAATGTGTATGTTTACGCTGAGCTAATAATAACTCTAGAACATGTGATTAAGTGAAAAGTCTCAAAAATGAAAAATTCATGTTTTATTTATTTGCAGATAATGTGTTTTAACTTTTATCTGCCACTATTAGTCTGTCCATATTGGGTTTAGTCTCAAATAGTATCTATCTTATATGCTCGAATTCTGTTGATTTATTATGTGAAAATACATTGAATCCACTGGCTTCCTTTGTAAATGGGGTTTATACGTGACCTGAAGTCTTTTCAAAGTGTCTATTAATTGGATAGTCTTAGGAAACTTTCCGTGTTGCTCGGGAAGTTATACCGTCAGTGCAAACCCTTCAATGGTCTCTTGAATGCTTTTTGTTCGATTGCATTTTAAGGAGTTATTTGGGTTGAATTTCTAGTCACGAACAAAGCAGTACTATAAAAAAAAAAACACAGTTTTCTTGGTGCGTTAGTGCTTAGTAGGCTCTTTATATATCCGAGGAAACTATGGTTGATAGGACATCCCCCATTTGCACGGATTGGAAAGGTGATAAGTAATTCGTCAATTGCATGAAAGAAATCATAATCAGCCCATGTTGCTGAGATTGTAAATACCATCAGCATATCGGCCACTGTTAGTGCTAAAATAATGCAGCTGTAGGCAAAAAGATTACATCTTTTACTTTTTCTATTGGATATGTTACTGAAATTGCATGGTTACAGTTGTACTGAATTAGTTGAGCTCTATAGTATAATCATTAACGGACTCAAATTGGTGAGAGAGGGAGAGAGAAAATAGAGATATAGAAACGAGAATTTCATTAAAATGGTCAACAATAGGTCTTCCATAATACAGCATATTTCAGTACTTGCTCCGTTTCTTACAAGTTACAATGTGCTACCGAGTGAAATTCTGTTTTCTCCACGATTCAAGCTGTCCAAATGCTACAACCTCATCTTCCTTGTTCGTCATGAAAGGATGATTCAACAGCATGTCTGCTTTCCACCTCGTCTTGTAGTCCCTATCCAAACACCTGTTCAAGAAATCTTTTGCATTCTCTGGTATATCATCAGGTATAACAGGAGATCTACTCTCCTTCTCATCCACCAGATAATTATACAACTCCTTCAAATCTATGTAGCCCCCCCAAGTTGGCTGTCCTGATATCATCTCAAGCACAATGCAACCTAAAGACCATATGTCCAATGCAGGTTCTATTACCCTATCCTTAACAGATTCAGGAGACATGTAGTAAGGATCCCCTCTAAATTTTGAAGCTTTTCTCTTTTTTAGATCAGTTTGGTCTTCTCCAAACTCCTTGGCTAACCCAAAATCTGCAATTTTCAGCCGAGTTAAACCTTCGTCAGACGGAAAAACTAGAATATTTTCAGGTTTAAGATCGCAATGAACAATTTGACGATGGTGCATGAAAGACAATCCTTTGAGAATCATTCGAGTGTAACGTTAAACATATAACTTAGGTATTCTGTCATCGTATTGAATCATCAAATCAAGAAGAGAGCCGCCGGGAGCATATTCCAGCAACAAATTGTAGATGGCAGTATCAAATTCAAGGCTCAAACTTTCCCCATAACATTTGATAATTTCATCACAGCCAAAGAGTCTCTCTAATATTCTGCTTTCTCTCTGCAAAGACCAGCAATCTTTTATAGCTGTAGATTTCACAGCTAACAATGGCGAACTTGGACTTTTAGGCAACGCCATATCTACCCAACCAAAAGAACCCTCCCCGAGTCGTTTTCCCCTCACCCAGTTCATCTCTACCAAAAAATAATAAGAGTAATAGGCTAACTACTTTTTTTTTTTTTTTGGACTGAAGAAATAGGCTAACTGCTGAATTTATATACAACACAAATCCAAATCCAAATCCAACTGGGAAAATGGATTATTATTATCGATTCTTCAATTAAAATTACTTGTAAAGGTATTAATATTAACCAAATCCAACTGGGATT
This sequence comes from Triadica sebifera, assembly GCA_023653625.1. Lineage (NCBI taxonomy): Eukaryota > Viridiplantae > Streptophyta > Magnoliopsida > Malpighiales > Euphorbiaceae > Triadica > Triadica sebifera. The sequence continues at coordinate 27,061,199 of CM042899.1, forward strand.
TGGATTAAAATATGTAATATGTTACATATGTACGATGTAGTAATGTTGCATCACGTGAGTTGTAATATTGCAATTATGTTAAATTATTTATATTTATAGAATTCAATTTTAGAATTATTAGAATTGAAAATTAATTATTTAGAGGATTTAAAGTGATTCGTTATATTCTTGAAATTCAATAACTATATTAATTATAGTTCACATACATAAAGCTAAAGTTTAAGAATTTTTTTTAATTATGTTGACGTCATACTCTCTCTGACCATAAAATATCATCCTTTTCATTTATTATTTTTTTTACTACAAAATTTTAAAAATTTTCAAAGAAAGTATATTAGAACGTTAAGCTATTAATAACTCAAGAACTTGTGATTATATGCTTGAATTCTGTCGATTTATCATATGAAAATACATTGACTTTAATCACCAAACTAATATCATTAAATCCATGTTTATTTGTATTATTGTGTGATTTTTTATTAGAAAGGGACTAGATTGATTTAATTACTATTTCATCAAACGATAGATAGATAGAAGATTGTAAAATTTCAAGCTGCTAAAAAGGAATAGCTATGCCCAACAATTTGGCTGGGTATGTGAACGAATTAACATAATTGTCACTTAAAAATTCCTTATAAAAGAAAAGAAAAGAAAAGGTCTAAAATTGGAGGAGTAATAAGAGATAAACAAGAATTTTACTACAATACTAAACACGACCCGTCTCTTACAATGTACTAATTGAGCAAAACATGCCTATTCCTTAATATTTTCTCCTCGATTCCAAGTTCTCCAATTGCTAAAACCTCATCTTCAAGGCTCTGTAATGGCGGTTCTTCTTCTTCTTTTTCCTTGTCCGTAATGAAAGGATGATTCAACAGCATATCTGCTGTCCATCTCTTCTTGTAGTCCCATTCCAAACACTTGTTCAAAAAGTCCTTTGCATTATCTGATATATTATCAGGCAAAACAAGGAATCTACCCCTCTTTTCACTCACCAGATAATTGTGCAAATCCTTCAATTCTTCAGAAACCCCCAATAGATCCCACAACTTGTATCCAGTCATCATCTCAATAACAAGGCAACCTAAAGACCATATATCCAACGCAGGTCTTATGATTTTATGTTTAACAGATTCAGGAGACATGTACATTGGTGTCCCTCTAAAATTATCCTCATAGGTTGTCTGAGGTTCGTTTTCTTCAGGGTCCTTAGCTAACCCGAAATCTGCAATTTTGAGCCGATTTAAGCCTTGCCCAGATGGAAAAACCAGGATGTTTTCGAGTTTAAGGTCGCAGTGAACAATCTTGCGTTTATGCATAAAAGATAATCCCTTAAGGATCATTTTAGTGTATTCTCTGATTTTGGATTCCGGTAAAATTCCTCCATATTCGTTCACCAATTTTAAAAGATCGCCGCCGGGAGCATACTCCAACACCAAGTTACAGACAGTGGTGTCAAATTCAAGGCTCAAACTTTGGCCATAGCATTTGATGATTTCGTCACACCCAACAAGCTTCTCTAATATGCTGTGCTCTCTCGCCAGAGACTGGGGGCTTAAAATATGGGCAGACTTCACAGCTAACAATTGCGACGGCGGAGTTGGAGCATGGGACGTCGCTAAAAATATTGAAGCACAAGAACCTTTTGTAATTCTTTCTCCCCTCACCCACTTCGTGTTTACGTTTAACATGTTAACCAAGAAAGCAATGCTAATTAACCAGAGAATTTGTAAGATATTAACAGAGCAACGGAAATCCAAATTCAACAGGGAAAAGGGTATTCTTATTCGGAAAATTGAATCTTTAATTACGGTTACTTGCAATGGAATTAATTATTATAATTTAAATTAGTATTTGTGGGAATTAAAATTATACCTAAGGTTGAAAATAATTACTAGTGTATTGTTTGTATTCTTAATATTCAATTATTATGTCATAATTAATTGTGTTCATTATTTAACTCTTTCAAAAAAAATAAAAAAACTTTCATTGTTGTCTGTTTTCGGATTAACATAAAATTTCTTGAAAAAATTAGAATTTTTCAAACAGTCAAAATAGTTAAAAGTTAAAATTAGTGGTACTTGTTTTTTTTTTCACTAATTTAACTTTTAGTTAGAGGCTAGCTATTAATAATTAAGCGCTATCCGTGATATTAAGTTTTCTTATTAGTATAGTTTAAATGATATTTATATTAACTATTCCGTTTGAATTTATCTCAAACAAATCTATTAAATAAGTAAAATGTTATCTTTTAAATTTAAAAATTGCTTCATATAAATGATCTTTAGTTATTAACAATTGACTCACTATCATTAGCCTTTAATATTATTGTTAGTCGCTAATAATTAATTGTTATCGTTCAAATCAAATAAATACTACATCATATTTATAAAATATTAAATTAAATTAACCATATTTCAAAATAAAGTAAAATTTAAATTTAAGTTAATAATTATATATTTATTTTTTCAATTATAAAAAATAAACTTAGAGTTTAAATTCGAAATCCCGCTTTAACATAAAATCAGTATCATTCAATTAAACTTATTAGTAAGGTATTGGTTGTCTGCTACTATTGGTTGTCTTTGGATAGACACTGCAGTGTTAGGCCCAAATGCTTATTAAAACCTGGGCATGGATCTTGATGATCTTTAAATTGTAATTTTTTTAATTTTCTAAAATCCACAAATGGGAGAAATTGGGCTTTAGCTGTGGAATCCATAAGATGTTGTCAGACATGTATTATCATGTGGTCAAGAAATGGGCAGCTTTTGGCTTCAAAGGATGAAATGAAAAGCCAGAAATGCTATGAACTTTCCTACCCTTAACACTGAAAAGAAACAAAAGAGAAAAGAAGGTAATCATAGCGGTGTTGCCATTTCTGGAAGCACATGGGTTCCTTTGTTAATGATGGCTTCATGGATTCATCATTGCCTTTGGTTGCTTTTGTTCATATATATGGAAACTCATTTTATATCCATTGCTGGTCTTTTCCTTTCTTCTTTATCAGCCTTTCTCTGATATACCCATATGAGATTTCCTTGTGCATTACCTTTTATGTCTCTAATGTTTCTTCTTTTATCATTAGAAGCTAGGAGGAAGAAATTTTCTCACCAAAAATTAGGTATAAAAAAGAAAAAAAAAAAGAGATTCACAATTGTTTCTCTTATATAATATACATATAGCAATACTATTCTTGCTAATTAAAATTCAACCAAGAATATCATCTAATCGACTCAACTAAATAATTACTAATTTATCGTTCTAAATTTATTCAAATATGTGTTCCTTTTTTTTTTAATTAATGTTATGTATGTTAAGAATAATTAATATTACTTAGACTATGAATTTTATTTAAATTTTACATTTGTCTATAACAAAAAAAATATAACAAATCACAAAAAATCTCATGAAATTTTATAAATTACAACTATAAATAAAATTTTAAAAAAATAAACAGTTGAACTCATGTCATTCGATAAAAATATTGTTTATGATAACAATTATAAATATTACAGTTACAGTCGTTGGTAACGAATATAAATTTTTATAAAAAATTATTATGCTGTATATAAAACCCTAAAATATTCACACAAAACATCTCAAATATATAAAAAAAAATTATATGGTATATTACACTGCAATATTTAAAGTTCATACGATATTAAATGAATAAGATATTGTTTCAAACGAAAAATAAACTTATAGTTTTTAAAAATTGTTAAAATTTGAGTGGAATTTTTTTGTAATTTATTAAAAGAATAACACTAAACAGGAACGTCTTAGATAAATTATGTATATTATTTAAAAGAAATGTGCCCTATAGCATGAAAGAGAGGAAAAAAAAGTAAATTTATAAGTATTATATTTAGAGCCTATAGGCTTATTGCTTGCCTATTGACTCCATTACAACTTAATAGTTAAAATAGGATTACATAGTTATAAGAAAGTCTATAGAAATTAATAACAAAATTAGTAAATTTCGTATTAATAAAATAAGTATCACACAGCTTAAATGAGAGTATCATAATAATAGGGTAAGTGATAAATTGTATAGTTTTTCAAACGTTGTTGAGCTTAAAATTACTAAACAAATGGTAAAGTAAAGGCAATGGAAGTGGAAATGGATGGAGGACTAGATAGAGAAAGGAGAGGGTAAATTACCATTTTCCAGGGTGAAAAATTATGATTTTATGATGACATTTTTACAGAAAGTTAATCATAATTATTAATCGAATGATGCTATTAGAATAATGGATTAGACTTTTTTTTTTTAAAAAAAAGTTCAAAACAATTTATCCACAGGAAAGTGGCTTTGTGTCTTATTTGTTTCGAACAAAATAAAGAACCCGAAGAAGATATCACCGCTTTCTGAAAAGCCACTTTTTTGAAATAGAACTTTTGCTAAAGGCACTAGAGAAAATAATAGTAGCACTCTTCATGCCAAAATTGTAGATTAATTTGTTTCAAGAATATTCTTATAAATTTGAATTTGTTAGAAAAATTAAAATAATAAGAAAATAAACTTGATAATAAATACATATAAAAAAAATTGATTCACAAAAAAAGAGAAAAAAAAGAATCAATTAAGAAGAAAAATCAGCACATGGAACTTCTATAAGTCCAACTCTAGGGCATCAAGATTATACTATAGATATGCTTTCCTTTTTTTTTTTCTTTTTCTTTACTATCAATATTTTTTTAATATTTTTCGGATATTTATTTTATAATTGATTCACATTATCAAATTTAATTTATCAAATAAAGTAACAAATTTTATAAATTAAAAATTTGAAGAAGTTCGATTATAAAATAAATGTTTAAAAAAGTATTAGAAACAAAGTATTAATATCATTTTCCTTCCATAATTCTATCAATTTCTTTTCTTTTTATAAAAACATTATCAATTAATTTTCTATCAAGAAAAACCACAAACTTATGCTTTTGTGTTCTCAAGTAGGAACATGGGTTGATGGTTCCTATTCTTGATAAAGACAAGAGGAATCCAAGAGTTTTTGAGTTCTTAGGAATCATCAAATTTTACATTATTCTAAAACCTCTTTGGCAATAAAAAAGAGACGTTTCCCTTTAGCGTGTGTTGTGATTTTGACTTCAAAATTAAAATCCTAAACAAGTAAATTAAATTATATTATATGGAAAATTTGCAATAGTATTTTTTAATATAATAAGTCCCTCCTCTTCTTTTTTGGTTTCATACTACAATTATTTTCTTTGACAATGTCCCACCAATATCTAGGTTAGATATTAATTAGGTTAAAGGGTTGAATTTGAATTTACCTCCTTGGTTCATATGAAATTCCAATATGAAAATTAGAATGCTAAACAATTTTGATTTTGGAAAATTAAGACGAAAAAGGGTAATTTGGTGGGAGGAATTTGCCAACATTTCTAATTCTTAAAGTTGCGTGACTTTCAAGTTTGTGAATATGAGAATTAAATTTATTTTTCCAAGTTATGCACCGCAGGCTTAGCCTGCCGGTTGGCGCATACCTTAATTTGAGTTCCTCTCCAACTCTCTCTCAATTCAAAAAAGTTATAACATCACAATTCATAAGGAACGAAACCATAAACAAATTTTCTTTATGTTGAAGGGGAAAAATATAGAGAAAATATAACCTATCAAAAAAGCAGGAATTTCCATTAATTTCCGAGTATCTCATCTGAATTATATATATGAACTAGTCGTGACACGGATGAGAAAATAAAACTATTTATCTTTTAATTGAATTTTATTTAAATGTTTAAATATTATTCTTATTAACAAAATATATAAAAATTGTGTATTTTCATTTTTCAATTCTGAAAAATTTGACATACTGAAATTGAAAATTATATTGTGCCATGCATGCGTATAGATCCAAATTTTTGTTGGGAATATTTCCTATATAATATTTAGATCAATGTAAACAAATTTATTTAATTATAATTATATGACTTGATATTACCTGCTATAATATTCTATCAACTATGAATATGTAGGTTTTAATATCATTGAAACAAACTTCTTCTTATGGTGTATCAAACTATCAAATTTCTCAGAAAGTGTGATTACGAAAAATGTGCATTTTGTCATATAATAATTAGTATCACTAGTGAGGATAATAATGTCACAATAAAACTTTATTTTATCACATAATAAAATATATCATTAGCAAAAGTCAGTATATTAATTAGAATACTATATTACCTATTTGACATTTAACTATTATATTTTTAAAGATTCAATAGATATATATATATATATATATATAAATAAAATAAATGAAATTGCTCAATGTATGGAATTTTTTGTTTAATTTTTAATTGACGTGTCTAATCTAATTCAAAATTATCGGGTTCAATTTTCAAATTTACAATATAGTTTAGAAAAAAATGATTGATATAATTTTCAAAATATTACATTTATTTATAAAAACTATTTATTAAAATTAAATTTACAAAATTACCAAATTTAGTTAACTAATTAAACTTCTTTATGAAAACTGTGAGTGATAAAAAGAAATATGAATTTGCTATTCTTTAAAGAAAATGGATTTGTGTTAGCCGAAACACCATAAATTGATGGAAAATAAAAAATAAAAAAAAATTATAATGCATATAGAGAAGATAAAGATGAAGGACGAGAGAAAGGAAGATGTCATGATAGACCAAAAAAATCTTTTTACAATTCATCATTTAATTAAAGTTCGTTTGGTACAATTCAAAAGTTTAATCGCAATGTTTCAAAATTCACATCAATTTCAATGGTTTAGATATTTTATTTGATTTTTGCTAATGATATTAATTATCCCATAGCATGAATAATTTATTGTAATATTTATAAGTTAAAAATTAATAATTTTATTTGCATTAAACTTTTTATTATAAAATAAATTTTAAATTTTTGTAATAAATAAATATTTTTTCTTTGTAGAGAACGTCACATCAATATAGTATTATTCTGCTTAATTTTAATGATATGATATGATTATTATAGTATGGATATTTTATTATAAAAATGTTTCAAACATCAAAATCAATTGTTTAAAAGCTTATAAGGTATGGATATTTTCTCTAGCCATTTCATCCGTATTTTCGAATAGTTAAAAATATTTGTTTATTTAACTTTCAAATATTGAAATATTTTTCTGAAGGACTAAAATCAATTGCTTTCATCATAATCTTTTAATTTGTCGCTAGAGTTCAACAGTAAATTTTGATATGTTTTGATTTTGACTGTATTACCTGTTTGGTTAAGGCGATGAAGATCAATTTTTCTGCAGTATAACAAATCTTTTAGTAATTCATTTTTCAACTTAATTTTTCAGGAAAAAAGTAAAATTAGTAGCTGAAAACTGACCATTAAGAACTATCATTCACCGGTAATAACTGAGTATTATTACTGAACTAACTGGTCATTAAATGTATTCCTTGGGTAATAATTTTTTTACTATGAATTTTTTGAATTAATGATACTAGTTTCATTATTATTATTATTATTATTATTATTATTATTATTATTATTATTTAACTACTTGAATAAAGAAAAGAAATAAAGAAAGAAAGAAAAACACGTTGAATATTCATAAACTAAGCTGTGAGCAGAAAATGATTGCGACTAGGGGTGGCCATGAATAGGGTATCCGAATCCGATTATTTATATATATATCAAAATCCGTCTTGAATCCGTTTAAAATTATAATATTAATACTCGTATTCGAATAATTACTCGTTTATCATTAAAAAAATTTATAATAAAATAAAATTCAAACTAATTAAATAATTAAAAATCTATACATATATAAATAATCTACCATAAATCACTATAAAATCAAATAAAACATAAAATTTAATTCAACATGTTCAAATTAAAATAATTTATCAAATTGTTCAAAAATAACAATAAAATTAAATATTGTTTATTATGACATAAAAATTATATTTCACATTTTAAACTTTCATTACATTTGTAATTCATCAATCCATGAAAAATATATGAAAAAATAATTACATCATTATATTCAATAAATTAAAATAGAATAAATTGCATAATATATATATATAATCGGATTTATCGAGTAGCGGGTATCCGAAGGTCTCTACTCGTACCCTACCAAACCCGTGACGGATTTAAATATTGCTATCTAAATCCGTCCCAAAATCTTAATAGAGTTATCCATTAGGGTTTAAACAGGTTCGGATTGACGCGGATACCCGCAAAACTCGATGTTGCGACCCCTAATCGTGACCCCAGCTTGCAGAAAAACAAAATTTGAAAAAAGGGACTGAGTATTCTGTATTCATGTCTTCTTTAATTTTATATTTTATTTAAGACTTTTGAACATGAACGTATGTTTTTTTTTTCAAATTAGGGCAAAATGTTTGAAAATACTTAATTAATATTTTTAAAATTAATTTACCACCCTGCCATGAATCGTGACCCTTCAACCTTCATTTATATACTTCAAATTTGAAAGCTTTAGGAGCTCAGAGTCCTGACTCATTGATATATATACATATATATTTATAATGCCTATCTTTGGATAAAATATGTAAATTCTGTAGAGGTAATTTCATAAATAATAAATAATCAATTAGATTATTTTTTTTCTAATATTTCAGACAAAATAGTTCAAATTTGTCTTGTTTATAAGCACAAATCTGTGAGCATTAAACGTGGGAATGGTGGACTATTGTGCACAAGTAGCTGGTCAGAATTAGCCCAACCCAACCTATTATTATTCAAAAGATTTAAAATTGAGAATTCCTCTCCAAATATTTACAAAAGCAAAATTAATGGAAAAAAATAAAATAAAGTAAATAAGAGTTACATAATTTAGACGATGAAAAGAGGAGAATTTGGTTTTCCAAAAAACTTGGTACTTAACAACAATTCTTACTTTTTTTAATTATGTCCCTTTCACTTAACCACTACCCATTTTCTCTTTACATCAGTGTTAAATTTGAATTAATTACGTAATTAATTTAAATTGGCTACCTCAAATTGATCTCAATAGGTTAAATTAATTAACTAAGTACGCAAATATAAAAAATATATCATACTAATTGTTTTTTTCTCTAAGAGATTCAATATTTATAACTCATAAAATTTTTATTAATCCAATTCGAACCGGATTGGACCGTGAAATTATAATTATAAAACATTTTTACTCAAATTTTTTTATTTTCAAAACTTGAACTGGATATATTTTGGTTGATATAACTACTGCCAAATCACTTAAACCAAAACCAAAATACAAATTTGTTAGATATCATACTAACTAATTACACAGAGTTGTAATCGTAATTATTAGGCCAGAAGCCGAGACAGTGAGCTGCTGTATGCGAAATGACATAGGAACCCCTGACAGAGACGTTTATTTATGCAATGTAGGGTTAGCCTACGTGTGTCTGATTCCAGCTTAGCATGTTTGCTGCTGGGCATGGCGGGAGCTATATTTCATAACTGCATTCTACCTAAAATAACCGAAATTATTCACACCTTAAACACCTTATGCTGCCATATACAATAAAATTTCCTCATATAGGCTTTTCTTTCTTCATTACTTTTTCCCTTTTTAGTTAATATTTTTTTCTTTTTTCTTTTTTTTTTTATAGAAAAGAAAATGTATATGGGGTCTCAAGCTACTAACTTTGGTGCATTTGCCTAAATCCTAATCATACTCTTATTTATATTCATTTTTTTACCTCATAAGTACTCATATTCACTTTTTTTTCTATAACTATATATTTGTATTTGTAATTTTTTGTAAAATTCGGTATTTAAACTTAACTCTTTTTAAAAGCTAATTCAAAAAAATGAAAATTTTCCAAATCATTATAAGTGATAGCGTATAGTTATAGTCAAAACAATATGAGAAATCTAACATTTTTTAACATTTAAATACAAATTAATTCTTATTGTTTAAATATATCTATCATCTATGCTTATGTAGATTAAAATTTTTTATGTTATCGCTTATATCAGTCTAAAGGTATTTAAATATCATTAAACAATAAATACAAATTTTCAAGCCCAATTATATATATATATATATATATATATATATATATATATATATATATATATATATATATATATAAATCTTTTTAACTTGTACCAAATGCACATAAAATATATCTGTATATAATTTAAGCTTGATAGAAGTAAGATATTTAAATTATGGTTTTTTTTATCTAAGTTGTAATCCATATATAAAAATTATGAATTAATTCAATTACAATTTTTTTATACATATAAAATAATAACTATTTTATACATACGTAACAAAATATAACTAAATTAATATATAAATTTATTCATGAATCTAATTTATATAAATATTTCCCTCAAATTTCTTTATGTAGTGTGGTCATAGACCATAGTTAATTATTTATATGGTTCTTACTAATTATTATATATCTTTATCCTTTTTCACTTTCACTAAGGAAAAAAAAGAGTGATATTAAATTAATAATATAATGATGCATAATGAATACCCACCACATATATAGGTTTAAAGTTGAATTCCTTCAACTCCCACAACTTTTATTTATGCATAAAATAATAAAAAAAAGTAAATCTAACAATAATTAAATGGACTAGAGGAGATCCAAAGTTGATATATAAATTTGTCCTCGACATATTTCTTGAAAAGGGGAATATTTGGCAACTTATGACGAGAAATTCGAATAAAAAGCTATATATAATTATATAATAAAAATGTATAGCCAAATCCAATAATATGTGAAATGAGGACAAATAATTAAATAACACACGCATAGCTCACTCAATATATTGAGTTGTGGTTGCATGCCTTCATTATATTATATTGATGATCCTTCATATGGTACTAGCTATTCATTAATTCATAATATATATATATATATATATATAAATATAACACTATTTAGAGACTATAAATATGTAATCGCTACTAAATTACTGTTTTTAGTGATTTAATCCACTTTTCTTTAAAAAAAATATACAAATATAGGTTTTATTATTGTTGTAATGAAATTAGCATTACTCAATTTTAAAGCATGCGGAACATCAATTGTAATGTACAACAAGCTTAATATTTTGAGATGATGTTGTGAATAAACTTTCATACAGATTATTTTTCTTATGCTTCAAGTTGAATTTCAATAGTCTGTTGAAATCTTATTGTTGGATGTTTTTTTTAAATAACATATTGAATCTGCATCCATTTAATTGGAAAATATTTTTAAATAAAGAATAAGGGTACACTTTTTCCAACTTATTTTTTTATAATTAATTTGTCATAACTGCATTAAAATACTATTACTTTAATACAGATTGAAGAATACAAATAAATAAGTTAATAAAGTATAAGATATTTTAATGCATATTGGGTAAGAGTTGGAAAAAAAGTTGGGACAAATAACATTATCTTTTCTTAGGATCCATTTGACATTACATTTGATAAAAGTGCTTTTGAAAAAAAAATTATTTTTAAATTTTTTGAATTTTGAAAATTATTTTTGGAGAAAAACATATAAATAGATATTTTTTCCAGAAGTAAGTTTGAGAAAAATAATTTATAAAAAATTAAAAAATTAGTCAATTAAATCAAAAAAATTTTAAATATATTTTTTGGACACTTAACAGTAATTCTAAACACATCCTTAAAAATTTCTGCTATTACTAATTACAAAAGTGATCATTAATCATCATCATGATTATCTAAAACTAAAAACATTACATAAATAAAACATTATTTATGAAATTAATAATGTTAATTTACATATAAAAAAAGAAGACTCGACTATAATAAAAAGATAAAAATGATCAATTTTTACATAAAAAAGCCATATTTTAAGTTTTTGTATTCATAAGGGAAAAATATTTTATTAACTGATATATTATAAATTAAATTTAAAATCACATTTTTCGAACATTGAAAATACCAGTGATAAACATTACTAATTTTGTCCAACAAAAATTATTATTCAGATTAAAAAAATAATTGCTTTATTTCAAAGCTCAAATTAATATTATATGTCATTATATTAATTAAAGTCATATTAAAAATAAAAAAAATATTTATAGTTATTATCAATAGGATAAATTAAATATTTTTATCCTTTAATTATATTTTAAAACGAAAAAAATTGACCTTTAATTTAAGACAAACTAAAATGAAAAATATTGTTTCTTCAAGAATGAAACCCTCATTTAAAAAAAATGAAAAATATACATATTTTTTTAATAAGTGGATAAATAAAAAGAATTTAAGAAAAATAAAATTAAGAACACCGAAAATGGAAGCAGGAATAATAATAAGAGGGTCCGTTACCGATGGCGGGTTCTAGGAGCCTTCTTCTTCCTCTGCAACTCTGAATTTTATGCACAGAAGAAGAGGACAGGATCCCCAATCCCCTTTACCCTAATTTTAATTACTGACAGATCCCTAAAACCCCACCGCGCATTCTGTATTCACCTTTCAATATTATACTGCTAAACAACGAATTTACCTCTATCTCAGTTTCATCAATTTTCGCACTCACCTCTCTCTCTATTTCCCTTGCATGGACGGTCTCCATTCAATCTCACCAATCTCAACGGTCAGATTACTCTCTCCTGTCTCCGTCTCTCTCTTCCATGCACGATTTCTCACTGTTTTATTACTATATCTGTTCAATTTTCACCTTTCCATGTCTGTACATGTATGATAACTCTGTTCTGCGTCTGTCGATGTTTTTCATTTAATTGGGAAATTCCAATTTCTCTCTCTCTTTCTTTGCCCATCCACGTTGATTGTCCCCAAAATTTCACGCCGTTGGATCTATCGTTACTCACTATGCTTCTTTTTTTCTTCTCAATTTTTGCGGTCAGGCATTTAGAGCAGCATCATCACCATGAAAGCTTCGATTTTTTCTCTGTTCATTGAGTCGTCAATTGGGGGCTTGCTCTTCTTTTTCATTCTGCTATGGGCTGTGGAGGATCCAAGGTTGATGATTTGCCGCTAGTAGTTCGTTGCAGAGAGCGTAAAGAGCTCATTAAGGCCGCATGCGATCACCGTTACGCTCTGGCCGCCGCTCACGTCTTGTATTTCCACTCGTTGAGGAATGTTGGTGAAGTGATTCAGAGATTTGCTGACGAGGAGCTCGTGATTGCTTCTTCTTCCTCTCCTGGTTCCCCTGTTCTCACTATACCTTCGCGGGAACGGAAATCCAAGTCAAAATCCAAAAATTCTTCCACTTCGACTTCTATTTCGCATTCTTTTGATGGCAGTGCTCATAACAAGACGAAAATGAAAGAGGAGGAGGACATTGAAGATTCGCACTTGCACTTGTCATCCGGGTCGGACTTGGACTCTGATTCGGGTCACGTCCACTTTCACGATTCCCCAAAAGAAGAAGAAGAGCAGCAACGAGAAGGGCCTTTCACTTCTTATGACTCCAATGCCTATCCTCCTGATTTTAATGGTTATCCCCCCCAAGCAAATTGGGGCTATAATCATCCTTCTAATACATTTCAATATCCTTATCCGTACCCTTACTCTAACCCGTACCTGTACTCTAATCCAAATCCTAATCCTAACATGTATTACATGAAGAGGTCTGCCACTCCGGCTAAGACGGTGGTGTATGAGGATCCAGTGGTTAATGGGTATTCAAGTTTTTATGGAAATGGCGGGTATTTTGGGTACCCCATGATGGCTTCACCTCAGAGTGAGCAGAGCCCACAGAGGCCACCACCGTTGCCGCCATCTCCGCCGAGGGTTTCTGCTTGGGACTTTTTGAATGTATTCGAGGCGTATGATAATGATGCTTCTGGGTACTCAGTTTACTACTCAGGAGGGAAATACGGGTACGGGTCGACGACAAGTAGTCCGGATTCGAAGGAGGTGAGAGAAAGGGAAGGGATTCCTGATTTGGAAGATGAAACAGAGCAAGAAGTGATTAAAGAAGTTCACAAAGAAAAGAAGAAAGTGATAGAGAAAATGAATGTGAATAGCAAGGGCAAATTTAATGAAGAAATGAGTAGGAATTATGAAGAGGGGACATCAAAATCAGTGCCTGTTCAAAACAGCAGTGAAAGTACGGATTCAATCAAGGGGAAAGAAGTTAAAAGCAGTGCTAGTCCTGATACATTTCGTAGTCCTGAAAGTATTATTTATAAAAGTCCTGGTGGGGAGTCTGTGAGGAAGAAAGGAGTGAGCTTTGAGGTTGAAGAGGCGTCTATCATGGATGTTGAGTCTTCAAAGCCTAGTAGCTTAACTACATTGTCTGTTCATGGTTCTAGAGACCTTCAAGAAGTCGTGAAGGAAATCAGAGATGAGTTTGAGACTGTCTCTAGTCATGGAAAGGAAGTTGCTTCATTGCTTGAGGTGGGTAGATTGCCTTACCAGCGAAGAACCACATTGCTAAGAGGTAGAATACTTGCATTTTCAGCTTTGTTTTATTGTCTATCTTATTATTATACTATTATCATTAGTTTTATGATTATTTTATAGTTATATCTACGGTGAAGCTGTCGTGTTCCTTAATATTTCATTTCAGTGAAGATCACTTACCTACCTATTCAATGTTGGAAAATGTGAGCTGTAGGATACCTTATATGGATGTGCTAATTCCTCTTTGTTTTACTTCCATCAAATGGCTTTTTTTACTGCAGAACTTTTTTTGTTAGGATAATTTGATTTTTATGTTTGATTTAATTAAATCTGATCTTTATGAGAATGCATTTGTTTTGCTGCATTTGTGAAATGTACATGACTCTGTGCAGTGATTTTTTCCCGGATCTTATATCTGGTGTCGTCACACCCTCCTACAAGGCCATCAGTACATATCTCATCCAGGACAATGAAAATGGCAAAAGCATATTCTGGGTATCCTGGAGATGATTTCGAAAGCAGACCGAGAAACCTATCCTCTACCCTAGAGGAAATTTATGCATGGGAGAAGAAACTATACAAGCAAGTTAAGGTATGAGAGCATTAGAACCAAAATTGTCTTAGTTTTCATCATTTTGTTTTGCTTGGATATTATTTCATAGGATTGTTAAGTAGAAAACTATGCCTGCTAAAAGCTTCTAAAGTAATATGTATGAATTTGTTCTTTTGGACTGGTCATTTGATGTGGGAATATCAACACCTTCCTTGTGCTATTCTTAAAATGAAAATTTTCATGTTTTACTTAGAATTGTTTATGGCATCTAATCATTCTTGAGAAAGGAAAATTTTTATGTGAAAGAAAAGACTTATAGGAGATTTCTGATACTCTGTATTTTCAAATGTTTTCATATATTGTTAATTGCAGTTGAATCATTGTATTTTCAAATGCTTCCATATATTGTTAATTGCAATAGAATATTTCTTACCATTTCTAGGTGTTTCTGCTGATTTTAGGATGAAGAAAAGTTACGAGTTGTCTATGAAAAAGACTGCAAGAAATTAAAAAGTTTAGATGAACATGGAGCTGAGTCTGGTAAAATTGATGCGGCCCAGGCTTCAATAAGGAAGTTGCTGACAAAACTCAATGTTACCATTAGAGGTATTGATGCTATATCAAGCAAGATACACATGTTGAGGGATAAAGAATTGCAGCCTCGAATCACAGAATTGATTCACGGGTATTTAGCTCTTTATTCCTTGGTTTACTAAATGTTCCTCTTTATATATATATATATATTGACTAGGTCCTTACATTATGGTATAAATATATCCATCTTAGAGAATGGTGCGTAGTATGATGTCCCTTGACCTATCTTTGCTTTAGGCTATTAGTCCTTGCCGGGAGGTGATACCAGACTACATTAACATGGTTGGCACTATATCAGTAAACCCATGCTTAGTGTGTTTTTTCTGCAATGGATGAAAAAAGAGTTGGAGTTGTTCATGGGGCTGCTAAAGGTTCCATTCCTCTCGCATTCAATTTAATCTTGTGTACATTTGCCTAATATTGGTGCTTTATTGTTTTGGTAAATTGAAAGTTATGAGACTGCATGTGTTGCAGACTCCTGTATCAGGTATCATTTTAATCGTTGCAACATGACTTCCTCATCTTGTTTACTCGAATAACTTTCAGTCTGGAAAAACTAGTGATTGATACTTGCTGTCTTAAAGCTGTAAACATACTTTATTTCCAGTACCCTTGCTGTTTGGAATTTGGATCTAGAATATCACTATTTTTAGTTCTACATGACATCTTGATAACGGTAATGATTCAACAAATATTGAGCAAGTTTAAGACATTTATGAAACATTTTAATTTTCTTTTTTCTTTTCAATGTATTTAGTTTGACTTTGCGGTGCAAGATTCATTTAGCACTTCTACTTTTTGCTATCAATTAATACATCAGGCACTCTAGAGTCTTCTTCTTCTTCTTTTGGAATGATAAATATCCTTTTTTATTTGCAGATTAATAAGAATGTGGAAGTGCATTCTTAGATGCCACCAGAAACAGTTCCAAGCTATCATGGAGGGCAAACTTCGCTCTCTCAGGGCAAATACTGGTCTACGTGGAGATTCTGGTTTGAGAGCTACACTTGAACTTGAATCAGAGCTAATCAATTGGAGTACCTGTTTTATTAATTGGATTCACAGCCAAAAATCCTATGTTGAGTCATTAAATGAGTGGCTTTTAAGGTGCCTTGTTGTTGAACCTGAAGAAACTGCTGATGGAATTGTGCCCTTCTCTCCTAGCAGAATGGGTGCTCCACCTATTTTTGTAATTTGCAATGATTGGTATCAAGCAATTGTTAGGATTTCTGAGAAAGCGGTAGAGAATGCTATGCTTAACTTTGCTTCAAGCTTACATCAGTTATGGGAACAACAAGATGAGGAGCAGTGCCAGAGAATCAAAGCAGAGTCCCTCACAAAGGATTTTGAAAAACGTCTGAAGACCTTACGCATGGAGAGAGGAAGGCTTGCTCAGGAGCAGGATGCATTGTCGGACAAAGCAATGTCAAAGGTTCCTTCAGAAAGTGGAATTTCACCCCTAGATGATTTGAAGGTGGATTTGGATTCCATGAAAAAGAAATTAGAAGAAGAGAGAGCAAGGCATAAAGAAGCTGCTAAACTAGTACATGATGCAGCTTCTGGTAGTTTACAAGCAGGTTTAGTCCCCATTTTTGAGGCTCTGGGCATCTTCACTTCAGAGGTTCTGAAAGCTCATGAGCAGGTACGACTTGAAAATGCTGGACACTCTCAGGAAACTCCTACTTAGATCTTTCTGCTTCAGCAGGGCAAGTTGAAGGTCCTTCAAGGAAGATCCGAAAAAACCTGCCAAGCGTTGTACATTCCTGGTTTGATAACATATATTTAGAATGGGTAGATCTATTAGGGTTGAAAAAGGGGGGAAAACTATACAGGATTGGAGAGCACCTCTAAAAAGATGTTAAAAGGGGTGGGGTTGCATAATTGCTCAAAGAAGCTGAAGGTTAAAAATTATTGTGGGCAAGTCAAAAAAGGAAACCGGTATGCTTTACAATGTGGTTTTATTATTAACCCCTGAGTTGATAAACATTTAACCCCTGAGTAGATAAACATGTAGGAATTATGTACAGAGAATTCATTTATTGGTTGATTGGTTGGTGGTGGTTTGTATTTGTTGTAACTGGTTAGAGTAGTGTATGGAGGAGGAATTGAGTTAGGATTATGTAGACTTTTTTTATTGTAGATAAATTAACAAATTTTGAATGAAGTATTTGATAAAGATATTGAGAGAATGGGTTCACTTTGAACATCCTACTTGTGCCATTGTTTTCTTGAGGCAACAAATTCTTCTTCTTCTAGCTTGTTTTAAAGATAAAGGAAGGGAGTCTCATCCTCAATGTAAATGATGGATTTATTGATATTATGCATTCATTTTCAAACTTTGAAACCTATTATATGCTGAGTTCAATCTAATTCCATTTTTCTTATTAAATTTCTGATATATTCTGCTTTTTTGCTATTGGATGTCAAGTAAATCAAATATAGGCGCTGCTTCTTTAAAATAAAAAAAAATAAAAAAATCATTTTAAACTTAATAAAATGATTTATACATTCATTTTTCAAACTTTGGAGAGCTAGAGTTTCTTTTTTTTTTTTTTTTTTTTTTTGTGTGTGTGTGTGTGTGAGAGAGTGCAAATGTAAATTTTTGGCTACTAAATTATATCTGAAAAGTAACTTGATGCTATTGATGATTTTTTTAGAAGAAATTCAATTAAGCCCTTATTAATTATCTTTGGGGTGCAATTAACTCCTTATAATTTGGGTTTTTTTTTTTTTTTGACTTAAGGCAATTGATTAACAGAGATCCAAAAAAATTGAGCAGCTATATTGGATTCAAAGTCATCAAGTAAAGCCTTCCTAGCTAAATAGTGAGTAGCTCCATTTCCGTTTCTATATACAAACTGAAAGAAAAACATAAGAAGAAGACACGTGCTCCTGAAGAAAACACATTGCATGAGAAGAAAAGATTGAAGAAACAATGTGGGATAGTTAAAGTTTGTCTTTGCAATTAATATATGTTATCCATAAAAATTTACATAATAACTTAATAAGAAATTGAAAAATCAACGATTTGGATTCATAATAATTGTATTGTGTAAATTTTAGATATTTTTCTCTTTCTGTAAAGTTTTAAGGCTTCTTCATTTTTTTTGTACATTTTCCGAATAAAGTTTAAATAAATTATTAAAAAATATTAAAAACATGTTTTAAAAGGTAAAATTCAAAACGTGAAAAAAAATACAAATTGGTGCTTATAGTTTTGAAATAAAAATTAAAAACATAATAATTTATTTCCGCTTTTAAAGTTGGACTTTATTATTCATGGTCAAGGATGTGAAATAAAAAAAAGTTAAGTGCAACATTAACAAATAAGGTTTACATATCAGTACTAATATTTGAAACTTGAAAAGTTGAAATGGATTTTCTTTTTAGAAAAAATTAAAGTTTCTAAGCAAGACACAATTAATGAGAATTTGGTACTAAGGGCCCATTGGGACTTAGCTAGCCTTTTCACCCGTATTTGAATTTCCATGGCCCATTGGCTCTCATAATTTTGGGAAAACTTCCACATGTAGCAATGTTTTTATTTTTTGATAAGAAGATATCCAATGCTTATGGTAAACCCTTATGTAATTGTTTATAAAATATCCATTGAAATACCTCTAATTAATTCAAAAAAGTGTATATATAAACATGAGAAATTTTAAAGGAACAAAATTAAATTAAATTGTGACTTTATTAGAGTGTGCAATGGTTTGATAATCCTGAATTATCAAACCGAAATATTAAATTTCGATAACCGATTATTGTACCGAAATTTTTTTTGGTACGGTAATGATAATAAGATTTTATCTATTTTGATTATTTAGTTATTTGGTAATTTATCACAATAATTAGGTAATTATCAAAATTCAAAATGATCAATGTTGTTTTGAATATATATATATGTACAAAAACTCTTTAACCTTTAATTACTGTTAATTGATTTTGAGATATAGAGATAAATTTTTTTTTATGATATTTATATTTATCAAAAATATATTTTTTTATTTTATTTCAAAAATTATGTTATTTTATGGTATTTTAATTTATGTGATATATATATATATAATTAGATAAGTTAAGAAAATTGGTAAATTTAAGTAAAGTTTAAAAATTAGGTAAAATTTTTTATTATTTGGAAAATTATCAAAATTTTGAATTTGATAGTCGGTAACCAAAATTTATTATTCAGTCTGATAATCGGTATGAAATTTTTGAAGAATTCAGTTAACAAATGTTTTTCCGGTTCGGTAACTGGATTACCTAAAGCTCACTCCTAGACTTCATGCAAATTTGAAATTGCACTATTTTTGCATTTTCGTATTGAAAATTGTAAGAATTCTTCATAGTGAGATATTTCTCCTGTTTTCTTTTTAATGTTTTTTAAAAAAAATATTTAACGAAAATATAAATTTATATGCCATGTTTCAGCCATCATGGAATTGGCAATATATGATCAACAAACTTAAAATGGTATTTATCTTTTTGTGATGAACTTCGGTCTATGATAAGCCATTACTGGTGGGGTTAAAAGCAAGATGAGAGACGGTCATATCTGTGTAATTGGATCCAGTTGTGTAGACAAAAGATGAAGGGTGAACTAGAGTTTAGAAACTTTGAAAGCTTTAATCGGGTTGTACTAGCTAAACAGGAGAGTAGGTTAATTACACAACCTTTTTCTTTGGGTGCGAGAGTTTTGAAGGCTCAGTATTACCCTAGAGTTTCTTTTCTTCAAGCCGTAGTAAGTTTTTCCCCAAGCTATACTTGGCGCAACATTCTAGCGGGGACAGAGATACTATTGGAGGAGATATGTTGGCAAGTAGGAAATGGGAGAAACATTGACGTTTGGATTGACAGGTGGATACCAGAACTAACAACCTTTCAATTAATTATTCCTCCTAATTATGCTTTTAGTCAAGCTACGGTGGATAAGTTAATTGATATGGAGATTAAGTGCTAGAATGGATCTTTGGTACCTCATTTATTTTTACCTGTTGATGGGGATGGAATCTGAAGTATACCACTGCAGTTTACTAATAAGGAAGATATTTTAGGGTGACGCTATCACTCTACAGGTCATTATCTGGTGAAAAACGAATATCGTATAACCATGTGCCTTCTTCATCCTCAAATTTCTAATGAAGCAACTCCTTCAATTGACCTGAATTTATGGAAAATGCTTTGGAAACTGAAGGTTCACCTAGAGATAATTTAATCTGATGAGCATGTCTTGACATTTTTCCTTTTAAGGCCATGCTTCATGGACACATGCAACATATCCCTTCAAAATGCGTATCCTACATCTGAGTAGAGATTGTGAGGTTATCAAAGAGGTATGGGATTTTTTTAAAATTTTTTTGCTTTAGGTCGCATATGCAATTTAGAGGGTGTCTCTTTTAAGTTTTGGCTCGAGTTAGATGAAGGATTTGACAATGGAAGAGGTTCACAAATGTTGCCTGATTTGCTATAATATTTGGTTTATGTGGTTGTCCATTTCAATTCGGTCAGAGTACGATGCTTAGTTGACAACATGATAATTGATATGCTTTACTTTTCTAATGACGGCTTGTGTGTTTCTCCTCTCGTGTATTCTCTTACTGCTCATTGAAAATCATCTGCACTTGAACAAATAAAGATAAACACAGATGCTGGTATTGTTGGGCCTAACATGGTTGGGTTATGATTAGTTTTTGTAATTCTAGAGATGAAGAAATGTCCTGTGCAATGAAGAACATCCCCGACAATTTGGGCACCTGTTATATTCGAATCGAAGCCATGACTGCTAAGTAAGATTTATCTCTTGTTTTAGATCTTGGATTCTATGTTACTATTATGAATTTGTGTGTGTTTTTTAATGATTGTCTGCATCTCCTTTAGCAACATTTCATTCTTATTTCTGGTCCTATGTCCTTAGAGATTGTAATATACCTCTTCATATTTTAGCAAATTCGTTAGCAGTTCCATCAAATCTGCTTCCTTTTCTATTTGCTAATGTACTCTTGAGGTGTATTTTTACGATATTTCCACCTAATTGTCTAAAAAAAAAATCACAATATCCAATCCTGTCAGGATGACCATAGCTCACGGATGGAATTAATCTCAGATCCATACGGGGAATTCCAACGTCAATCTCAGCCGTCAATTAACCATTCTTTATATTAAAAGCAAAAAATATCGCCAGATTATAAGGTCATAACATCAGATCCTATGCACTAAAGCACTATATATCTGATAAAAAAAAAATGAAAAAAACAACAAGCATCCATGTGCGCAATTCCTCATTTTAATTAATATATTTAAAATTATTTAATGGATAATTAATAGTTAACATAATTAATTAATTTGATATATTATTATAAAATATAAAATTAAATTAATATCATTAATTATATTTAACAATATAAATACAATTAATATAAAATTAATTATATTAACTTAATTTTAAATTTTAATTGCAAAGTTAATGATAATAAAAATAATTTTTTAGTTTTAGAATTAATTTTTATGAAATTAATTATAACAATAAATCTAATTTAAAAATTAAAATTAATGGCAATTGTAAATATAAAATACATTAAAAATTATAATTGAAAATTTGACTTAAAGCAATGAATCACTAATTGGAATCGTAAACTATGGTCCATGGATATGCTCTCTTAATAGTACACACTTCTATAAGTAAGGTCAAAACACAAAGGTTTACTTTCCAAATATTACATTCGTGTGTTGTGACGAGACTAATCCAATGAAAATTATCCAAGTGGATTTAAAACCACATCGGCACGAGTAGAGTGTTACAGCCCACCCGCGAGAGTAAGATCTGTTTGGTATTGCGTTTGAAATAAATAATTTTAAGAAAATTTATTTTTAATTTTTTTGAATTTTAAAAATTATTTTTAAAGAGAAATAAATAAATATATATTTTTCTCATAAACATATTTCAAATAAACAGTTTATAAAAAATTAAAAAAACTAATATCCAACAACAATTCTAAATACCATATTTTGGAGAAGAAAAAATATAGGAGTTAAAATAAGAAATTATTTTTACTTTATTCTGTTTTGAAAAAAACGAAATAAAAACTTATTTTCATCTTTAAAATTTGGATAGAAAAAAATATGATTGAAAAAATAAAAAAATATTTTTACTTTATTCTATTTGAAAAATGAAAAACAATAAAAAGGAATATAAAATAATTTTTATTTTTTACACATCAATTTCTCTCTATTTTAATGAAAAATATAATAAATTAGATAAAACAATATTACTATTATTAATAAAATTAATATATTTTTTTATCTTTAATTGTTAAATAATATATAAAATAGTAAATAAATAATATTTTAATTTTTTTCTTTTCACAATAAAGTTATCGAAAAATAATTCTTATTTTTTTCACTTCAATCTAAAATATAATAAAAAAATAAACACTTTTTTCTTCAACCAAAAATTGCGAAGCATAATTAGGAGCGAAGAAAATAAATTTCTCTCCCCTATGAAAAATTACCAAACAAAGCCTAAGAGAATTGGAATCCGGAAATATCTTCCAAGCGGCGTCACGTGCTGAGAAACCATGTTTGTCTCGTTCTCTCTACTCTCACGTATCTCCATATAAGCCTTCCCTCTGTTAAGAGATCACAAAAGAGAGGCTAAATTCTAAAACCTCTAATAAGAGCTTCAAAATATATAACAATGGCCTCGAGGGGTTGGATTTGGTTTTCTGTGTTTGTTTTGTCTCTAATTGTCGCGATCTCCGCCGGTGAGAGTGAAGAGAAGGAGTTTGTATTGACTCTCGATAGCTCCAATTTCGCTGAAACGATTAGCAAGCACGATTTCATCGTCGTTGAATTCTACGCTCCTTGGTATAAAATTCAATCCTAATGTCTTTCACTTTCTGATTTTATTGAAATATTATCCAGTATGTTTGTTCTTATATGAGATCTCTCTATCTCTCTCTGTTTTTTTTTCGTACTTGTTATGTGATTTTGATCTGCTTTTATATCATGGATCAATCTGGTGTGTAGGTTGAATTTAAATTTAAGTTTTTTATGTGACATAAAAGTTGGAGCCTGTGAATTGTAACCGGCTAACCGCATTAAGTTATTTGTTCTATTTGTACTGGTAAGACGTTTCTTTGACCAGTCGAATGGATTTTGGGATTTTGATCTGGAGCTGTAGACAATGTTATGAGCTACTTTTCAGATTTTGTTTATTGAATCCCCTGATTTAGAATTTAAACGATATTATGTTCTTTTGTGCTCTGTCTGGTTGGTTCTTGTGAAAGGGTGGAATTATCTTTAGCCATAAATCTTATCACGACTTACCACCACTGTCCAGCTCCTAACTCCACTAATACCTGTAGTGACTCCCCTTCACCACCATTTATGCTGATCGCTATCTATTGCTATAGGAATGTGGCTGAACCATCTCTTTTACATTTTCAATTTATTGTACCACATAAAAGTAACTTTACCAAATAAAGTTTTAATTTTTATAACAAATTTTTCTGATTAGTAATTTATTATCCAATTGAGCTTAATTGAGGCATAAATTTTTGGCGGTCATCCTGAGAGCAATTATTTTACCACCTTAGAGCTATCTTTGTTAGCTTTAGGGAGTGGGACAAAAATGCGTTTACTGCTATGCATAAAGCTTCCATTAATGTAAATGTCAAGAAAGTGCCAATATATGTGCTAAGAAATGAAAGTTACATTCTGAGCTTTATCTGTCAGTAGAGAGAATAAATGTATTTTACAGCCTTTCAAATCTTTGGTTTTTGTCTTCTTGTACAATTACTTTGAACCTGATTATTATTTTAAATTTCTATAACCAAAGTGAGTTTTGGATGGAACACTGAACTTCTTTTCTTGCAGGTGTGGACACTGCAAGAATCTTGCTCCTGAGGTAATGAATTTATCTTTATCTATCAACTAGAGATAGATGAATTTTTTTATTTTGCATGCTTAGCTGACAACAGCTATTGCTCTATCTGTGTAGTATGAGAAAGCTGCATCCATATTAAATAGTCACAGCCCTCCAGTAGTTCTGGCCAAAGTTGATGCCAATGATGAAGTTAACAAAGAACTTGCAACCCAATATGATATTAAGGGATTCCCAACTATCAAAATTTTGAGAAATGGAGGGAAGTCAATTCAAGATTATAAAGGCCCACGTGATGCTGATGGCATTGTTGCGTATTTGAAGAAACAAAGCGGTCCTGCTTCCATTGAAATAAAATCAGCTGAAGATGCTAGCAGTTTCATTGGCAACAATAAGATAGTCATTGTAAGTACAACTTTGGCAGCTTTTATTTTTCATATTGGTAATTTTTTTGGTAATTTATTCTTATTAACATGTTTGCATGTTCTTTCAGGTTGGGGTGTTTCCTAAGTTATCTGGGTCAGAGTATGATAACTATATGGCTGTTGCTGATAAATTGCGCTCTGAGTATGATTTTGGTCATACTTTGGATGCTAAACACCTTCCACGCGGGGAGTCATCTGTGACTGGACCCCTTGTTAGGTTGTTCAAGCCATTTGATGAACTCGTAGTTGATTTTAAGGTATTGCAATACTTCCAATATGATCAGAATTTGTGTTTCTATCTAGAATGGATTCTAACAATTTTACCTACTTGTAGGATTTTAATGTGGATGTCCTCGAGAAGTTCATTGAAGAATCAAGCATACCCCTTTTGACTCTCTTTAATAGTGACCCCAGCAATCACCCTTTTGTTATCAAATTCTTCAATAGTCCCGATGCTAAGGTAAAAAGGCATGATGAAGATGCAACAACTGTAATTGTGTAACTCAAACCAGTTTGTTGATGGTGTGCTTGTTTTCTTAAGCCAACTGCAAGTCTGGTGGTCTCAGTCACAAAGTTCCATTTATCACTGCCTTTGAGTTCATGTCTGATGTTATCTATTGCCAACTCTTATTTATACATCTCTACCCTTCATATAGACTGGATCACCTAATTACTACTACTTTGAAATTGGCAGGCAATGTTGTTTACAAACTTGAGTGGTGAAGCTGCTGATTCTTTCAAAACTAACTATCAACAAGTTGCTCAGCAATACAAAGGGCAAGGCATAATCTTTTTGTTGGGTGATGTAGAGGCTAGTCAGGGTGCCTTCCAGGTCAGTGGGTCTCCTGTTTGCTAGCTTATTTTTTATGCTTGTTACTTGATATTTTTCTTAATGTGTAAAAACCATATGGGATGAGCAGTATTTTGGACTCAAAGAGGACCAAGTTCCTCTTATCATCATACAAACAAATGATGGACAGAAGTATCTGAAGCCAAACTTGGAGCCTGATCATATTGCTTCTTGGGTGAAGGACTATAAGGTAAAGAAAGTATTATAGTACTTTCCATGAACCAATACTTTATGCATTCTTAAGTGAGAGGCTTGGAGGATGGATTTTCTTTCTCTGTCTGATATACAAATATGTTTATTGAAATATATGCAGGACGGCAAAGTGCAAGCATACAAGAAATCGGAACCTCTCCCTGAAGTTAATGATGAGCCTGTGAAAGTTGTGGTTGCTGATAGTCTTCAGGACATGGTTTTCAACTCAGGAAAAAATGGTTTGTATGACAGATTGTGTAGAGTAAAAACTTAATTTTGTTCTGGGTATGGTTAAAAATTAGGTTCTTTTGTTCTTCCCTAATGGTTCTAATGGCTTTCTGCATGGCGATTCATTTGTTTATTTTACAAATCATTCAACTCTAAAATTTGTTATTGATGTTACTGACATGATTGTAACTTACTGACTCAGCATGATTTGACATTTCTAAGGGTAATATCTATTGTTATTTATCATGGGGTGTTCTGAGGCAACTGGCATATGTTTCTTTTTAATGATTAAATTACTTGTGTTATTTTTGTTTCTTTATCATAAGATATCTAAGTGGCAATATATTAGGATAGGACGTGGATGTAACCATATTGTGGTTGCAGAGATTTTTTGTTCTGGAAAAAAAATTATACACCACTATGGTCATATGATCTTTCACTTATTTAATCATTATTTTGCAATTTCCTAAAAATCTTTTAGTTGGATGCCTTTCTTTTTGTACTATCTTGAGGTTCTGTATACTTTATTTTTAGATTTGTATATAATGCAATGTTTTTTTCTTACTCTGCAGTTCTTCTAGAGTTTTATGCTCCCTGGTGTGGACACTGCAAAAAATTGGCTCCAATTTTGGATGAAGTTGCTGTCTCTTACAAAAATGATGCTGATGTTCTCATTGCAAAACTTGTAAGTTTTTTTTTTCTTTTGCCTGATTGAAGAAGTTAAATAAATATTTAATTGGGCGATTTTACTTCGCTCAAAATTTTTTAGTGAAAATAAAGACTTCCTAGCTAGTTTATATGTCATAGAATCAAGCAATAATGCTGTGATATTGTGAATAGGTGAGCGTATTCCTTGATTACAAAGTTTAAAGGAGAGAATTGTTTGAAGGTATTTGCCAGAATTCCTGGTTATATAATTCTGCTGGATAGGTAGGCTTTGCAATATGGCTTCGACCTGGGATGCATAATAGCAGTACTGTGCTGCTTGTCAGCGCTTGAAAATTGTATTCTTTATATCAAAATGTCCAAAGAGTATAGCTCCCATTTCAACCTCTAAATCAGTTTGCGTCCAACAATTTGGACTTGGTTTCTGCCAAAACCACTGTTGATTTCCTGAGCAACCTTTTCATCCCCAGCAAAAGCATTTCTGCCTGTAATTCATATAATTACTGGACCTTTGTATTTGTTGTTCTTATTGCCAACAGAATATTGTTTGTTTTCATTTAACCTGCAGTCATTTGTACTGTGGGTGCCATTTTGATTCTATTTTGGTAGTTTATCTTTGATGGGCTCCCTGTAGAAATTTACAATTGGAAAGTATGCGTAGAGCTTTAGTTGTCTGCATTTTCTCTTTGCCGTATGAGGATCTATTCCTTCTTACGTTTCATTTTTGCTGCTCTTTAGGATGCAACTGTAAATGATATTCCAAATGATACTTTCGACGTCAAGGGATACCCAACTGTGTACTTCAGGTCAGCAAGTGGAAAGTTGGAGCAGTACGAAGGGGATAGAACCAAAGAAGATATCATTGATTTCATTGAAAAGAACCGGGACAAAGTTGCCCAACAAGAATCAGCAAAGGCAAAGGATGAGCTCTAAATCTTGTATCAATTTTGGGTTTAGTATACTAGAAGTGAAGTCAAAAGTTTACGTCGAAATAATCAGGTTGTTAGTCTAGTTCTTTTATGGTTTAGGGGAAAAAAAACAAAAAAGCGAATATCATGTTAAGTTAAATGAGTTTTTCACTTAATTTTATCACCTGGATTCTACATAATTGTTCTCAAAATTGGCTTTACGATTTGAAACCGCATGAAGATGTCCTTGCTCTCTGGAACTGGGAAATCCTTCATAGGTTTCCTTGGCCTTTGCTTGGTAAAACTATTCGATACAACTAAGCCATTCAGCAAACCTAAGATGGTGTTGATCCCATTCAAATATTTAACGTACTTGAATCTGCTTGTTTTTCCCGACTCCCATTTTTTAAAGCCTAATTGCTTGTTATTTTAGAACTCTCGAGTTTAAATTTTATTTACAAAAATAAAAGTTGTTCATCATTATTAATATTATTAGAATGATTGTCAGAGGCTGTTATTTCACCTGTCCATTTGATTTGTTTTGAGACTGAGCTTACAATCAGTCCAAGAACTAGAATAGCCCTATAAATAATTTGCTATATATATGTATTCAGGTTCCAGAGGCTTAGAGCTGGGGTACCAATTATTAGACTGAAGACAATCATAATTATCATATTACTTTACTTTATATTACTAAAATGCTTCGTGAAAGTCACTATAGTCACTACAGTGCCAGATGAAATACGGCGTTAGCTAATGCTTCCAAAAGGAATTCGCTAAAAAAACTAAAAAAACGAGATCTCAGCTTTCCGTAGTGTCGCTTTCTTCTGAGTCAGCTATATCTCCTTCCACTAAACGGCCTGTTTTAAGCTCGACTCTCTTTCTCTGCCTTGCTGCACGCACAGAAAAAATGAAAAAAAAAAAAAGCAAATGAGAGCAAAGGAAAAAGAAATGGCAGATGAGACCAAATCAAAGCAGAGAATTCCGAAACAAATAAGATAACATCCTCATGCAGATGCTCGAGGAAAATTTAAAAAATGGAGTTTTGACAATAAAATAAAACATAGGCATTATCACCCAAAAGATCAAGATCAGAACTTAGTCAAACCCGCTGCTAAAAAAATGAAAAAAATAAATTGCAAAAATGTAACTATAAAAAAAAACCCAGAAAGGAAAAGGAAAAAAGAAAGGAAACTAACATCCACAATTAGTAGAAGAAGGGGCATGGAGTTTGCAAGCAGCAGGGAGAATAAGAGCCTTTGTAGCATTCAAAACCTCTCCCAACCGAGCACAAATGTATATAGAAAAAGAGAAAATTGTGGGTGAGTTATATCAAGAGAAAAGGACATGAGTCAAATAAATAAATTTAAAAAAAAAAAAGAAAAAAGATGGTGACTAATGACGCCCACTGGGTTTTCCAGACCCACTTTTTGCAATGTCCACGGATGTGAAGCCTTAATTAGAAGGAATTATTACTATTTTTTTTAAGGAATTGTTACAAGGAAAAGAGGAATCTGATACTTCTTTTCTTTGATATATGTCTAAAAAAACAAAGAAGAAATTTATTTTAGTTAATTAGTAGTATATATATTTTACATTAAAAAATAAATAGATGTAGCACGGATTTTCAATATTTCATATTATTTTATATTAAAAAATAAATAGACATTAAATAAATAGAATATAATATTATGGATATAAATACACATTCATCATATTATTATTTATTATTTTTTTCATAATATTTATACATATCAAAATATTTGCAATAATTATCTATTTGTTATAATAATTATCTATTGTATTAAGATAAATAAGATTATTTGTATCTTAATACTTTAAATAATTAGTTCAAAAAGTAAGATTAAGTCTAAAGTTTTTTACTACGGTATATAAGCTTGAGGAATTATAAGTTAGATGCATTTAATTTTACAACAATAAAATGAGAATTTGATATCTAATAAAAAAATGAATAAATTATAGTATGGAAGATTACAACTTTGTTTCCAACTATTTAAGAATTTACATTTGTTTTGTTATGCTTTATAATTAGTTTGATATCAAAATTATTTATTTTTACATAGATATAAAACTATTTACATATTTATGTCTATATTTCCTATATTTGTTATATCTTTGTGTATCTTTATAAAATAGATGTATTGATAATGAACTATATTTTTGGACTAATTGTTTAAAGTATTAAGACATAAACAATCTTAATTTCCCTTAAAGTAATGAATAATTATTGTAAATACTTTGATATGTATAAATATTTAAATGTGAGATATATATATATATATATATATATATATATATATATATATATTATATTATATTTTACATGTTTATTTTATTTTATTTTTCAACATAAAATAATATAAATATTGTAAACCGCAGTGTAGCGAGGGTTTGATTGCTCGTTTAATCTATGATCAATTTAATGAACAATTAAAGTTAGGTTGGCAAAATATTAATAGAGAATAAAGGAAAAAAAATAAAAAGAAAGAAATTGCTGTGTTGTTTTTGTTGAGGAAATATAATTAAGAAGGAAGAAAAGAAGGAAAATATGAAATATTGAAGAGGAGAGCAACTTGTACCGAAGAACAGGCCATTCTGATCCGGTTTCAACATGGAAAGAAACTTAAAAAGTGACAAAAAAAAAAAAAAAACTTGCTAAAAAGACACTTAAAAGAAAAGGGGAGAGGAGTAATTATATATATCCCACATGAAGTACCCTTCTTCTGAAAATAATTATAAAAAAAAAAAAAGATAATCAAGGGAAAACCCAAGAAAACCGGCATTGCATTAATAAGAAAAATTAATATAATTAACCCACTAATTAATACATGCAGTACCAAGTTATTAATTAATTAATTAATAGTTAATCTTATCTATACAACAGCCAGCCCTTTCATTTTAGGTCTTCTCTCCGGTGGGTCTGGAGAAATTGCCTTCCTCTTGCTTATATTATTATTATTGTTGCTCTTATTACAGTTGTTCGTGCTGACATTTTTTTCCATTTCTTCATTGCATGAATGGTCATGTGATTTAACCAGGTGACACTGAAGCTTTTCAACATCTGATAACTGTAAAGGCTTCAATAAGAATTCCTCAGCTCCTCCTTCTAAGCACCTATATATATATATATATATATATATATATATACACAAACATATTCTTTAATCTTCTAATCAACTAAACTCCATATATATATATATATTGCATTTTTAAAAAAAAAAAAAAGAGTAAGATACTTACATGCTAATTCTGGAAGGTATATTTTCTGATGACATAACCACAACTGGAACGTCTTTCCACGAAGAACCCTATACATGTAGAAGATGCACTCAAAAAATTCAGTGTGTTTGTGTGTACGTATATATTTCTCTTTAGTTTGATTATTTTTATTTTTTAAGATTCTAATTTTTCTAGATTCTAAACTTTCAAATGCTATTAGAATTTTGAAAAACAAAAGTAGTTGATTAGAATTGGATGAGGCGGACTTAATAATTATGTATTTATCATTAAATCAAAATGATTTAAGCCTATTTTATAAGCTATTTGAATTAGATGAGTCTAGTTGCATTTGAGTCATAAACTTATTGAAGTTGTCAACTCTTATGTCATGAACTTGGATACATATTGCATTATGGATCCAACCTCCTTTACAAATATATGATGCATTTATTCTTTTTATATATATTTCAAACAATAAAATTACACAATTTAAATAAATAACACACGATATTTTACATTAAAACTTTAATCTATGTCTTATTAGAATGGGATAATTTTAGATGTCGGGCTTGATAATTATAGATTAACAATTATTTTAAAATGATTTAAGACTATATGAAATTAATTTCACCACAACTATAAACTATTTTTCTAACGTGTAATCTATTTACTGTAACGTGTAATAAAGGAAAAATCATTCTGTAAACAATTTTTGAAGGGAGAGTTGGACTTATGAATGGTGGAGACAAATAGAAGAATAAAAAAGATGGCAATGGAACAGGAAATTTATAATTTTGAGAGAGAATAAAACCTCAGTTTAAAAAATTTCCTTCTTAATTTAATTTGTAGATATGGTAATTAGATTGTAGGTAGTAGCATAAAAGAAGGGTGCAAATGAATGTGAAATCCAGGTGTTAGATTGCATCTCATTTACTTTACTTTTCGCTTCTGACAAAAATGTCGCATGGTCCCTTCTAACTATATGGTGCTGTCAGTTTCTGAAATGAGGAACAATCTTCCATGTATTCAACCTTCAAGTTCAAATTAATATTCTCTCTGTTATTATTTAATTTCCAGCTTAAATCATGGCTGATATCAAGGAATTAAATACAAAATTTGTGTAGCTTTGATGGTGTCATAGGTTTAGAAATTGTAATACCATGTGATCTAATAGTGCATGCTCATGTTTGCAGGCTAAATATGTTTATAAAAAAAAAAAAGAACTCGTCAAGCTACTTCTTCATATAAAATTAATTGTTCTTTTTAACAACTAATTATCGATTTCTTTCCTGTTAAAATAAATATGCATAAATTTATAATATTAATGGTGCAAGTTCAGTGATTGAATTTGAAACTATATATTCCAACCCTACTCAATAAATTCACTTTTAATAAAAATAAAAATAAAAAAGGACTGAATGAGGGGATTAGGTTGTGGTGATTTAAATACCTTGACTCTTTTGAGTAAGTCATAACCGCTCATCCCAGGCATACAGTAGTCTGTAATGATCAAATTTACTTTCATCCCCTGGATTTAATAAAATCTCATATTATTATTTATATAAACTAAAAGGAGCAATCTCACCACCAAAAAAAAAAAAAAAAAAAGGAAAATGCATGCATACTGCGTATTGAATAGGGCAAAAACAATGCATAACAAAAGGAAACACATTCTAAAAATATTAATGTCATAATTAGTTTTTCATGTATATATGTTTTAATTAATTAATAAAATATAAATATATTAAATCATTCATATTTTAAAAATATTAATGTTATAATTAAATCATGAATTCGACAATTGCAATACCATTGTGTTGAATACAAAATGGAATAAATTTATTTAAAAATTTCTGGTATGTATGGGAACTAGCAAATTAATTCTATAAAGATGGGAGGAAAATCTAGACAAGTAAATATGATGTAGAAAGTGAAATTCAATAATAAACTCAGCTTTTTTGTCAAGGGTCACAATGGATAAAAGAAAATTCAAAGACAACAAAAATAAAATGTGGGCAAATAAGAGGGGACAAGGGGAAACAACAGACTTTGGATGTACCCATTTCGTCCAAATTTTGTTATCAAATTGAAAAGGTGAATATATATATATATATATATATATATATATATATATATATATATATATATATATATATTATTTGAAAATAAATCTTCAAGAAAAAATATTAATTTCTCATAAAGATTTGAACAAAAAGATAAGAGTCCTTCAATATGTGATATCTTCTTTATAAAATATACACGACATGAAGGTCCACATATATATATAAAGCAAAAACCGAATTTCTGGTTGAAATTCCTTTTTCTTTTAGGGTTGCCCTAATTAAGTTAATCGTCATCATCATCAAATGCTATATATATATATATATATATTACATTTTTGAGGTGAATGTGCTCTTGGGTAAAGGTGGTCCATCAAGAATCTTTCTTTCAGATTTTGCTGATATTTTTCAAGACAAATAAAATATGCAGGATTATAGGGTAACATTTATGATTAACATATATATAAAATGTACCTTTTCTCTTGTATATGGCATATACATTCTTTCTAGTTAAAGAAACTATATTTATTGTACATTATATTTTGGATGTTGGAATTAATTTAAGTTAACCACTTTCTTAATCTAGGATTCATCCTACAAGCCCTTCATTTCACTGATAAATCAATAATGAAAATTGATTGTGGTCCTTACTTAACTCATGCCCAAAGATTAATTAATGGACTTAATTAATGTTTTTTTTTATTTCTCCATTTTCATATGATAAAAAATATCATGTTATTCTTAAAGAAATATTACAGATTCTGGCAAAATTGTTAAGACTCGCTCAAAATTTGACAGCAAGAAAAGAATGGTATATATACATTATCCATTTAAATAAAGAAATAGGCTCATGACCAAGGACCAAATGAAGAAATGGGGATTGGGACATTCTACTATTTGTAGCTTTTGAAATAGGGATGAGGAAAGTATCGAACATCTGTTCTTTCAATACTCTTTTTCAGGTCATGTTTGGGACTAAGTAATCCATAGATGTCAATGGTCTCGAAGTGATCTTGGATGGAGAAAATTAAGAAGTGTCATGGTTCATCAAGAAGACTGAGGGTAAATCTCTCTTTACTAAAGTTAGGAGAGTTGCCTCCATGACCACTGTGTATTATATCTGGAGAGCAAAAAATATATTTCTATAGATAACACATTTCAGATGATTCAAAACAGTATTATCCTAAGGTTTATAAAAGATAAAAGAACTCATAATTGGATGTAAAATGTTTTTTTTTTGTTGTTGGGGCTGTATTTTTTATACTGTTCCTTTTATTTTTCTTATTCTAATGACTTTTTTTTTCAGGCTGTTGTTGTATTTGGTTGTTTTTTTTCAATAAAATCCTTTTTTTTGGGTGATTTACCTAAAAATAAAGAAGCGAAAATATATTATTTTTACTTTTATTATAATTATGGGAGATATTTTTTCTTTTTATTTAAATTACGATGTTTCCGGAAAAATATCATCTGTGATCTCTTCTTGTATTTTTGGCTAACGATAATGCAAATTATGCGAAAATCACATAGAGAGAGAAGGGAATGAAGAAAACGATCTCACCTCTTGTGTTGACTGTGAAGAAGAAGAAGAAGAAGAAACTGTAGAAGAATTATCAAGCAATCCCAAATACTTTAAAGCTTTATCTACAGAATCCACACAAGTAACTGCAACAATAAAATAGAAACAAATAAAAACATAATTTTTTAAAAAATAAAAAATAAAACAATAATTCGATCATCTAAAAGTTGCATATACGAAAGAGAGAAGAAGATTAATATGCATATATTCATACCTTGATAAGAAGAAACTCTAAGTAACCTCTCAAGAAGTTTCCTATCAATAACACTATCATCAACAGCCAAGACATGAAAATGCTGCTGCTTTTGTTTGGCATCTTCATCAGCTGATTTCATATCCATTTTTTAGCCAAAAATAATAAAATCGAGACAAATATATTCAGTTCTCGCTTGTGGGTTCTGTATATATATATGTTCTTTATATATATATATATATATATGAAGAACACAGACAAACAAAGGCTACAGCAGTTTCAAAGAAAATTGATTAGAGAGAGTGAAGAAGGAGAGTGTGTGTGTGTGAGAGAGAGATAATTGATAATTCCGTGGGTTTTATTAAGTAGGTGAGAAGAGAAGCAGAGAGGGGGAGGGGGAGGGGGGGGGGGGGGGGGGGGGGGAGGAAGAGAGAGATATCTCGTCTTCCATATGTCGCCACTTATTTTCATCAATCTTAATCCAACGGTAGAATTTAATGCCATCACTATTACTTCCATATTCTTAATTTTTAAAACCGTTCAGGAAATTTTAGGGTTAGTTTATAAAGTATTTTTGTTCCAGCATTTCTTAATTTTGGATATTTAACCAAATATAATACTTTCTTACGTTCAATTCTTAGATTTTTCGATGTTTAATTATCAGTATTAGGTGACGACAATTGGTTAATGATTGAATAATTAAAAAAAATCTGCAAAATCTTGTTTTCCTCAATGTTGATTTTAGGTAATTGAATAACACATTGAACCATTTTACATGTATTTTAATTAATTTATTATTAAATAAATGCAAAAACATATTCCCCCATGTTTTTCTTTGCATTTGATCAAACATGTTAATGTAGAGAAAAATATTAGCGATAATCACCACTATCACTTACTATGCTATTAGTTGGTGATAAAATTAAAAAAAATTTAAAAATTATTTGTTTTTTCTCAATTAATAAGCATTCATCAACCAATAAAATGATAAGTATTAGACAATTAGTTAGAAAAATGACAATTACTATTTTTTTTTTAATTTTGTTATTGTGAAGTTTATATTTATTTCTTGCAAAGAAGAAGGATAGATGTTATTGTAGTTAATTTATGGTTTTAGTGTAGGACTGTTTATGTGTTCTTCTCCAGCTAAGATCTCACCCTTGATTCTCTCTACTATGTTGGTACAACCACTGCCCTTCTCTCTCTCTCTCTCTTTTTTTTAAAAAAAATCAATTTTTTCTTCTTTTTAATTTTCTTTGATTGCTAAGGAAAATCAGAAGATATCTTTGTTCCCATTTAGTCACGCTTTGGCAAAAGGACTTGCTTTTGGTTGGATTTGATTTTCGATACATGACTTTGAAAAACAAAGAAATTAAAAGGTTGTTGACTAATTAAAATGCTATTTTTTAAGATTTACTTATCTTTAATTAACTATCCATTTCTTTATTTAATCTTGCTTTGCATGCTTCAATTAATTAGTCTTTGATATTAATTATGCGTTCCGTCCAAAACATATATAGTTTGATGTGACTCATTAGAGGACCTCCTAATGTTTTTGCATTTTCTCTTTTTATTATTTCTTCCACATAATCACAGGTGCGGATTTACATTATGAAAAGTGGGTCCTTGGATCCACACTTTTTTTTTTCTTTTCTTAAAAAAAAATCTTTTTAATATATATTTTTTTTGAAAAAAATGATATTATATTTATGTTAGAAATTAAGTGGATTCATTAATTTAATAGAGTGGAATTGGATTCTATAAAAAAAATCAAAAAAATAAATTTTTTATTTTAAAAATATTTCAAAATTAAAAAAAAAAAATCATTTTTTTTCTGCTCTTACTTCCCTCATGCTTAGTAACTCTTCATTACTCTTCGTATTGTTGCATTGCAATCATCCCTTTACCTCTCTTAATGTATTTATTCTATTATGCAAAAATTTTGAATTCGCCTTTGCATAATCAACATTGATATTATAATATTTATATAATTCAAATTTTGATTCAAGAATGGAATAAACGGGTCCATTAAATAATGAAATAATCTCTAAAATATATATTATAAATTTGTGTTTTAAATAAAAAGATTTCCAAGAGTAGAAAACCTTGAATGAATATCCCATATATAGCTTCTATTTAATTTTATTTAAAGAAAAGCCAACATCTCATAACGGTAAATGCTCACATCATTCTTAAATTGGCTAAACAGTCGTTGGCCAATAGATCTAATATCCATGACTCTTTCGTGTAAAACTATAAATGCATCGACGGATTGACTAACCATAATATATTCCATCAGATTTTGTCAAAGAATTCAAAGAAATAATTAATTAAGATACTGATCTTTTTTGATTGAAAATTAAGCTACTAATCCTACATTTGACAGTTTGTGCGTACAATAAATAAGTATATGTTCTGATCTAATTATACATTTTAATTTTATAAATAATTGAACCTTCTACTTATAAAAAAAAATATTCGATATAAAGCTTAATACATTTCAGCACCATATCAGTGAGGAATTCAAAACTTTCAAAATAAATAAGCTTAGGTATTTATGTGATTTTCTGTAATACGAATGCTTGTCTATGTATTAACTCAACTTGTAAATTTGACAAATATATAAACCATAACTTTAAATTTATTCTTTTATTAACGAATTTATAAAATAGCTTGCTGTCCCTTTAACAATGCATGAAATAAATTAAAAGCTACTAATTCAATTGACATAGGAGACATTTGAAATTATTGTTAGGTGTTTAAAAAACAAGTTTATAATTTTTTTGATTTAATTGACTGATTTTTTTAATTTTTTATAAACTGTTTTTTCCAAACCTAATTATGGCAAAAGTATCTATTTACCTGTTTCTCTCCAAAATTAGTTTTCAAAACTCAAAAAAATTAAAAATAAAATTTTTTTCTCCAAAAGCACTTTTGGTAAACTGAATGTCAAACGGAGTCATAGTTAAATGTCTATAAATTAAATTTTAATTTAAAATTGAGAAGATAAATAATTTTCCAATGCAAATATGAGAAGCAAATGATATATTCAACCTTCTATTTTTTTATTTTTTATTTTTTTGCTTTTTTAGCAAGAATAAGGCAAAAGCACTAGAAAGAGAGCATATGTAGAAAGGTAGGTGCTTATCCATAGAGAAATTTTAAAAAAAAAACAATAAAATAGAATTATTATTGCATAGTGAAGTAATTAATTAATTAGAAGAGAAGAAGAGTAATCACAAATAGAGTGAACACAGGGCCAACATAATGATTAAGATTTTGAGTAGTGAAAAGGGAAAAGGATATATAAATTTAGGACCACTTTCGTGCTTACATTGTATTATTGTCTATCTGTTCTCACCCAAAGACTGAGAGCATGGAATTGGGGCATCAAATCAATCTCTTGTAATAATAGTCAAGGGGACATTACATTATTTTATATAAAGGGTCCAATGTGGGACCCCAATTTTTTTTTAAAAAAAAAAACTATTTTGTTTTTAATATTTTAGTAAAGTTTTTTTTGCTTTGAAAATCTTCTTGTGGGACCCTTTCAAATGCAATCTTTGTGGGACCACTTTCGTCTTTCCAAAAATTTCAGTCCAAATTTCGAATCTAGCAGTAATACCATTTTTCATTTATTTACTGTATAATTTAATATTCATAATATCCTTTTCTTTTTCACTTGAATTTGGGCCCAATAGTTGTCTTCCACGTGTTACTCATCGATATGTGTTTCTGAGCATATCACAGTACGACAGACGTGATTGCACATGAACCGTCAGATCACGTTGCCGCCAACCATTTTCTTTTTTCTTTCTTTTATCACTCATATTGTTTTTATATTGGTTTTTCATAAGAAAAATTTAGAACTTTACGAAATTTAATTACTATATCCTAAACTAAAAAAATTCTATTTTAAATATACGAATATGCGTTTTAGTCTTAGATAAAAAAAAAAGTTTTTTAGCAGCGGATTATCGTTAAATGATGAAAATTCACCACTAATTTACATAGTGTAGAGTAGAGATGTGGGCAGTTTTTGAAAGAGGGCAGTTAGAGAAGAATTGCGGGGTCTCTAAACTTCTTGTAGAATGCGACAATAATGTGGTAGTTGGCATGATTTTTGAGCAGTCTAATATTAATGCTGGATGCCTTTTTCTAATCGATGGCATTAGGAATTTGGCTGCCCACTTCTCTATTACTTTCACTCATTTTCATCGGGAAGCAAGTCTCGTGGCTTACTATTTTTCTCATTTAGCCTATGACTTTGCTCCAGGACTAGGAGTTCTTGTGCCTCACTCCCCTTGGAGATTAATAATTGACTTTTGCATTATGTAGTAAGTGTGACTTATATTTGTTAATTTATTTTTGCTCTTGTGGGTTCTTACCCACCATCTTTCTTAGAAAAAAAAAATTAAAACTTTTTCATTTGCTCTATTAATCTTTTTCTATGTTTTATCCGAAAGAAAAGCATGTTTCTTTTTCAATCCCTACTCTAAAGTACTAGCTAGCATTTTTCATATTAGGGAATACATATATCACAAAATAATAAAGTAAATAATTAGTCATCAAATAAATTGTATTGTATCCGTAAATTAATAGACATGCATCATAAAATTTTCTTTTTTTCACTAAAAATTAAATACTAGTAAGAATGAGCTAAAATTATAAATTAAAACTGACTAGTTAGAATTAGATTATGGTAATAACAGTAAAATTTATTTGCAAGTAATATGTTGTTTTGAAATTTTAGATATTTTGAGTCTTCACATTCTTAAATCACATATACTCTGCAACCAATCTATGGACTATATATAGAGTTGATCAATGATCAGCAAATATTTTCATTTTTTTAAAAACTAGATCATGTTTAGTTAATGCTGTTTATTTAGTTACTTTGACTTAAGGAAGCAAAGTGGGGTCGTTTAGTCCACTAAAAATCAGGAGTTTATTGACTAATCTTTATCTTAATTAAATAGGTCACCCTCAGGCAGAATCCATTTCAGATTTGCACTGGAAAATACTTGTGGGCCCATTATATGAATTTTTCAGATTTTTTGCTTTTTTTTTTTTTTTGACTTGTGTTGCTTTCCGATCGGGTAAGATATGGAAGAAATTTCCTAAGGTTGGCCCAATCCCAGGTACACTTTGCTTTCTTTCTCTATACAAAACGATTGATTGACCTCTCAGAACATCTTTCTTACATACTTTGTATAATTGTTTAATATGTGTGGAATTAAATTTTTTAATTTTAATTAGGAACTCCAATTAAACCAAATGTTGTTCATTACAATACAATACTTTCTGGAGGGACACTGGTCTTCCATGTCGTTCCTGTCCCTATTTTGACTGTAGTTTTTATGTTATTATGTATACGATGATGATGGCAGTTAGTACTTTTAATTTGATGAAATTGCTTAGTTAGATGGATAAGATTTTTTTTTTTTAGAAAATAATCGAGCTATTTTAAACTAATTAATATCAATATTATATGTAATACTTTCGAATTTAATTCACTTTCAAAATTTTGCTTAAATTAAAAAGGAGTATAGTATAAACCATTATATATATTAAAAAAAACACTTATAGCCTCTAACAAGCGAATTTGAAATTCATAGATTAACATACACCCTTCTCACTTAGAACTAAACTCATGTGAAAACATTTGATAGCAAGAAAACAATATAAAAAAACTGCAGGCAACTAAACATTGCAAGGCTAGTGATTTTGATACCATGGTGAAAATAATCTCGAACTTAACTCGCCTTTAAAAACTAGTTTAATAGAGGATAATTGTCTAATTCGTTATAATAAATATTTATATGTTGACAGATCAACTTAATTTAACAATTTGGAATAGCTAATAATAACTTTTAATGATTATTGATAGTTGTTAGCTGAAAATTATTAATATTTTTATGCATTAAATTTGTTTATTAAATGGGATTAGTATATACTATGCAGTAAGACTAAGAATAACTAAATATTTTTTTTTGTCTTAACTATCAAACTGGATTCGCATTAAGGAGTAAAATACTCTATCTCGAGTTTTTAAAAGTATTTCATAATTAGAATTCGAACTCGAGATTTCTGATTAAGGAAGAAATAACTTTTATTATCTCATCTCACTCTTTAAGGGTATTAAACATTATTTATTAAATAAAAAAGTCTGATTAAGGTAAGAAAATATCAAAATCAATTTGGAGAATTAGAAAATGATAATTCAGGTAAATTGTACAAAAATATTGCTTTAAATAGTTAAGCAAGATCAAAGAAGATTTTGTGGTTGACGAGGCATAAATTTTAGGCTAGGAGAAAAAACAAGAATTGTGATGGCATTGTTAAAAATCACTTAAGGGCACATTTGTGCCCATTCCCAATTTCATTGTCTAGTCTCTAAGATCGGCTGATAGCTCATACTTTTGGACCACATTTGCATTAAATGACCAAATTCTTATAACTTGGATTTGAAAATTTATTATTCAACAAAAAAAATTGAAAATTTATTATCATGGTTACTGGATTATAAATTATGTCTTTGTCCTTTGAATTTGAAAGTCGTCCGTGGTCAAGAATAAAATCTTTCTATCATTATATGGAAATAATTAGACTTTGTCTAATGCTAATTTATTTTTTAAGTAGGAAGCAAATTTTCATGATATGAGGAAGATAAAAGTTAAAATAAAATCTTCAAAAATCCAAAATATGAAGAAAAGTCCATAATTGTAAAAAAAAAAATATGAGTTAAAAAACTTCCGCAATTTTTTTTTCTTTCTTTAATTAGGAAATATGTCAAGAGAAAGGGGGAAGTAAAAGGCAAAAGAAAAAGAAAAAAAGAAAAGAAAAGAAAAGAAAATCCCAGGTTTGAATTAGGAGACTTGGAGTCACTCCAAGCCCATGATTGTGATCTGGGAAGATTATCAAAAATTCTTGCAAAATCTTTTGCTTTTGATTTTGAATTTTTTTTTTTTGGCTGCACATTAATAATCAATTCTTCAACAAGTCACGTGATTTTTCTTATAGATTGTTTTCATCTATTTTCTCTGTATTTATGTAATTAGACTGTTTCTCTAAATAGAAACATTACTCATACTGGAAATTCTACATTTCTTCTTTGGGTTAAACAATGGAATTTAAATCCAAGATTTCTTGGCCCTTCTTTGATTCTCCAAATCTTTCATTTTTATCCCTGTTTTTCAAGAATTAAAGAATATTTTTATGATGTCGAAATGACATTGATTTTGCTTTGATATAATTATGACGGTTTTGTACTATTGTTTCCTTTTTCTTTTTTGTGCATTGACATGAAATTTTACAAGGGTTCATTATGCTTGAATTTCTTTTCATGGTTTATAATTAATTAATTAAGAGTTTTATCTTATTGCATAAATTACATTTCCTTCAAAATAATAATAATAATAATGGGAAAGCAACCATCATCTCAGTTCATTGATTGAAGAAGAAACATTGGTCATGGTTTTCTATCTAAGTCAGACAAGTCTTCATAGATCTATAGTCTTTTGAGCTAGAAAATGAAAATCCATAAAATCCAAGATAAAAAAGCACACTAATATAGGAAGGGAAGAAGTAACCTAACATATTAGCCTTCATATTGTAAGCCCTCAAAATTTTGATCTATGGACAATAAAAAAACTAAATTTCCAAATAAGAGCACCCAAAACTTTCACACAAAAGACCGAAAGAGTAAACCAACCATGGAAAAAACCATTAACAAAATGGTAAAAAATTATCAATCATAGAGAGAGTTTTCTGGGATAATATTTTTAACAAAAAAAAATATAATTTACACAAAAAAAATAAATTAAAATAAAGAAATTATAGATTTGAGTTTAGATTGTATAAATTAGTTTGTAATATTATATATCTTTGGAGTATATATAATCTACCCTTAAGGGGTGAGATTAGATGGCGGGATCTCTTGTCCCTTAACAAAATATTTTGGACTCAAATTCTAAATATGAAATACTTTTAAAATTTTGGAAGAAACATTTTATCTCTTTAAGTAAATGTCTAAATAATTAAGAAGAAATTTCAAGGTTTATCGATTTTTAAGTTTTTATTTCAAAAATATCTATAATATTTTTTTATTATTTTTACTAAAGTGGCTTTTCAGTTTTGTCACTTATCATATTTCAATTTATCTCACAAAAATTTGGTAGATTTGAATTTTGGTATATTTAAAATTAAAAAAGTTGATTTTGGTATTTTTGAAAGAATTTTTTAAATATAGATAAATTTGAAAAATTTTAAGCATTTTTTTCCATTTTTGTGAATTTTTCAATATTTAAATTCCGGATCATATATATATAGATAGTTTCACCAAAGTTGAAAATGCAATTTGAGTTTGTGTTTCGCAGGCTTAAGGCCCATTTCGAAGACTTAGAAGGTTAATTTGATTTTAGCCTCGGACCTAAAGTGTCGATTTTTCGCTTTTACTTTAGGCTTTAAGCCCATTTTGAGTTTTTTTTTTGTGATTTCTTATAAATTCTGCAAATATTTTTTCTTTTTTTTTCCACTTATTTTTATTTTTTTTTAATTCTTAGAAGCTATGATTTTATGACACCAAAAGAATGGAGAATTAATTTGGAAAACCAAAGAGTAAATTTCAATGTTTAAATCCCATTTTTATTCCATGAGAGCTTCTGCAACAAATTATTTATTTAATTTATACTATTTATATAATTTTTAATAGACATAGATCTTTAAATAAAGAGTACATCATGCGTTTGACTTTCTATATTTAGATAATCAAAATTCACTTTCTATTTTAATTATAATTAATATATTTTTTATTTTTTATATATATTTTATTTTTTTACTGGCGTATTTTTTTAAAAATATTTTTCTCTCTACTTATAATATAGTGTTTTACTTTTTTATTTTGTTAAATATTAACTTGTACGAGAAAAATTAAAATAAAAATATAAAGAATCTATTGGACATGTAAAAAAAATTTAAAGTTGTTTTTTATTTTATAAAAAAATATTTTTTAAAATAAATAATATTGTTGGATATGCTTTGAGCTATGCAAATTTTAGAGGAAAAAAGTGAGATATTTTATAAATAAATAAATAAAACTCATATTAATAGAATATATTTATTCTGCAAACTTGATAATCCAAAATATTATTAATAACTTTCCATGATTTCTATTATATAAAGGGTTATTACATTCAAAAAATTACACCTCTAAACTAATTTTCACACTACTGAAATCTTTTGAGTGTTAATTTTTACATCCCATGATCCAAATATGGTTAATTCAATGGCGTGTTGTGCTAATCTTGATTTTTTTTTCAAATAAAAAAATATTTACTCAAGTAGTTAGTAACATGTCAATTGGATTTACTTAAAAAAAATTATGGCAATTGGATGATATAATAAATTAATATTTTTTTTTATAATGGGATTGGTGTATCATAATTAATTCAGTTTCTTATCATATCACATCTGATCTAATCTAACACATAACATAAAATATCATATCTAATCTAATATATAATATAAAGCAAAATTAAGGGATACTGATGTGTCATTTTTATAAATTTTTATTTTTTTATTTTAAATTAATTAAATTAAATTAATTATTTAATAAAAAATCCTATAAAACAAAAACAAAACAAAACTGCATGGTCCCTTTCTCTCAAACGCCGCTCCCCCACAGGGGCTTCTTCACAGCGTTCTCTTCTCGTTTTTTGTTCTCTCTTTCACTTCAGTAGCTCCATTTACTCTCCCTTTTTCTCGCCGTTCACAGCAGTTTCACGCTGAACATGCCGAGAGCGAGTAAGAGTTTTGTTTTTTTGTATTATGCTGAGAGCTTATTGGCCTATAATTTGTGCAACAGGGAGTGTCATTTCAATTTGTCGCCCTAACCAAAAACTCTACTACTCTAATCAGTAATTACTGTCTCCCCTTCGTCCTTTGCCTGTAGGTC
The DNA here is from genome assembly GCA_023653625.1 of Triadica sebifera. Classification (NCBI taxonomy): domain Eukaryota; kingdom Viridiplantae; phylum Streptophyta; class Magnoliopsida; order Malpighiales; family Euphorbiaceae; genus Triadica; species Triadica sebifera. Next base: position 27,105,883 of record CM042899.1, read on the forward strand.
GCTGGTGCTTCCGACTGGAGGAGTCGATCAGTGGTCGAGTGACATAATTCTTACGATTGAATTTCTCACCTAAAATTGCTTAAATAAATCAATGGGTTTCACAATTTCTTATATAGCATGAAACTAAATCCAATTGAATTCTCCAAATTATAAGCGACAAAGATATGATGGATAAATCCAAAATTTGACTCTAGATTGGTGACAGCTTGCAAGTTTGTACAACTGCTTAATAGAATTGACAACCTAAATGAAGATCCAAAGTATAACACCATACATATCTGGTGTTCCTTAGTTCACTAGTCTGATGTTGTTGGCCAGCAAAATTAAGATGGATCCTTTTCTGTGGACATGTGGGGTGAAGTAGATACAAGGTGTTCCTCTTAATTGCAAAAACTACATGATATCTTGTGTTGAGTATGATATCTAGAATTGATAGGGTCAATTCCTTTTGTTATTCACATTAGAACTCATTTTCGATTCAAAATACTTCTCTTGGCAGCAAGCGGCATTCATTTTTTTTTTTTTATTTTCTTCATTCAGATTTTGATACTATTGACATGGTTGTTGGAAAAGTAGATTGAAAAAAATGTGTCTACATAATGAGTTACTTTCTGCATTTGCTAAACCTTATAAATTTTTGTTAAGAGAAATCATGCTATTTATCAATTATTTATTAGTTTTGAAGGGGTTGAAAAGCTTAATATGTTGGTGAATTGAACGTTGCATAATATAAATACGAAATTAAGTACATGCCTCCTGAGTTCATCAATTACTCTGTTTGGTATAGGCTTGTTTTCTTTTCCCTTGGCTGAAGACTTGCAATGAATAGTTAAAATTGATGGGTACTTGAACAAGAAATGTAAGCTAAATATGAGTAAGGTTTTTTTTTTTTTTCATTTCTTCTTCTGGGATGTGATAGGACTTTGCCAATTGCAATTATTATTTGTAGTTTCTTTTACAAAAGTAAAGAATCCTAAATGCATAATATTGCTATTTGGATAATGAAACCTCACATTTGTGATGGAGTCCCAAGAAATAGAAGTAGGTGCTCCTCACTCGGGTGAGGATGCGATTCATGATAGAAAGAACTTGGGAACACCTTGATGTTCGTACACAAATGAAATAATTGTTATGTGTCAACTTCATTAACTTCAATTTAAAGCTTGCTTGAAGTAGAGAAAATTTTAGTATCTTACCATATGTACATAACATAAGCTAGTTTATCCCTTCTTTATTTATTTACCTATTTTTTTTGTCAACCCCTTTGATATTCTACAACATTTTCCTGCAAAAGAAAAAAAAACATTCATATATTACCTCTAGTCTGTAAAAAATAAAGTATGTCATTCGAGTCAACCAAATCAATAAAGGAATATTTGGAATTGTGGTTAGTTATTCAAAAAGCAGATTTACAATTTTTTTTATTTAATTGACTGAATTTTTTAATTTTTTATAAATTTTTTTCTCAAAACTATTTTTAAGAAAAATATTTATTTACCTATTTTTCTCTAAAATCAGTTTTCAAAATTCAAAAAATTTTAAAATAATTTTTTTTTTCAAAAACGTTTTTTCCAAATATAATTCTAAATGGACTATAAAGCTTCTGAATAATGTATATTTTATTAATACTATCATTTTTTTTTCCTTTCACCCTTCACTTTTCTCTTATAGCATATAAAAAACTAATTTATTAAAAAAATTATTAAATGCTTTATTCTTTATCTCTATAAATTATTTAAAAATAAATTGTTATTTTTTCCTACGCGCAAAGCATGAAAAATTGACAAAGTATCTCACGCTCAATGTAAAATGAATATCTAAAAAAATTATTTATTTTATTTTATTAATCCATGCACAAGCACGAGAACACGGCTATGAAAAGGAAATAACATATTTTCTATTTATTTATTTTTACATAATTTTGAGTTTATTTAAAGAAATTTTACCAATTAAATTAATTAGTAGTTGAGTTATAATAAAATATTGTACATTATTATCTTCAAGGATAAATGTCATAAATAAATAAGAAGTTTAATGGAAATAAAATTATTAGTTTTCACCTTATAAATATTCAAGTTGTTTATTTTTTGATTAAATATTGGTTAAATTAATTAGAGAATGGGATATTGCAGGTTTGAATTTTAAACAACACCATTCATAATTTTATGAAGAATAAAAATATGTAACAGTATTGAACAATTTGATGCTCTAATTAGAAACCAGTGTTATTATTTTGTTTTTCTTTTTAGACTGCACAAAACTATAAAAATAAAAGATGAAATTAAATAATTTGAAAATAACATTAAAGTATGCTAAAAAAGGCAATTTTTTTAAAAAAAAATTTCCTATCAAACCCAATTAATAGTTGACATCATGATAATATTATAAGAGATGAGCCACTTGACAACATAATCAAAGTGATTATTATAAACTGGATCTTTTAGTAGGGAGCAATATTTAAATTTGGGCAAAAAAATTAAAAATTGCATACTGGAGTAGCAAATGAACTGATAAAATTAATTTTTATTTTGTTAATGAAATTTTCAATGTTAGAATATTGATCCTAACATTATATATAATGAATTTTTACTACTGGCTAATTATAAAGATAAACTAATTTTAGAGAAAATATATTTAATGTCATATTGATCTAATTATATAAGTAATAAAAAATGAAAAAAAAATAAAAGAGAGAATGTTGAGATGAAGTTCAACCCAGTGCAATATTTCGAAATATATATTTTTTTTAAAATTTTTGAAGCAAAAATAGATAGAAAATATATTTTTTTATAATTTTAGGATAAAGTTAAAACTATAGGATAATTGTATAATAATTGGATTAAGCAAATTAATGTGAGCTTTAAGCTTCTATCTTATAAGTTTATATTCGTGATTTAATGTAGTTTATAAACAAAAGCAGCAGTTGAGCATGATGCATGGAAAAAAGATTTTGTATTAATTGTTATTTGTTAATCTATTTTTAATTTTTTACTTTTAAAGTGAAATTAATCTTTTAGGCACAAGCAGGAGATAAAATAAGTAATTTTTCGTAGTTATACTTAAATTAAACTTCATTAATTTAAATTTTTTTAATTGAATATATTGATTAATAATTAGTGGATATTTATTTTGGTTAGATGCTTCTTCTACTTAAAAATGAAAATAACTATATGAATTTATTGACTTTCATTATGTTTTTTTATTTTATATTATTAAATACTATTTACAATTTAATTATATAAAAATTACTCAATACAAAAATAAATTTCACTTTAATTTATGTAGTGAAACTATTTTAATTTATTTTGTTAATTTTTTATAAATATCTTATACTTTGAAAAAAAAAATTACTCTAAAAAATTTAATTTATTTTTCTACACGAGCGGAAATACGACTAGTAAATAATATAAAACAGTGTCAGAGAAAATTTTATAAAAAATATTAGGAACATGAAATTCTACCATATTTGAAATAATCACTTGTTTAATTAAATTTTTATTTTTTATTTTTTTTCCGAAACAAACCATTTTATTTTCAGTTCAGGTAAAATTGGCAGTCTAAGCTTGATTATTTAAAAAAAAAAAAGCTACATGTTGAATAAGAAAAAGACAAAGAAAGACAGGCCTTGAAGTGGAATTAGACGACACGCAAATGCAATGGTAGAGAAAGCGAGTAGCTGCTAACTAAAACATTTGATTTGATCAAATCGGCATTGTCATTTGTCAAAGTTAGAACTTAGAAGAGCAGCTACCGATCCTCTGCCAACGTCCTTACCTATCTACTGTACGCCCCTTTATATCTCTTCCTATTCTATTATCGCCATTTGCATTCAATTCCCTCAATCCCCATCGGATAAGCCTCTTCTCTCTCTCTCTTTCTCTTTCTACTGTTCCTTCTCCATCAAAGGTACGATCTTTTTTTCAAGTTTGATTTTTCCCTTTACCCCTTTTTTAGCCGTTTTATATTTCAAAGTTTTCAACATTTCTCCCTTTGATTCGTTTATCTGAATTCTGATTATCTGCTTGTTGATTCTATTTGTTTTGCTTTTACACAGTCAATTATGGCTTCTACGATGTTCAATTCTCCCTATACCTTCCCTTCATCGAAAGGTTTAGATTGCAACTACGTTGGTCTAAAGCAAACCATAAACAATTTGAGATTCATTGGTGTCAAGACCTCGTTAAAGGCATCTCCTAAGCGTGGTTTGATAGTAAGGGCGAGTGAAAGGCAGGATGGTCCTATGAAGAAGTTAGGGCTGACTGACGCAGAATGCGAAGCCGCTGTTGTGGCTGGAAATGTGCCTGAGGCTCCTCCTGTTCCGCCTAAGCCCGCTGCACCAGTCGGAACTCCTGTGGTTCCTTCGCTTGTGAGTTCCATTTGAATTGATTTTGCTTCAATTACCGAGTTTGGTCTATAGGTGTTTGCGCTGCAATTTGTTTGCTTTCTTATGTAGAATTTTTCTTTGATGGCATTAGAGTGTTATACACTTGTTTTCCCCCATTTAGTATAATCTATTTTGGACATGTGGCGAATTAAATTACTCTCGGTTGTCCCGGTTGTCCAAGTTTTACCTAATATTGTCTGATGCTTCGTATGTTTGGTGTTCTGACGAAAATTACTTTGATGGTTTATATTGTACGAGTTTTGTGCTGCTTATTGTAAATTTACTCTTAACTTGATTGTTGATCTTGGTTTCTGTCAGCCACTCAGTAGGCGCCCTCGTCGCAATCGCAAGTCACATCTCCTGAGAGCAGCATTCCAGGAAACTAGTATATCACCTGCAAATTTTGTCTATCCACTTTTTATTCATGAAGGTAGGCACTTGATGTGGACATTTGTTTTCCAATTCCATTTTCCTTCTTTGTTAAAAATCTCCCCCTTTGTCAATGGATGTGTGTCTGTATTGGTTTTGCATGATTTATTCTTTTCAATCTTTCAGGTGAAGAAGACACACCTATTGGAGCAATGCCTGGCTGTTACAGGCTTGGATGGAGACATGGACTTGTGGAAGAGGTTATTTACTCATGCTTAATTTTCTTAATTTTATTTATTTCAAATATCTTGCATTTGCTTTGAAGCACTTGATTAAACAAGTGAGATCAGTTTACAGTTCTTTCAATGCTGTATGTTATAGTAAAATGGATTTTCTATTTAACAATTAAAAAGTGCAACTTAAATTCTCCACTATAAAGAAGAAGGAAGCTAGAAATGAAAATGAAAGATTTCCATCACTCAATTAAAGCGCAAAAGATTTTTCTTATTATAAGCTTAATCGATCACTGAATCCAAGTGCAGTTTTAATATAAGCAGAGTGTCTGATACAGGTAGCAAAGGCTCGGGATGTTGGAGTTAACAGTGTGGTGCTCTTCCCCAAAGTCCCAGATGCTCTGAAAGTATTTGTTTTTATTATAGTTTTCACCTTTTTGGCAGAAATTTTGGATTTTCTGCTCTATCTTTTAGCATCATGTAATGCAATTTGTTCTTCCATGTTAGTGTCCCACAGGAGATGAAGCATACAATGATAACGGCCTAGTCCCTCGAGCAATACGACTATTGAAGGACAAATACCCGGACCTTGTGAGTGAAAAAATTCAATGTTTTGATTTTGTATCTTTAAACGTAAATTAAATTTTAGTTTGGGTTCATTGCATGTGGATGTCAATCTGAATGTGTACTCTGCCTTTTCTCAGGTTATTTACACTGATGTTGCTCTGGATCCATATTCCTCTGATGGGCATGATGGTATTGTTAGAGAAGATGGTAAGAGAGATATAGTATTTTGGCAGTGGATATTCCATTTGGAGGAAATATGACAAGATCTTACTTAGAAATTGTTGTAGTTAGCTGTTTCAAAATTTGGAATTCTGAATTGTTTTATATTCTGCAATTGTAACATAACTTTGCATGTATATAGACTCTGATTTACTCATTACTGTGTGATATTTTCCAGGTGTGATAATGAATGATGAGACAGTTCATCAGCTGTGTAAGCAAGCGGTTTCTCAGGTAAGCATTATGCAGTTTAATTTATGATCTTGATTAATATCAAGTACTTCTTTTAGAGTTTTAAAAATATTTGCTTCTTCTCTTGAGATTTTATGATGCACAATAGTTCAATTGAGGTTTGTGTTATAAGTTCTTAAAAAGTTGCTTTATCTAAAAATTTAATGGCTTGTATAAGTTGGCTTGAAATGGTCTGCTTATTCTTGGCTCTTTAAATCCAGTAGGTAACTGATAGTTCACAAAAGGCACATGCCACTAATTTGTTACTTCTATCACTTGAGCATTTTCTTTTGTAATGTCTGTTTCTCTTGTAAACAGGCACGTGCTGGGGCAGATGTTGTTAGTCCCAGTGACATGATGGATGGCCGGGTTGGAGCACTTCGTGCAGCTCTTGATGCTGAAGGCTTTCAGCATGTCTCAATCATGTCCTACACAGCAAAGTAATATGTTGATATGATCTCTTCATACTTTTGTGTTATATACTATGTTACTCCGATACTTCATTTTTGAAAAATTATCCCTACCCTTCGGGTGTGATGTTGGTATGGGTATGAAATCCCTATTGAATCTTTCACTTTAAAAGTGGTACTTATAATTCCGGTTTCATTTAAATTACAAGTGCAGATTAAATGGACTTAGAAAAAAATGATTTTGTAGAATTAGAAGAATTATCTCTTAATGACCCACAATTGGAGATTATGATTTGTGGTGTTGACAAAAATTAATATAGATTATATAACAAACTTGAACTGATTTACAATTTAAATTGATTTAGAATTATCATTTTATTGTTTGTTTTTAGACTTTAAGTTTGTAATTTAAAACATTCTATCTAATTTTATTTTATTTAGCAATTTAATGTTATAATTTGATCTATCTTTTAACAATTTAACTTAAATTATTATATATATATATATATATATATATAAATATATACTTGTACTCGTATCCTAATTTTGGTTACTTTTTAGTCGTATCCACATATCTTAAAATTTTAGAAATAAGAAACTAGACTTCTAGATAGGTACCCATGTCGGGTACCTGTACCCGCGTCCAAACAACATAAGTTATATATTAAGGTAATATCCTTATATTTGAGCTAAAGGGTAGGGGCCTTATATTTGAGCTAAAGGATAGGGGGAGCAAATATTGTAATTTTTACAAATATTAGTAATTCTTGACAATTATCTCAGGAAGTTAGCATTTGCACATCACATTATAATTTATGGAATCCCCATGATGAATTGGGAGCTAAATTTTGCTGAAATGGCCAAAAGAATTTCTCACTTCAAATGCTTAAGTATTGTGTCTTTTTTACGTATTATACAATTGATATAGCTTTGCTTTATCCTGTGTCTGGCTTCTTTTGAAGCCTACCTTTGTGATAGAAAAAATATGAAAAGATTATTATAGTGTTGCTAGATGCCTTTCAAGCTTTTTGACCGCATTGTCACAATGTACTGTCAAATTAATGTTTTGGGTATGTCAATTTCAGGTATGCTAGTTCCTTTTATGGTCCATTTCGGGAAGCACTGGACTCAAATCCTCGATTTGGAGACAAGAAGACGTATGTCGTTGTTGAACTAAATTTTTTGGTAAATTGTAGTTGCGCAAGTAATTTGGATACTCACTTTTATATTTTTATGTGGTTTGCAACAAAAGCTATCAGATGAACCCAACAAATTATAGAGAGGCTCTGATTGAGGCCCATGAAGATGAAGCTGAAGGAGCTGATATCCTTCTGGTTGGTATTGCTTTCTTTGGAGATTAATAATTAATGGCTGATCTTCCCATTGTGCTGAAGTTAGTTTGATTTGGATCACAGGTAAAACCAGGTCTTCCCTATTTGGATATTATAAGGCTTCTCAGGGATAAATCTCCTTTGCCAATTGCTGCATATCAGGTATATCCATTACAATTTTCACTCGACAACCGACTCAAACAGATGTTCTATTCACCTCTTTTGTATCTCCTGAGGGCTTTTTCTGTTTGCAAACTTCTCAGCATGTTATCTCAAGGCTTCAATTTCTGTATCCAAAACATTTTTGTTGTCTTCCTTCAATAGGTTTTCTTTTGTGTTGAACTGTGAAGCTCATGCCACTATGCCAGTGTTTACTTCTGCCTGTAGAAGTCAGAACTTTAAAAGCAGTTTGATTTTGAATGCTATAGCCACATGATATAGTTTTTATCTTCTGGTTTCCCTAAGAAGTTAAGGGGGTGGCTTGGGTACTTCTGCACCATACATGTGCACTTTCTCTCCGAAAAAAGCTGAAATGTGGAAAATGATATTATATTACTTGAATAGTTTGAAATTATTCCTGTTATTCCCTGAGCACAATGTGGGTTCCCCCCTGCATTTATTGAATTCCTGAATTTGTATATAATAGGAAAACAGCCTGTTATGATATGATCCTTTGATGCTGCATCGTAATACAATTATCCTAGTTAATTGGCAATTTGTTTGTTTGTTCGTTCTTATGGTAGTTCCTGTTTTACCAAGTAATGCCTTCATATGCAACTCTCTCTACATACTGTTGGCATTTTCCTGTTATGTTGAGGCATTTCTCTAAGGTTTTAGCTTCTTATATTATGAATGCAGGTGTCCGGTGAATACTCGATGATTAAAGCTGGTGGGGTTCTCAAAATGATTGATGAAGAAAGGGTAATGATGGAGTCCCTGATGTGTCTACGGCGAGCTGGTGCTGATATCATCTTAACATATTTTGCTTTACAGGCTGCTAGATGTTTGTGTGGTGAAAAGAGGTGAACCTCATTGGTTAGATTACGGCATTTATAGTTGTGGAAACCCGTAACTTAGGGTAAAAAGTTGGTATCTGGCTCAATATGTCAGTTTGCAGTTCATGTTGGTTCCACGAAGTTAGAGAGAGGGATTTTTGTGCGCTTAAAATGAATAATGTATTTTGTAATAGTAAATATATGCAAAGCAGAATGTTGAAGAGGTTTGTACAAACTAAGACTTTTTTTTTATGCTCATGGTTTCACTGAACCATTTCAACATTAATGATGATTGTTGAGTCCATTGGAGCCCGCTGTCATACCCAAAATTCCGTACCATTATCGCATTTTCGAATTATGAACGGAGGTAGGTTTATGATAGGAAAAGAAATTCCCTCACTTTGTATAGCTCCTTTAATGTGTATATATATATATATATATATTAGATTTTCCCTAGTTACTCTTTGGGGACGGAGCGGATGAAGGGAGAAACTTCTTGGATGAGGAAAAGGATCCAATGACTTCGGAAGAATTGAACGAGGAGCCGTAAGAAATGAAAATTTCATGCACGGTTTTGTAGAGTGGCAGTAAAGATGACTTATCTGTCTGACTTTTCCACTATCATCCCTAAAAAATTAAACTCTTTCCTTGCTTATGATATTGAATTCTGGATAATAGCGTACAACATTAAATTCTGACGACTATCATCCATGAGAAATACCGCTAAATAAATATTCTATGAAACCACAAGTAAAAGATATAAATAGAAGCAATATATGCTTTCATTATAATTTTATAAAAAGAAACTATATACTTTTACTATAATTTACTGGAAATTTGAATTCCAGCGAATAAGATTAAGCAAGCTTATAAAATGAGCTAGCATTGTCACCCGCACGCTAATAATTTCATGTGCAGAAGAAAATGATTGCGAAAAATTAGTTGTTCACAGCCACATAAACAATTTGTAAAAAATTAAATTATTGAAAAAAAGTCAAGGAGACATAAAGCAAGTTTCCTGCGTTCAAAATAATTTTGAATAACCTCAAAGCCCCAAAAGATATGCTTTAAACTAAAGAGAAACCATAACTTGGAGAACATCAAATATTGCTGCAACTGGCAACTACATCAAGGACATTAGATGCTCTCTCTCTCTCTTTCCACTTTACACTGGCAAGGGAAAGGTTTCCCCTTTACCTGATTCCTTTCCACCCCAAGAACAATAAGAGAGCAGGAATGATAGGGCAAATTCTCTTGCTGGTAGATAATCTACTTAATCCCCAACTATCTTCACATTAACCATGCTGAATTAAGTACCTTTCTGCAATAGCAGCATGAATTGCAGCGCCAACAGGGAGGACATCTTCATCTATCATAAAATAGGGGGAGTGGCCAGTGTGTGTTGACCCTAAGGTCTCATTCCTTATGCCTATGTAATAAAAGGCAGCAGGGACCACTTCTGAGTAAAATGAGAAGTCCTCAGCACCCATCATTGGTGGTACCACTCTGAAATTTGTCGCACCTAATAAATCAATTGCTACTTTCCTCACATGTTTATACATGTCATCATCATTCACAGTTGGTGGGTAAATTGTGTATTCCTGCTCAAAGAAATCTACTGTTGCTGAGCATCTGAAAACACTTGCCTGCTCTACAATCACCTGTTTAGCTCAAACAGAAACGAAGGGTTTTCCCTCTGTTACTTCACTGGTTCAGTTAATTACAAAAAAATAAGTAGCAAAGACGAGTTAATGCCTTAATGGCCAACCTCATTAATTCTTCTTAGAAGTTGATAGAAGCTTGTGTTGGAGAAAGCCCTGAAGGTACCACCGAGTACGACGGTGTCCGGTATCATGTCCAGATTATTGCCACCATCCATTGTGGTAACAGACACAACCTGCAATTCAGAAATGGGGGAATTAGCAGATTATCTAATTGAGCATATATAAACAAGACATCACCTGCGAGTCCAGTGGATTTGATTCGCGGGATACAATGCCTTGTAAGCTGATCACAGCAGCAGAGGCAGCCAAAATGGGGTCGACAGAGTGGTGCGGGTTCCCAGCAAGGCCCTTTTTGCCACTGATTACCGCTCTGAAGAAGCCGCAGCCAGCTAGCAAAGGACCGGGCCTCGAACCAATGATGGCAGTAGGATGTTCATGAGATACATGAACTGCAAATATAGCCTCCACACCCTCTAGCGCACCATCTATTATCATTCTTTTTGCTCCATTCCCAGCTTCCTCTGCTGGCTGAAACAGCAATATCACTGTTCCCTGAGGTAACAAAAGTACAGGTAAAATCATTTTTGGCCTACAACAAACTTTAATTTTGTTAAATATTAATCAACAAACAAAATCAAAATCAAAAAAATATTGATCAACAAACTTTCCTTGAGGTAAAATGTTTGATCAGTTTTTATTGATTTCCTTATTAAATTCTTGGATAGTAACATTTGGTAAGCAGAATTAGCTTTACATGTCCTTTTTTCGAAAACTGTTTTAACTTAAACTTGCAGTGCTCGAAAAAATTGAGTTACAAAATTATTGTCCAGAGTACTGCGATTTGTCCCACCTGCATAAATTACCTGACACAATTATAAAATAACTGATCCGATAAGGCTTTTAGCCAATCTAAAGCTTAGCCACTTTGAGACGCTTGTCCAATCAGCAGGCATTAATAGAGCTTTTAGTTGGACCAAGAAAACGTATTTTAAGCACATGTCTTTATTCAATGTAAGACAAAAGATTTAAGCTTTTTAATTTTTTATATTATTTGTTGTTTGGTTAAACCAATAAACACTTTTTTTCTTTTTTTTTTTTTTCTGAAAAGACCAGTAAACACTTCATCACTGTCAGTTTTTTTATTAGGATTTATAAATCTGAGTAGTCACTTGCATTCAAAACTAACCAAATGTTTATTTAATTTGTTTAATGTGTAGTCATTTTCACAGGCAAAATATTCAAACATTTAGCTATTTATTTTTGTTAGAGATGCATTTCTGTGTACACAATACAGGTTAAAATATTGTTCTACTTAACCATAATTAATTCTTTAATGTTCTCTTCATCTTAACTGTTTTTTTTTGTCATATATTAATGTCGTTATGGGGTATTTTTAAAGCAAAGGATTCTTTGGCCGACCCATTCTCTTTAAATAAATATAGAAGATTCTGCTTAATTTGTACATTTGCAAATAATAAAGTAATATAAAAATAATAGGAAAATTGAAATTTTCTTCCATCTGAATGATAAATGCTTTGACAAGAAGACATCCGTTAAGCAATAAAATAGAATTCTTTATTATCATTAGTAGCCAACTTATGAGAAAAAGAGGCAATTTAAAAATAAGATTGCATCTGTTATAGCAGGTAATTAATTTTTGATTCTTGCCTTCTCTTTCCCCCATCTATAGAGACGTGTGTGGTTGTCAATTTGTATGAGAAAAGTTATCAAAGTTAACTAAATTGAAAATAACAATTTCACCCAGGATTGAATCTTGTTTAGCAATTATTAGCATAAAGAACAAGATAAAATCGATTCTTGATTATGAAAAAATTTTGAAAAACCAGAAACATGAAGGTAACAAACTTTATATCAGTATAGTACAATATCAAAAACAATTGAATAGAAACAGCTTCTTAGGTTAGATCTAACATAAGAAAATAATATCAAGGTCCACTAGTACTAATATAAATTCATTTTTGTTTTAATGTCCACCATAAAAATCAAATACCTATCAAAAGTTGTAAAAATGCTTTAGCTTCCTACCCTGTCAAAATGATGCAAATTAAAGAGAGAGCAATAAATTGGACCCATGATTGTTACATTCATGGATGAAATGCAGGCACATTTCACTCTGTATGAGCAGAAGAGTTCCATGTTGGTAGGGGTTCCTTTTCTTGTCATAGGAAAACTAGAGACAAGAAAACCCAGCAATTAATTGTGTAATTTTAAACCAGGAAAATGAAATGTGGGGTCAAAAGTTATTTAACAGTGAGTTTGTAGTGTGGCCGGCATTTTTCAATGCAGGCATTTAATAGGTTTGATGAAGAAATTATTTAAAAAAAAAAAACAAAGAGAAAGAAAACTGGAATACGGGCTATGAAATTCTCTTATCCCCTAGCTGTATGTGGATGCGAATAATTTGATGTAAAGGAGCAGATAATGCAAAGGTAGATTGGGCATAAATATGGAGTAGTAAAAGAATTAAAACAGAAATTGTGAAGTCGATGTTCTTGGCCTCAAGACCTCATAATGTAAGATATAAGCAAACAATTATAGGGTCATTTGTAATTAGTTGAATCAGAATTAGCATGTACTTCATTCCCCACATGCTTTTTTGGATCTGTCTTCCGGGCAAGGTGACCCATTACAGTAATTTATTCACCCACCCAAAAGATATATAATTGTATACTCTTATTGTTGCCTAATTTGTTATGTAAGCCCATGTTCAAACTGTTGTTCATTTGTTATATAAAATTAGAAATTATCTTAATTAATTAGAAACAGAGAAATACTAGCTATATTTTTTCCCTATTTCCATGACTTGTATTAATTTTTCATACTTTAATTACATGAATTTTTCATGTCAGATCCAAATAAAAATGAAAAAGAAGGAAGCAGCATTTTCTCTAAGAAAAGAAAAAGATGTTCTAATTTCAGAAGAATGAAATAAATTAATTCTAATGATTTTTATCTACAAGATTAGGAAACAAACCTTCAAAAGATGCTCACGGCTCTTCAAAATATTGGCGGCACCAATCAACATTGCAACATGGGCATCATGACCACAAGCATGCATTTTGCCAGCAACTTTGCTTTTGTGCTCCCATTCTACAGCTTCCTGATACAAATTACCCCAGCATTGAGTTAATTTTTTGCCCTGCTTATCCTCTTCCTTACGTACAATGCCACCTAGAAAGGGTTAAGGTAGCCCTCAATCCAATAAAGAAATTTAAAAAGACATCCTGTCAGAGTATCTTAATATAAACTTTCTTAATTTTGTCAGTAATATCAGACAATCTAAGATTCAATGTCTCAATATTCTCCAATTTATTACATATTTGACTAAATCTGAGTTATCTCAATCAGTACAAAAGTTAAACGACAAAATTTATACAACTTCATATGTCCGTATTAAAAAAAATTTTAAAAATATGCATATGGATTAGATTTAGGAATTTATTTATTATTTCAAACTTTTTTTGTTTTTTTGTTTTTTTTTTTGTCAATGATGGAGATTTAAGCTACATTTAACAAGAAATAAGTTCAATAATTGAGTTAATTGGAGTCAAAGAAAATCATATCACATGATAGAAAGTGCAAACATGAATTTCAAAAGACTGGGATGAGATGGCTAATTCCAAGTTTCTTTCCACACAAAAAAAAAAAGGAAAGCAAAATCAAACAAAAATGGAAAAAAACACTTTTTGAAACTTTCCAAAATTCAAAACCATCCCTTCCACCATCATCAAAATTATCATCAACGGCATATATACATGCATGCACATAGGCACATACATTAAAAAATAAGTTCAAAATTTATATATATATATTTATATATTGGGAACCTGAATAGGAAGAGCATCCATGTCAGCTCTGATGGCCACAAACGGAGGCCTGCCCGTGCCGATCCAGGCCCGAATACCCGTTTTAGCCAAAGGGAATTTATAAGAAATCTCCATCTTATCCAGCTCATTTCTAATCAACTCGCTCGTTTTAACCTCCTCAAAAGCGAGCTCAGGGTTCTCGTGAATCTTCCTTCTCACGCTTTTCAACCAAGTGACAGTCTCCGGACGTCGCGCTATGGCTAGAAACCCGTCGGAGCAGGCCTTAGTCCATACCTGGCATCCGGTCGAAGACTTCCGCTTGTTTGGTGCTGATTGGTTCTTTTGAGAAATCAAGGACTTGGAATTCCAGGAAGTTACCGTATTGAAAAAGGAAGAATAGTCATTATCAGAAGCTGAAGTTAATAAGACGATATTAGCAGCAAAAATTAGAGAGATTAAGATTAATAGGTCAGCATCCGAATTCATTTTGAGTGACAGAATAAGGAGAAGCAGATGCAGAGAGAGGAGTGAAGGCAGAAGAAAATGGAAAGAAAAAGAAAAAGAAAACACTGAGGGGAGAGAGAGAGAGAGAGAGAAGGAGGAGGAGGAATTAGAGCACGTGGGGATAAAGGGAGAGGAAATAGGGCACGTGGGGAGATTATGGACGTGAAATGAAAATTATAATGCAGTAGAAAGGATGACGATTTAAAGATTTTAGGGAGTCGAATCGTAAACTCTTGGGGTCCACCACTTTCGAGAGGCGTTGTTAATGGGCATTGATTCTCTCTCTCTCTCTCTTATTCCGACGTGGATGGTCTTATCCTTTTTACTAAATAAAATTTATAAGTATGGATAAAGCTATTAGTCTCTCCAATTCATTTTCGTTACTGTAAAAAAAAATATTTTATTACATTTTAACTGAATTTTTAGATTATAAATAAAAAATATTTTTTTATTTTCAACTCATATATTAGTTTTACAGAAATTAATTTTATTAAAGTAATTTATTACTATTTTTAGTCATATAATTATTTTATATTTATAATTATATTTATTAAATATTCCTTTCATTCCGTTTTAACTACCATTTTATAAAAAAAAAAATCAAAATTTTATTTATATGTTATTTTTATATAATCAATAAAATTTATTTATTTTTCAATTTTATTACCCTTATTCCTTCTGAATCAAAAGTTAATGTTATGTAATTCCAAAGTAATTTATTTTGTAGACTTAGACTAAATAACTATACACCTTCTTATCTTTTATATTTTTCGATAATTTTGAATCTTTTAAAATTAATCAAAACCAAAGTAATTTAATTTTAACCACTTATTTTTTTATTAAATTTAAGACTAATCAATGACTTTTTAATTCTAGTGAAATTACCAAAATGGAATGGAGGAAATAGTATTCCAAATTTTCGTAAAAAAAATTTAAACCACAGATTAAATGAACGAATGGAGTAATTAGCATCCTCAAAATTTTCTTATTGCAAAATTAATTACTTTTTCGTTAATTTTAAAATATATTAGGATTAATTTATGTAGATCTAGTGCATTTTAAAAATAATTGTAAAGTATTTTTTTCAACAAAATCAAATCTAATTAATAAACAAATAATTATTCTTTTATAAGTTTTTTTTTAAAAAAAACTATTATTTCACAATTGAGAGTGAGCTAGCTTCATTAGACCCAAAAAAAAAACTATTATTTCATAATTGAGCTAGCTTTTAATGGGATTCAAATTCAATTAAATGAAATTTAAGATTTGTTATTTTCCTTTCTATAAAGATTTATTTAATTTATTTTGAAATTAAAATTTTCATTTTAATATATAAGATAAGAAAAATTATGAATTTATGATCAAATATTTTATTTTTCATTAGAATTAGATTTACTGGTATATTTATTTAATAATTAATGTATAATGCTCTGTTTATTTTGAATGTGGCTATGGTACCATTATGTATGACAAAAAAATATAGACTATATTTGATATTGCGATTGAAAAAAATATATTTTTTTTTAAAAAATATTTTTAATTTTGAAAACTGTTTTTAGAGCTAGATAAATAATATTTTTTTTCTCCGAAATAAATTTAAGAAAAATAGTTTATAAGAAAAAGTCAATTAAATTAAAAAAATTTAAATATATTTTTTGACATTTAACAACAATCCTAAGGCCATCTCCAATCCAACACCCCATAATTTAAATTTTCTTCTTCAATAGTTTTTCCCTAAAATAAAAACATTTGCAATTTTGCATAGCGCATAACTCTCTATTTTTGAATTGATGTCTTATGTCCTTCAATTATGAGCAATTTGTTTTGTAATATTGCTGCTGGGTAACCCTTTATGTAATAACTAATATATAGATTAATAAAAAAATCTTTTTAATTGTTTTCTTTTTTATTTTTATATAAATAAAATATTTTTTAATTCTCTGCTAAGTTTTTATGCTCATAATCTTTCCTCGTTTGATATTTATTATAACACTCATTTACCCTCCTACATCACAGTCAAGTAAGGTGATGTCACTGACTGCTTGTAATAACAAACTTGTATATATATATATATATATATATATATATATATATATATATATATATATATATATATATATATATATATATATATATATATATATATATATATATATATATATATATATATATATATATATATATCATCTTTGGTACATACATATATATTCACATACAAAATTTATCAAATGTATCTGTGCATATATCTATATATATATTTATCATCCATAGTACATATATACATATGTATAAATTCCTGTAAAAATATACATATCAATTTATGTAAATTAACATATGAGTATATCCATATACCCATCTCTACTCACAATTCCCTGTATATTCACATCTCATATATGCATAAAAAAAATTAATTTACATATTTATTTTTATACATATAGTCCATATGACCACAACTGGTCATAAATATCTATAGACTATTTATATGCATATATATAAGTGGTTACAAAAAGAAACCAACTCTGTCTGGGTGGCTGTCACTGCTGCTCTGCTCCATTTGTGAGACTTACTTGACTAGCGGCACACTCAGATAACTCACCGCTTTTAACCCTCGTCCTAATACTTGTGCGAAAGAAAAATAAACTCTCGCATTGAGTTTTAACTCAGTGGTGCAATGATGTATAATAATAATAATAATCGTTTTAAATGATATATATATATATATATATATATATATAACTAAAAATCATTGAAATTCTTTTTGCATAAAATAATATCTTTAACAACAATTATACTTGTATAAATAAACTGATATAAACATTTTCAATAAAGGAAAGTAATAGTAAAACTTTTTAGAATATAATTTTGTTCATATGCAAAATTATAAGCACGTACTTAAAATGTAACATTATATCAATTTATTAAAATAAAATTTTTGTCAAGTCCATATATTAAGACGTCATAAACTGAATCCTATGGAAACACGAGGTACCGTCAATCGACGGAAAAGTTAAGATCCAAGAAACTCATAGGACCGGAGTCAAATCATAACCCCTCAGCTGATCCAAAATAACCACAAGATCAATCTCGACCCAAGATAACCACATGATCGAAAAATATATATATAACATGTTTTGTCCAAGATAATCACAGGACTATGGTTAAATCATAACCTCACAGCTGATCTAAGATAACCACAGGATCAGTCAATACCTCTCATGACCAAGATAATCACAGGTCATGAAGTTCCTAACAAATCCCTGAGCCAAGTCTAGGCTAATACATGAGTCAAAATATATTGACTTTCATAAAATAAATAATTTAAAACTTACATATATATATATATTACACAAAATTATTCTCAAACTTATTTATTAATGGTCAATATTATAAATAATTGCATAGACCCAATTTATCGTCTTGTCGCGTCTGCATACTCTTATCCTTTACTTGATGTAGGTGTTTGTGTCGAATGTGCACCTTTGATTTTTCCTTTCCTCAAACCGTGACTACCTTAGTCTCCAATCTTGCAAAGCCTTCAAAATTTTGAGTTTCCCTTGGTCGAGCTTTAAGCCTCACATCCCTTCACTTGTTGCTTCGGTTTTGGGAGAGAAACAAATGGAAGATAAAAGAAGAAGGAAAGAAGAAGGAAAACATAAGAGAGATGGAAGAAGGAAAAAGGAGTGCATGATTTTGAGAAAAAAATAGAGAGAAAATTTGAGAATTTTCTAGAATAGTTTGAAAGCAACTGAGAGAGTTTGAAGCTAACTATGGTCGGCCAAGCATTTGTTCAAAACAAACCAATATTAATTATATTTAAACTATATAAAATTGATTTATGGAGGTGATGTGATTGAGGGATTTTCCATCAATCTTCCACCTCTTCTTTTTATGGCCGAACATTGACTTCCTTTTTCCTTTTTTTTACTTATTTATTGATCACCTTAATTTATTTTCTATACATATATTAAATCCCTAAATTTTAAATCCGGAACAATATAATCTTTAACAGTTAAATATTCTATTATTCATGAATTAATTTTCTCTAGATTTCAGTATGTTCGGTTTCAAAATCGGAGTACCGGTGCAAAAATCGCATTTTTCTGGGTATTTTTACGGTATCGTAAGTTAAATTTTTATCTCCTTAATTTGGTGTCCTAAACAATTGAGTTTTTACACCAAATTGTACCTGGGAGTCCGTCTTAATATTATTTGCTTCTCGGTATACTCCGTTCCCGATTTGTCAACAATGCAAAAATCGCGTATTTTACAGTCCTGAAATCATTTTTATCGATTTTTGTGAAAATTTCAGCATTACTTATTTTAACTAAAATCTATCATTTATTATCGGTCCCAATTTATTTTTTTGATCATATCGGTTTAATTCTGGTCCCCCACGCACACGATTTTCGATAGGTCCGACTCGTCCGGTCGCGAAACACCCATATAGACCGTGGCCTAAATTGACGGACATAATATTTATTTAAAAAATGAACCTATCATAATTCTATTTCTCAACATAGTATAATGCAACCAAGAAGACTCGCGAAGAAAAAAATATATAATCAATTATAATATATACATCAACATATGATCAAATTAAAATTAAATGAGGTGAAATTGAAATCGAAAACGAAAATATTTACTATTCACTACTATCATCCTATACTTGTATTGCTCGGTTCATTAAGAATGGAAATGGAATTTGTATTCCATTTGAAATTCTATTTATTTTCCTTTCATTTTTCTTATTTTTATAATTTCTATTTATCATATTATATTTGAATTTGTTTAGAAACATTAATTTTGCATAGTGATGTGGCATGTCACTAGAATAGCAAAATCTTTTTATTAATCTGACCCAAATTCATTTGAGTTTAAGCTTAGTTCGAAATATGATAAAATTTGAATGAATAAATTTAAAAGTTATTTAAAATGATTTTTTTAAAAAATTTATATTTTTAAAAATGAATTAACTTGATAATCCCTCCAAATAATCAACCTTAAAATTCAAATGTAACCTACAAAATGACTCCACCCTAACTCCCTTGCATCAATTAGGCCTCATTGTCAGGCATACATGTTACAGATATTAATATTGTTATTTGTATGGCTATAAACGAATTGACTTAAATCAAATATTGGTAAGTTCAATATCAATTCGTTTAAATTTATTATATATCCGAATTTGATTCAAATTTTTATATTTGAACTCGAGTTTGAGTCATTTGAAAATTATCAAATTTGCGAGCGAATCAAGCTCAATTTGTAAAAAACTCATTTATTATGTTTAACAAGTTTAACTAGAGTTCAACTCCTTAACTAACGAGCTCAAACTCGATAACAAATTATAATATGAACGAATCTTAAATGAACAAATTTTGGAACTTTTAAATGAATAGATTTACAAGTTTTTAAATGAATACATTAGCGAGTTTTTAAACAAATATAGTCGCAAAATTTTAAACAAACTCGTTCACGAATTTTTAAACAAATATGTTCGAGAATGTGTTCGCGAGCTAATAAACCAAAGGATATTAAATTCGAGCTCAAGCTCAAAAAGATTTTTAAGCTCGGATTTGAGGTCAAGCTCGACTCGTTAATAATAATAAACGGTTTCGAACGAATTGTTTTCGAATCGATATCCAAAAAATTCACAAATATCTTGATTCATTTACAACCCTAACTATTTGAAAACAACATAGAAATCTATAAGTTTAAATCATTTTAAAAAAAAATTATTGCTCCCTGTCTTTTTTGGGGATATTTTTGGTTATTATGGTATTGTTGAATTCATTTATGGGCTTATCAAAATATTATTTGAGCATTTATTTATTTATTTATTTGTATATAGGCTCAGATATAAGATATAAAATTTCTTAATATCATAATAAATTTTCTTTATATCTTTTTTTAATTAATCGAATTTAGTTAAGATATTATACTTAAATCTTTCAAACCAGCTCCAAAATCCATATTTCAGCCACTACTGGATAAGTCCGACAAAAAGACATCCTACGTGTTATTGTTAGAGAATTAATGAATAATAATAATAATAAGATGTTGTATAATATTATTTTTTTCTATTTTCCTTAGAAGATTAGTTTATTTTATTTTATTTGCAATGGAAAGAGTTTTCAATAAAAAAAATTAAAATTTATTTGTAGTATAAATAAAATTTATTTTTGTGAATAATGATATTCACAAATTTAAATTTGCAAGTGCATTACCCAACTGTAATATGGCAAGCTCAGTTTTGAAATCTTTCTCCTACAGAATCGATGACTTAAACTCCTAATTAACTATGAATTACAAATGAACAGGAAATTTGAATTAAATAGACTAACACTAAAAATAATGAAAACGAAATCTAAAATAGCGGATTAGATTGATGAAATTAAACAAATATTCCATTTTGCATCCCCCAACTTACATTCTCGTAAACAAATCAGAACCTATAAATTCAGATTTCGTGACTCTCACCTTATGTCACTAATTAATTAAACCAATGACTTAATTAATGATCAAATCCAATTTTTAAGTTAAATTAAAAGTGATGTTCCTAATAATCAAATCCTATAATTTTCATTTCAAGATTAACAGTTGATGATCGAATAATTATTAAACAAGACATTAATGAGGCACAATTGAACTGAAAAGAAACCATGCATTCATTAAAAGATATAATAAGGTTCATATAAAGTTATGATTTCAGTGAATACTTATTAAATGTCTAGCCTAGCATCATTATAATAATGATTAGATTCATATTGATTTTCTAAAGTAAACATTACAGCGGATGAAAGAAATGAAACAATTAAAAATGCTCCCCTGAATAAATAAAACTTGATGTTTGAGAGTGGTTAATCATCAATACTTTAAGCACCAAGTTCTACTAATTTCTAGGCAATAAAATAGCTCTAAAATAAAGCTTTCTTGCGCATGCAGAATATAAATTTTAAAAAAACGGCTAACTAAGTGTTTGTGTTTCTAAACCCTACTGAAAATTGAAATATTAATTAAACTAGAGTCTTAACTGATATCAACTTCCTAAAATACATCAATTCCCTTTAAAACAATGAAAAACAGCTCAATCAACATCAAACTTCCCGAAATAAGATATTATTGCACGATTTATCAACTAGTTGCATCGCGCTTAAGATAGTAGCTTCAACATTTTATTTTAAAGTGTCATGTGCTCGTGACATTTATCGTGCACATGACAGTAACTTTGCTCTTGGTCTTATTTACCTGCCCACACCAATCTTCATTTGCATGTGACATCCACATTCTTTATGTATTATCCACCATATTTCTTTGCTCTTTAAGCTCCAAAACTACTTCAATGACTATTCCAATGTCAAAACCTCATTTTTAAGTCTATTTTACCTCTTATGACATATAAACAATAAAAACAATACATAAGTATCAATTCAAATAAAAAACACATAAAACATACAATTTAAACACAAAAATCACATATAAAAGCATCACAAATATTAACATATCAAACTCTCTCACACCTAAACGTTGTTGTCCCCAAGTGACACTTAAACTAAAAATAAAACACAAAACAAAACACAAACACTAATAAACCAACTCATATGCTCAGAGTTTGACTTTGCTAATCTCAAAGTCTCACTAGTGTACTAAACATGTTCAATTCAAAACTTCACCAATTAACCAAGCTCGAAATAAAAAGTCAATATTAATTTCAAATCTCATTTGCAAAAGAAATCAATACAGTCATATCATTGCCTCAAAAATATATAAATCAATACTTTTGATAAACTATTAACTTATAAATATAAAAAACATGCAATAAACTCACTTTTTTATTTTTTTTTCGGATTTACAATTCTTCCCTAAGTCATAATGCATTTTTCCACTTATAACTTTAATATTTATTTCTTTATTTTTCCTTTTTGATATGCACGTTACATACATTTATGGTATTTTACATACTCATATTCTTGGGTATCTAAGCAAACTAAGAACAAAAAAGTAAATAAATTGTGTTTATTTTATGCTTCATCTTGTTATTCTTGTAAGTCCCTGTAACATCCAGTGATTTGGACTTCAATTGCGCGTGACCGTAGTGAGGTACGCTGGTTCAATCGGAGTCTAAATTTGAACTCATAAAAAAATGACTAATAATAAGGGATAATAATTAGGGGTATTATTATTTGAAAATTAAAAAGATTAGTGCTAGAATTAGAAAAAAATAATTTTTTTTATGGAAAAAATTGGTATTATGGCAATTGTTGGGGGAAAAATATGAATATGGAGGAAGATGTGGCAAATAAGGAATTTCTCAAAATTTAAATGTTAATCAAGATTAATTAACTTAATGAACCAATGAGAATTATGATTAATTTTAATTAGTGGGACCCACACCTTAATGAAAGTATAAAAGTCAAAAATGGGAGGAATTGTTCATTCTTCCACCCAAAATATCTAAGTCATCTTCATCTTCTTTTCTCTTCTCTTTGGCTGTCCACTTTAGCCTTCTATAAGCCACCATTTTCCTTCAAATCAAGTTTGAAAAAGTGAGGAAAGAAAGTAGTTTTGAGAGAGAAAAATTTGAAATTAAGGAGTTCTTGCCGTAAAAGGAGCAAATGAGCAAGAAAGAAGGAAGAAGGAAGACAAGAAAAGGGAGATTTGTTAGGGGGAATTTCGGCCAACTTTGGGAACTCTTAAGGTGAGTTTATTCTTCTTAAATTTAACATTTTTCCTTTCATTTGAGACCCATAAGGATGAGAGATGTGATTATATTTGGTAGATTTAGGTTATGTTGCAAAATTGAATTTAAAAATTTAAGTTTGTGATTAGTTGTTGAAAACGTAGTTAAACTTTAAATTAATGATAATTGATGTTAGTTAATTATTTTATGACTTAAAAACTAGAGAAATTTTATGTTAATGGATGAATGAGAGGAATGGGGGGCTTCTATAGTTAGAGTAATTTGGAAAAATTTGAAATTAACATAGAAACACCACAATTGATGATAGATTAAGTATGATTTGAGTGTTGAATTGAAGAAAATGAATTGGAAACTAGGATGTAGTTTTTGGGCAGCCATGACATATGAAGAATGAAGTTTAACCTTAGTACATTTTAGCTCAATTAAGGTATAAAACATATTATGAGCATTAGAAGATTACGTAGACATGAAAAACATTGAAAATGAATATTGGAATTAAGATATGATATGGTTATGTAGGAAAATCAAATGAACAAGTGAGAGGCCCTCAAGAGAGTGACAAAGGCAAGGATAAAGTTAGCTAATAAGGGAAGAAAAAGAAGGGTTAAGGGAAGAGTCAAGACTGATTAGGTATGTGCTTCATTGATAAAAATTTTACATGATATTTATATATGTGTAACTATGTATTGAGGTTTGATATGATTGTGTTTTTGATATGTAATGTGATTAATTGTTGCTTTTGATATTTTATATGGAAATGAGACCGAATGGTATGAAATAGTTGAGATATGTGAATGTAAATGTGATCTGTTACTATAACAATGAATGCATATGATGAATGTATTTGAAAGATAAACTTGTGTCCATTGATGACTCGGATATAGAATTCCAGTAACAGTCTTGACTATTTTGATTATAACTTGAGTTCTGTAACTCCATTTTGTATGTTCTTTATTGGAAATGAAAGTTAAGACATAGGAATTTAACTTTTATTCAGACCATAAAACCTAAATATGTTTAGATTTTCCTTGAAAAATGCATGAAATTCAAACATAGAATCTGTCCAGAAAATTCTGGGCAGAAATTTTTGTGATGATGCATTGTTCAATTGATCATAACTTTTAATAAAAAAATTGGGATTTGAGTGATTTTTGATGTGACTGAAATATAAGACAATACTCTAAAAATTGTTAGAAGATAAGAACTTCCAATTCAAATTATAAATGTGCTAAAAATAAAGTCCAAAAATAGGTCCGAAATCTATCATAGGTAAAAATATGAAATATTTGGCTTTTGCATGTGTTGTGATAATTATATGTAACAATTAATGTGAATATTTAATTTAATGGTAATTATAAATTATTTATGTATGAGATTTTAATGCAATAATAATAGAAATAAATAACAAAAATAAATAACCATAATTATGATAATTGAATAATATTGTCATATTTGGAAAATATTGTGAATTAAGATAAAAATAGTTAAGTTCTGTGACACCTAATCTATAAATAGAATAGAAAATAGTTTGGAATGTCAATCAGGGATATAAGGCACTCGGTGCCAATTATAAAAGCCGATAATGACAATTTATAAATGCACTCGGAGTAAAATTATTAAACCGGTAATGACAATATTACAAAAGCCAGTAATGACATTATTATAAAGTGTTCAATGCAATATTATGAAAATCGATAATTGCAACTTCGTTATTTCTATTAGTTAGTTCGCTTATAGGTGTTATGGGCACAAAAAAATAAAAAATAATAATAATATTAAAGTATGTCATTATGATAATGTTATATGAATTAAATTATTAAATATTACATGCTTGATGAAATTTGTTTGATTTTATACAATTATATTTTATTTCTTACTTTTTAAATTTATAAATGACATGCAATAAAATATGTGTATATAAAATTTTTATTATTGAAACACTACTAAGCTAGTAGGTTAGCGCGGTTATTTCCTTTCGCGCAGGTTTTAGAATGATAGTCGTAGATAATAGAATTGTGAGAAGGAAAAAAATACCCAAAAGGAAGCAGTTAAAAGTTTTGGTTTCTTTTTGGTATATTTTATCAAAAATTTTGTAAATTATATTATAATTTTATTTCATATAATGTGTATTAAAAATGTCAATTATAATGTAAGAGACATAGCTTGATTGTAAATTATTATATTTTATAAATAAATAAAATTTTGAATATTTGTGTTTGTAATATTTTATTTTAGGTATATGCAATATTTTGGTAAAAAAAATTACTTCACTTCATTAATTTTATAAAACAATAAGACAGATAATGCTCACTTACCTTGCTGAACTACAGTGGGGTAAGGGGGTGTTACAATCCCTTTTTTCTAACTTTAATTATTTTATTTTAATTTTCTAAGTGAGTGATATTATACTTCATCTCATTAAGGACTTATTAAACAAATTATATTTGATAATTGTTTATTAATAGTCTAACTATCATATTAATAATTATATCTTTAAGAAAAATCAATTCTCATATTGAAAAGTTTTCAAAACATGTTATGTCATCGGTATTAACATTATCCCAAACTAGATTAATTAAATGCAATCCTAAACTAAGCATATCTAATACTCATTCATTGATTTTCATAAAGAAAAATAAAATAAAAAACGAGCATATATGAAGGTACTACTAACATACAAAAGATATAAAATAATCACTTAAACATGCAAACAAAAGAAAAATAGGCACAAATACTAAAATCAAGAACAAAACAAAAACTAAACATTCTAAAATATACTTCCAAGGCAAAAATTTCCTCCCCCACACTCAAACTTAACATTATCTCCAATGTCAAATAAAAATCACAAAAGATCAAGAGTAAAGGAGAAAAAAATACTCCCCTCAGAGTGGTGAACGATCTTGGTGTAGGTAATGATGAGGAAACCTGTTGTCCAGTAAGGTGGAAATATTACTGGGATTAGGGAAAGCAAGGTTAACAGTAATGTAGGGGAAAGAAGAAAAAAAATAAAGAAAAGGGGGTCATGCATGAGAATGGGAAAAGAAAATTGCACTTTGTTAAAATCATTAGTAACAAAAGAAAATGAAGAAATAAAAGTGGGCCTATTATAGCATCGCATGGGTGAGGGTAATGTCACAAATGCAATAGTGGTTAAGGGAAGCAGGTTGTATGTTACTGTGTCACACACGTGCAAGGCATGTCGCACACACACATCAATTGCACATTTCATCTTCTTGTTATGTGTCGCACGCTCGTGACAACAGTCATACACATGACAATTGCTTCATTGGAATGGGACTATGCATCATATGGGCATGATGATTGTCACAGGCTCAGGACAAAAGTACAAAAAATACATGAAACTTACCTTAACATACCTAAATACCTGCACATTCTTTTTAGACTATTCTTTTCTCATGAAATCGGCTTATACCCACTTATGAGACCACAAATTTTCATCTTCAAAACAATTCCTTCAAATAAAAAGAAAGTTAAGCATTAAATATAGAACATAAAAAATAAAAAAAAAATAAAATATAAAACAAAAAATGCATAAAACTTAAGTTGTCTTCTAAAAAGTGCCACATTTAGTGATTATGGAAAATATTTTTGCACTTTTTCTCAAGGTAGGTGTGTAATCATGTCAAAACAATCATCTTCTCCCTCCACCATTGAATCTCTTCCTAATTCATCCTCTAGTTCCGAAAAATAATTGTTAGAAACTAGTGAGTTCACACAATCAATATAAAAACAATCATTTATAAAAGAGTTAGAACACTAATTAGAGAATGAAACATTTTAAACTTAGCAATCTCTTTCAAGACTGTCATGGTCAATTTTCCATTCCGAACTGTGGTCCTGAGATACTTACCATTTTACCTAAAACTAACTTGTGATAGGAAATGTGCAACCATTAGTTTTATCATGTACAACCTAAGCATCCATGACATTCGATTGTAACTTGACTACATATCTGGGTCTCTGCCACTAAAAAATTGTTGCCACACATTGGTGAACAATCTCATCTTTAGCAATTGCTCTCGCTAGAAATCAAACCTGTGATATCGGCTCTAATACCAGTTGTGGACCTCAAACGCTTATCATTTCACTAAAACCCAATTAGTAATAGGGAATACGCTACCATTAGCCTTACCATTTCATTATAGTGACTTATGGTGGATTTGGTTCATTGTTCTTCTAAGAAAAAATTGGATGATTCCTTTAACCATGGCTATAAGTATTAAAATATGTGTCATCCCTCTATGACTTGGTTGGAAATAATTCATCATATTTGTTTGCTCATATTTAGTACTTACATAATAATTAAAAAAAGGTCAGACATTAGCACCATTACCATAAAATACCACAAATACCATATACCTCATTTATTGGTGCATTCCTAGTGTTTGCCAACATCCTAACTTGCTTTGGCAGTTTAGCAAGCTATTTGGCAAACTCATTGCCACTTGACACCTTATGAATAATGACCTTCATTCCCCTCATACTCTTTTGTTGGGAATTGTCCCTTAACATCTCAAATATATCATATACATCTTTAGCAGTCCTTTCTCACATAGTTCCCCCAGTTGCAATATCAACCATGCACTCGTTATCATCCTTAATTGATCTTCATTCAACCCATTCAGTGGGAAGTTATTAACAATGACATTAAATTATCTAATGAATAGATCCTCACTAAGCATCCTATAAAATGAGGAAGAATGTTCAAATGAATGTTTTTCAACTCATATTTCCTTGTTGCTTCCCCCAAAACTATACATGAGGTAGTGTTACCAAAAATAGATCTGACATAGTCTTTCATGACTAACTAACTCTCTGCACTAGCCTTTCTAGATGGAATTGTCATTGGTTCATTTGCCTCATCTCATTCTTCTTATAGAATTTCAAGATTTCCATAGATTTCTCTTTTTCTTCAAATTGATGTTCTTCAGGCCTTACAACTCGTTATCATAACTCGTAAGTTCTTTGAGTAGATGAATCGACTGATTTTGCCTTCTTATTTGTACCTTGCATATAACATAAATTAGTATCATAAACTAAACTAAAACACAAAATCAAGATAAGACAAAAGCAAACAACACATAAAACAATCTAAACAAACTAAATAAATACACGTCGACAACCAAAATTAATTCTACAAATCTAAACTCACAAGTGCATGAGCCAGTTCTTCAAATTAATGTTAACTAAGTGTATATAAACCTACTAAAAGTTGAAATTTATACTAAACTAGAGTCCTAATTAATATCAACTACCTAAAATATGTCATTCTCCTTAAACTAATAAAAAACTACCCAATCAGCATTAAATTCCCTGAGATAAGGTGTTGCACGATCTGTCAACTTATCACGTTGCACGCGGCAGTAATTTCAATATTTTCTTTTGAAGTGTCATGTACTCGTGACACTTTTCACACATGCGACAGTAAATTTGTTCTTGGTCTTCTTCACTTGCTCGTGTCAATCTTTAATTGCATATGACATCCAACTTTCTTCATGCATTATCCACCATCTTTCTTCGTTCTTCAAGCTCCAAAATAGTCTAATGACTCTTCCAATGTCATAACCACCTTTCTAAGTATCGCTTACTGCTTATGACATACAAACACAAAAAAATAACACCTAAGTATCAAATAAAATAAAAAAACTACATAGAAAAACACAATTCAAATACCCAAATTACACATAAAATCATCACAAATATTAATACATTAAAGGAGTAGCGTACTAAATAACTTTTATACATTTAAAATTATAAAGTTTGATGGATATACTCATAAAATAAAGGTAAATACGTCAATGATATATTGTGTAATATATTGTATAATATATAAAAAATATTTTAAAAATTTTAATAATATATATATAAGAGGAAGTAGAATTTTTATGGTGAGAGAAAAATATTGAGACGATTGGGGGAAGTGGGGAGGTTGGCTGGTTACGGTCTTATTGATGAGAAAGTGAAACGCATTCATCACTTCAATTTCTTTTTCACAAGCTATTCTTTGACTTCTTTAATTTGCACCATTAAATTTATTTAAACCTAGCTATATTATTATTATTATTATTATTATTATTTGACAAAAATGAAAAAGTTAAACAATCGTTTTTGTCCTATTTTCAAAAAAAAATTGTTTAGTAGGTCCATTGATCCAAGGCAAGGGTTCCCTATTATACACACAAAACATATTTTTTTATATAAAATATTTTTATTTTTATTTTCATATATGTAAAATTAACAAGTGATAATAGAATCCAAATTGAGCTTTCTTCATGGTTTAGATGTTAGATAAATTTGGATCGCATTCATCAAACCCACTAATTTTTTTTGAATTTAGTTGTGGCGCCTCATGGTTCAATTTTGATTTTTTTAGGTCGAAAACTAATTAAGTGACTGGTAATAGTTATTTTAATCATCCCTAATCCAATACCCGCATATAATGTTTATGTGAAAACTATGACACCATGGGCACGAGATCCATAATCAGGAAAGCTTGCGAATTTGCAAATCATCGTATGATAATGATATATACCTAAAACCAACATACGTGTATAGATAACAAATACAATATCCATAAAAATTGTTCGATTCGGTTCCAAACCCGTTTAACTTATAATATAATAATAAAAAATTAAAATATATAGACATATGCCTACATCCATACAAAGCAAAAACACATTAACCATAGAGTTATATATAGAGAGAGAGAGGATTAGGTATTATCTTTTGTCTTTTATGATGACGAGTATGATGCTTAGATTTTACACATTCGACATCTTTAATAGTTTAAAACATATATTATATATGCATTTTCATAAATCGTCAATCACATAAATGTTAGAGGTGTGTTTGAATTGAGGGGAATTTTAGGTCTCGATCAAAAGTAGAGATTTTAAAGAATTTTGGTTTGTCTGAAATATGCAATCACTTTGTATGACATGCAAACACATTTTGCATGATAAACATTGAATAAATTCAAAACTTTTGCAAATCACATTTTGCAATTCTTATGGATTATATCCATTTGTCAAGATCATCACATGATTATTTGAACAAAATGAAAAAACAAAAGGGTCAAAACAAATCTCTTTGCATTGAATTCACCAAAGGTTTAATCCAGAAAAAAGACCAAAAATTTTAATTTTCTCTCATGAATCTTCTTTGTTGGTTTGAAATGTATAATCACCAAAAACAATTTTGAAAATTTCCCATTTTTCAAATCTTTAGGCTACTAACACTTATGTAGCCAAAACACACATTTGTATACCTATTTGAACAAAGTGTATATAACTAGTATATATATCTTGGACAAATCGGAAAAGAGGAAGATAAGAAAAAGAAAAATATTTTTCTTTTAATAACAAAACAAAATAACAAATCTTTATTATAATCATTTTGTATCAAGAAAATACTAGAAAAAGACAAAAATAATTTTGCTCTTCTATTTTAGAATCAACAAACTTTTATCCTTGAACTTAGAAGAGAAAAGTAGAAAAGAAGAACACGCTTCTTTCAAATCCTTAAGAAAAATTTAGTTAAGGAGAGAAGATGAAAGTAAAAATCTATTTTCTCTTTCTTCTTTTTTATTTATGTATACATGCAAAAGTTGTATAACTTTTTATCACTTTGCATAACATACATGTATTGGTTTAAGATAAGATGAAACCTCATATCTTCTATGAATAAAATGAATATTTGTCTCTCCTTCATACATGAGCCCTTGGATGACATCTCACTTTTTTTTTTGTCATGCATTGGCCGAATTTTCCACCTACAAACTCTACTCATTCTTTTTCCTAATACACATTCCAGTAATAACTTTTTATTTACCACTATGGTCAATTTAATTAACAACTTAAATAAATTTACGCAGAATAATTTTAATTAGCAATTTAATTAAAATTATCTAGGAGAAATAATCAAATTAATCAATATTAATTTTAACCCAAATTAATACAAGTGATCATTTCTAATTTAATTCTTAATTAAATTAATCCCACATTATAAATATTTGGACTAGCCAATTTATTTAATTTTGGGTGTGACTGGTCTGTAATTTTATTGGAACAAAAATATAATATTAATACATTAATATTATATTGAACACCATTTCCGAATTTTCTATGTACCTGGACACATTAAGTATCATTTCAGAAATTTTCTTTTAATTACCGATAAAATCTTAAATATTTTTCTAACCTTTAGATCATAATATTAAGTCATCTCTTTATGATTCTGATATTGATTATGGTCATAGTCTATTAAACCCTATTAGTCAATATACTAATGAACGTAATTAGCATTCTGATTAAAATATGCATACCATTATTAGTCCAACTAATAATGTCGATCTTATATCGTATAAGTTGTATTTCTCCTTGCCAAAAATTTATTCCATCAAAATTGATATGCCAACTGCATTAAGATCTTGCTCTAGCGCTCTAGAGTAATGAGTTCTATTATTAATAATCTCATGTCTCATTATATGACTTCTAGTCTGATTACTAGGTGTGACTAATCCTATACAAGGCAAGAGTACCTCCACAGTCATCCATTAAAGACAGTCTTGATACCTCAAGTCAAAAGACTTCGAGTCATATAAGACTTATCTATTATGACAAAAAATAATAATTGTTGACATCGAGTACTACTTGTGTAGTAATTATCAAGTATCACTATTTAGTACTCTTAATTGTTTAAGGACCCATAAGTTTATTTAGATATAACTATATAATGGAGAATGATATTCCTTCCCAGAATAAATCATGTGATAACCTGCAGACTCAATGTATATATCTCATTATTATCAAAAACTTGATAACAAATTCTTTGTGGATAATCTAAGGGTTGTATATTTCATAGTATAAAAGAACTATTGCATTCATAATATAATCAATAATTTGAACATTTTAATTATTATGAATGTGAATTATCTACATGTCCATTATAGTACAATATTTAATATACAAAAGAAGTGAATGCACTAGGGCGTACATACCATTAGAGTTGGAAATTTTATCTTGTTGTGTTTAATTGTATCGCGTTTCAATCAGATATAATACAATTATATTAAATACGAATACGATACAATTAATTAATTGTGTCGTATCGTATTGTGTCATTAAACGTGTTATACACAATTATGTCTAACACAATTAATTAATTGTGTTTAATTAAACAAAATATATAATTAATTCATATAAAAATCAATACACAAAGTTCTTCACAAACTAATCAATTTAATTGACAATTTGTAACCTATCAGATTGAATAAATTAAGTTTTGGTTACTCACAATTGTTCTTTTGTAGAGTTTTCTAGTTTGTCAGTTCATTATCTTTATCAATATGAGATTAATTATTGCAAAGAAAAAAAGAATTATACATATTATGAAGTTGAACCATATGACGATGTGAGACTGAATGATGATTGCAAAGCAAAACAATTTGTTTTATGTTATATGAATACTAATAAAATAAAAAGTTCAACTCAATATGAAATTAATTAAAAATGTTAAAAGAATCTACATCTCTTAAAAGATCGATATATAATATTAAAAGATAAAATTTTCTACCAATTTAAAATTATGTATTGCTAAACTTTCATATTAGTTAAAATAAACTTTAATCGTATGAAATAATTATTAATAATTTTTGTATTATAGAATATGTATACTAATTTTTGTTTATGATTATAATGCATATAATATCATACATAACAGAAAAATAATTAACTAAAATTAAATTAATAATAGCATATATATATTACTCAAAAAAATAATTTATTAATATTAATTTATATATACAAAAACTGATATAATTAATT
Source organism: Triadica sebifera (assembly GCA_023653625.1). Taxonomy (NCBI): domain Eukaryota; kingdom Viridiplantae; phylum Streptophyta; class Magnoliopsida; order Malpighiales; family Euphorbiaceae; genus Triadica; species Triadica sebifera. The sequence goes on from CM042899.1 coordinate 27,139,223, forward strand.
TTATCAAAACATATTATAAATTTATTCATATATTATATGTTTGAATACTTTATATATTTTCAATTTTGAATATCATTAAAATTATTAAATATTTTATATACTTTTAAACGTATATAATTGTGTCTAAACATGTTGTGTAAATAAAATATATTCATAAAGCAATTTTTTTGGTGTCGTAAATATATTAACACCAAAATTCGTTTAACTCAATCCTTTAATTATATTTTCATAATAATAAGTACAAAAGACCACCACTCCTTAGATATTTTCATGCACGTGAAAATTTTATTTATTAAATTGATTTTTTTTCAAAATTATTTGATTAGAATTTTTAAATTTATAATATATAGGGCTATCAAGCAAGTTTTTTGAGCTTGTTGGTACTTTTTTTTTAACAGATTAACACTGATTATCATGAGCTTTATTTACAGAGTTAGGATCATAATTAGTTAGGTACTCTATACTATCGTCTTATCTGCGCTGGTGAAAATTTATAAAGAGTTATAAACTTCAAAATTGCAATGGCCTTCCAGGAAAAGTGATTGGGACCACTTACTCTCTGTTTCTATTCTTTTTTTTTTTTAATCCTAGTGCATATAGTGTTTGTCATTGGATTCTTTTTATGATAACATTTTTGAAAAAATTCACAACATTATGCGTAGATAAGTAATTAAAACTTAAAAAGTAAATTTAGCTATAGGAAGTTAAAATTCATTTTATTGGTTCAATAATGTAATAACAAATCATTTGGATGCTACTAATTAAATATAAAATATTAATGGTATAAAAATGGATGAGTCCGGTATATTATAAATGAGAATAGTGAAATTTTGTGAGTTTAAAAATTGTTGATGAGGTTTTTTCATAAAAATATCTTACTATATTTTGGTTTGATCTCTTTTACTCTTATAAATTCCTTTTTTTTCTTTATTTTTCCCAATGTGAGATTTTTTGTTCTAACACTATTTTTCAAGTCTAATTGGATTAATTTTAGTTTTAACTTGTCATCATTTTTATGTATTAGACTTGTATTCATCGAGTATCGAAAGTTTCACGTTTTTATATTTATTTTGCTTGAATTTGTACTTTTTGAATTTCAAAAGTCATAAATTCATTTTTAAGTCTCATGTCTTAAGTTTTTATTTTGCTTTATCTGAATTTATATTTTTAAATTAATTGGATTTTCATGAGTTGTTGGACAATTTGCTTTAATATTATGTTAAAATTGATAGATGTAGTTAATTTCAAATGAAAAAAGTGTAAATTTTGTGAGTTAGAAAATTGTTAATGAGGTTTTTTTTATCAAAATGCTCTAAAATATTTTAATTTGACCCCTTTTTAATATTATAAGTTGCAATTTTTTTTCTTTTTCCGCTGTGGGATTCTTTTTCTCCAACAAATAGTTTATTCAGTATTATTTTTAAAATTTTTACTTTTAATTATAAGAAATCAAATTTCGACTTCAAAATTATATATATATAAGTGATTGAGATGATATAGGTAAGAAAAAAGATTAATTTGCTTTTCCTATAAAAAGTCATAAAATTCAACATAGTCATTTCAATATTTCTTTTTATTAGCATATACATATCTTCATTTTATATCCAAAAGTGCTAAGAAATACACTTATTATTGTATATGAAATACGCCCAGAACATTATGTCCAAGAAGTGAAATTCTAGCCTCACACCAGCCACTGAAATCCATCTACTGGGCCAAATTTAACATGACGAATGAATTTTATCTTTTAAATTTTTCCTATATGTTCATTTGAATCCATATAACCATTTATATAATATATGAAAATAATGGAAAATACTCTCAATTTCATCCAAAAAACTGGCATATTAATATCTTTGCAAAAAAAAATCCTCTTACAAATAGAAGGAAAAATCACATTGTATATGCTCCATAAATGTTTTATTAATACATTCTTTATATTTTTTTATTTTTTATTTTCTGAATAATTCATATTCTTATTTTTAAAAAATAAATATGAATAAATATCCCTCATATATATAAAATAGCGGACACTACTCCGGTGATTATGAATGCTTGGTGTTTTTTGTCAGATCATCCCCTGTCTTAATCAGAAGATAATCGAGACCAAAAATCTGCATCTTCAATCATTTTATGCCTCAAGAAAATAAAATAAAGATTCCTTTTATTAATTAATCTTTTTTTTAATAAAAATTTTCAATTCAACAAATTAAAGAAATGGGGTGTATATAATGGAAACATTTCATTAAAATGGTCTTTGTATGGGTTAGGATTGAAAATCTTACTTTTTTAAAATCTCGAAATTTCGTGGGATTTAATTTTAGTATAATTAATTTATCCTTGCAGTGTAAATAAATTATCATATTCGGAATCGAATTATAAGTCGAATTAATGACATTTAATTATTTTTATTATTTTATAATCTTTCTTTTCGTCAAAGTTTACTATTTTATAATCTAATGGAACAATTAATCTCTGAAATTAAAAGAAAAATATCATTATTATGAAAATAATAACTCAGCGTTAATATTATTAGGCTTTTGTTTTGTTAGGCTAATAAATTGCATCGACGTGATGTGAGTAAGAAATCTACTCAACATTCTTAAATTTCATTCTCATGGAATTATTCTTCCTGGGAAAGCATTTGACACTTCATCTAAACACTGTTGTGTTCTGTATCATTATATTTTTTTTTCTTTTTTAATTTATACAAATAAAAATTATATATACATTTTTTTATTATTTTTATAAAACTGTTTTATATTTTTAAATATATGAATGCGGGAAGGGATAAATATGAAGGATTAAATTTGATAAGTGTAAATTAAATTGAATTAAATTTTATTAATTACGAAATACAAAATATATAAATGAATAAATCCAAATTAATTTGATTAAGTTTATATGCACACAAAATATTTTTTTTTGAGTAAAATTAATAAGTATATTAAAAAATTAAATAGAAAATCACATTTTATGAAGTCATATTTTTATTTTTGGTTTTAAGAATATTTTCTTTTACATTAAAAAAAAAAATGTAAGCCGACATGGGTCTAATTTTTTTTTAAAATAAAAAATCTTAAAACTGAATCTCTACAAAACACACCCTAATTTTAGAAACTATTTGAAAATACAATTAGAGCTGAAAAATTCTTAAGAATTTTTTTACAAAATAAATAATTATAACATGTTGTATACGTAAAATAAAAATTATTTTGTATACATGATTATATGTTATTGATTTGGTCCATTTTTTTTATAGAACTTATCAAAATAGGTCTTGTTCTATAGCATCAATGATTAATTCATTATTTGATTAATGGGGCTAAATTCTCTCTCTTTCTTTCTTTAGATATCCACTAGCTGGTATAAATAGGAAAATTCAGCAATTGAGAAACCAAATTCATCCATTAATTAGGACAACATTGGATAAAATTCAAATTCTTAATAATATCAGTGTATGATTATTTTTTCTCTTGGAATGCTAGAGAGGGAAAATAATATTTATAGATATAATTTAATTTCAGACGTCTATCTCCACATAATTTTACTTTGACAAAAACAAACACTTATATATATATATATATAAATTATGATAGGCTTGTGCATGTACCCCAGCTAATTAATCAAAACCCACATTGACAATGACAACTACTAATTAAAAGTGGATTGTGCAAACCATTAATCATAAATCAAGCAAAAAGATGAGATTATAGAGAGGGTACTATTTAATTAAAGGGACATAATCAGTAATAAGAAAATTAAATATCAAATTATGGTTATTAATTATTAATCATTAATCAATGTCATTCACTTCTCACAGGTAATTAAATAATGGCACCTAATGGTTACTACAATCATGTCTCATAATTCATATGATGTCCACGTTTCAATTCCTATGTTTTAACTTTTAATCCTACCTACAATCTATGTACTATAAAACCTTGTCAATTTCTTTTTCAAATAAAAAAAAACTGAAATATTTTATTTTATCAAGATATCAACTCATGCAAATAAAAATAAAAATAATGCATTTTCATTTGCTAATGGAAAATACCTTGTTTAATATCGGTCTCACGCTCTAATTTAATTTATTTATTAATTCATATAAATAAATTGATAGCTACTTTTTATCACTAAACTGATTCGTAAATAAAGTCATTATATATTGCTTAGCGAGTAAATCACCATGAATGTTGATAATGTAGAAATCAATTATCACTAATCATTTTGTAGAGTTATATGCTTATGCATAATACATATTAAATTTATTCTCAAGCTTATAGATGATCAATCTATCTATCTTAATGTGATCCAACCTTATATATATTAAGACACTATTTGTTAACATAAAACTATATTATAATTTAATTCGATTATAAATTTAATCTAGTTTAATCAATAATTTTTATTTGATAAAGTAGATTATTTAAAAAATAAACTATATTGCAATCTCATAAGAAAAAGCTATTAGAATTAGCATTCAATTTATAAAATAGTAGATTATAAATTTTGTTTTCCGTTATACCCTAATTTTTTTTATCAAATAGTATATTATATTCTTTAATCCAAAACTCTTGGATAATTATATACTCCCCCATTCATAAAAGATAAGTCTAGTTCTATTTTCGCGAAAATTAGTTAATTTTGTTAAACTAATGATTTTTGCTGAATGTTTTCCAAAAATACCCTCAATTTTTTTTATTATATTGAAAATAACCGTTGATCTCTTTTAATGAAATACTCAAATAAATATTCATGTAAACCTCAACCAATTTCAAGAGTTATTTAAAGCAATAGTTAAAAAAATTAAGAATTTAAGAATAATAATTAATTAAGAATTTATTTATTAATATAAGTGATAGTGATATAATAATAATGAAATAAATAAATAAATGTATATTTGTAATTGAACAAAATAATTACACTTCAACAAAGGAAAGTAACCTATAATTTCGGACGACCAAAAATCGAAAGTGAGTCTATTGTTTATGAACATAAGGAATATAATATAATCATTAAATTATTATATATACATAAATTATTATATATATTATATAAATATATATAATAATTGAATATTAGATGATAATTTTTATATTATTTAATATATATATATATATTACAATTTGTTTGTATTATGTATTTAAATAGATTTTATATATAATTTTTAATTAATATAAGCATGTCTTTTATGTTTTTTTATATTTTTTAGCTAATTTTTTCAAATATTTTTAATTAAATTATCAGCTATTATATATTATTTATTAGATTGTCAGTTACAATAATATTATCTATAGTTTTACCAAAATAGAGTCTCACTCGGAGAAAAGGAAAATTTTCCTTTTGACAGTGGCTTCAATATATTATGGACTTGGGACTTTCCTATATCAATAAATTTTTGTTTGTGTGAAACTTACAATTTTCCATTTATGACTTCAAAATTTCTCTGAGATCTTAAAAATGAATAAATAAATAAAAGAAGGAAAGAAAGAAAGGTGTCTTAGTTTTAAAAAGTCTGCCCCATAAGAAATATTAGATATTTATGAATTTTTTTGCACTTGAATAATCTTGGGGAAATTAAAAAATCATCTTGATAGCACTTGAATAAATGTAGTATATATAAGAATAATTTATATGTACGAAAAATAACTTAATAGCAATTAATTTAATTTATTCTTAAAAAATTGATGAAGTTAAAAGACACAAATTAATATTTTTATTATATATGTCATGGTATTCCATTTGCATACATATAACTTTCATTATTATTATTATCATAGGGAAGTAGTGTTGTGGAAATTGAGTTAGTTTCCAGCAAAGTGAATAATTGTACTAAAAATTAAGAAAAGAAAAATTATCAAGTAGTTGGTGGAGTCACAAATGGTCTTCCTTAAAAACCAACTTCCTTAGACTCTTGAGTTTTGGTGACATAATTTTTCTAAGATAATTTAAAGCATAATATATCACAAAGTAAAAGACCCGACAATAACTATTAAATAGAAATAAAAAGAACACCAGAATTTAACGAGGTTCGGCCAATTATGCCTACGTCATCGGACACTACTAAAATAATATTTCACTATTTCAAAGAAATATTACAAAATGAAATATTACAAGAGAGAGAAAATACAATCAATCGAAAAATCCTTTTATAGAGGGATTGGTGTTTTTGGGATGAATTGTTAAGAAGGGGATGAAGTCCTTTTATAGCCTAATGCTATGGTGGAAAAATCTTCTCTTTCCGATGTGGGATTGTCATATTTCAACAAATCTCCACCTTGACAATCTCACAATTCCAAACAAATATTCTCTAAACTCTTATATTACAAATTTCAGTAATGTCTCCAAATGCGTTTCGAAGCGCCCAATTTCAGATTTTGAGAACATTTATCAAGTCCAAACAATGTTGGAACTTGACACTTGTCACAACTTTTGTTGCCATATCTGCGGGATTTTCAGCAGTCAAAATCTTCTGAAGTAGTATCCTACCTTCTTTAAGAATTTCCCGTACAAAATGATATCGAACATCGATATGCTTCGTCCTTGTATGATAAACTTGATTCTTTGCTAAACAAATAGCACTTTGAATGTCACAATGCACTTTGACATGCTTCTGATCAATTCCCAAGTCATTCAACAACCCCTGAAGCCAAATTGCCTCCTTAACAGCTTCTGGAACTGCCATGTACTCTGCCTCTGTTGTAGACAAAGCAACTGTTGACTGTAAGGTGGACTTCCAACTAACCGGTACCTTTGCAAGTATGAACACATAACCGGTAGTAGATCGACGTTTGTCTAAATCACCTATAGTCGGAATCACAATATCCAACTATATACTGACCACTTTTCTCATCTCGCTCAAACATTATACCAACATCTACAATATTTTGAATATACCGTAGAATCCATTTCACAGCTTGTCAATGTCCTTTGCCAGGATCATGCATGTACCTGCTCACAACTCCAACTGCTTGTGAAATGTCAGGCCTCGTACACACCATTGCATATATCAAGCTACCAACAACATTTGCATATGGAACCTTTGACATATATTCTCGTTCTTCATCACTTTTCGGAGATAAAGATGCACTGAGCTTAAAATGAGGAGCAAGTGGAGTACTAACTGGTTTTGTATTCTTATTTATCCCAAAACGCTTTAGTACTTTTCTCAGATATTGTTTCTGAGTCAAATAAAGTCTCCCCAATTTTCTGTCTCTGCATATCTCCATACCAAGAATCTTCTTAGCTTCCCCAAAATCCTTCATTTCAAATTCTTGATTTAGTTGAGCTTTTAACTTCTGAATCTCTCCTTCATCTTTTAAAGCTATCAGCATATCATCAACATAAAGGAGAAGATAGATAAAGGAACCATCTCGTAGCTTGCGTAAATATACACAATGATCATATTTGCTTCTTGTGTATTTCTTCCTTATCATAAACTTGTCAAATCGTTTGTACCACTGTCTTGGAGATTGCTTCAATCCATACAACGATTTGCTCAACTTGCACGCCAAATTTTCTTTTCCAGCAACTTTAAATCCTTCTGGCTGAGTCATGTAGATTTCTTCTTCTAAGTCTCCATGTAAAAATGCAGTTTTTACATCCAGCTGAACTAGTTCCAGATCAAATTATGCTACCAAGGCCAGCAGTATTCTTATGGAGAAATGTTTTACAACTGGAGAAAATACTTCATTATAATCAATTCCCTCATTCTGAGTGTAGCCTTTAGCTACCAATCTTGCCTTATAGCGGATATCATTTTTATCAGGAAATCCGTCTTTCTTTGCATAAACTCATTTACAGCCAATTGCTTTCTTTCCCTTTGGCAGACTTGATAGCTTCCATGTTTGATTCTTTTCAAGGGACTGCATCTATTCTTCCATAGCCTTTCTCCACTTTTCTTCTTCTGAGCTTTGAATAGCTTCATAATAAGTGTAAGGAATCTCATCATCTACTGAAGATGTATAATTAGTCATATCTTCAAGTCGAGCAGGTTTCTTAATATTCCTTTTCGGCTTTCGTAATGCAATTGGCTCAAGTTGCTGAGGAGGTTCTTGTGCTGAAACCTCTGCTTCCTCATATGATACATTTTCTACCATTATCTCCTCTTCTGCCATAGGAGTAATTTTATCAGACTTTACAATTTCTAGATCAACAATTCTTCTTCTATCAAACTCCACCTGTTTGGGAGTTTCCTCCACCTGCTGTGGAGAACCATCCGTCTGCTCCTTTGTTACCTTTAGCATGGTAGACTCATCAAAGGTAACATCTCTACTAAAAATTATTTTCTTCGTCTCTGGGCACCATAGTCGATATCCTTTGATACCAGAGGATATCCCTATAAAGATAACTTTCTTTGCCCTTGGATCTAACTTCGATTCCTTAACATGATAGTATGCAGTGGAACCAAACACATGTAAGGAATTATAATCTGTAGCAGGTTTTCCATACCACATCTCCAAAGGTGTTTTGTCATTGATAGTAGTTGATGACAAATGATTAATGAGATGACATGCGTATGTTACAGCCTCAGCCCAAAACTGTCTGCCTAATCCAGCATTAGACAACATACATCGAACTTTTTCCAGTAGAGTTCGGTTCATGCGCTCAGCCACCCCATTCTGTTGTGGTGTATTTCTGACAGTGAAATGTCGAACAATTCTTTCATTTCTGCAAACTTTCATGAAGAGATCACTTGTGTACTCTCCGCCATTGTCTGTTCGAAAACACTTGATCTTTCTGCCCGTCTGAGTTTCTACCATCTTCTTCCAAATGAGAAAAACTCCCAACACTTCATTTTTTGTCTTCATTGTATACACTCATACTCTTCTTGAACAATCATCAACAAAGGTAACATAGTAGTGTTTACCTCCCATTGAAGCAGTTTTAGAAGGACCCCATACATCTGAGTGAACATAAATCCAGAATACCCTTGGTATCATGGATTGCAGTGCCAAACTTCACTCTCGTCTGCTTCCCTTTGATGCAATGCTCACATAAGTCTAATTTGCAGGTTTGCACTCCTTGCAATAATACTTGATTCGCCAGAAGTTTCAAGGATTTTTCGCCTGCATGCCCCAAACGCATAGGCCACAATCTGGTTATTTCTAGCTCATGGTCATCACTAGAAACTGCTGCTGTTGTTCCAACAACTGTATTGCCTTCATAGTAATACAAGTTGTTGCTCCTTTGAACTCCTTTCATCACCACAAGTGCTTCAGATATAACCTTCATTACTTCATTTTTAATGATTATAGTGAAACCCTTTCTCCCAAGGATTCCCATAGAAATGAGGTTTTTCGTCAGACTAGGCACATATCTTACTTCTGTCAGAGTTCTGATTGATCCATCACGATTCTTCAACTGGATTGAACCAATTCCAGTTGTTTTGCAAGGGCTGTCATTTGCTGTATAGACCACTCCACCTTCAATTTCTTTAAAATCGAAAAACCATTCCCGATTGGGACACATATGGTGGCTACAGCCTGAATCCAGGATCCAAGCAGTCGAACTGCTTATTGATGACATCAATGCTAATGAAAAATCTGAATCATCACATTCAGCTATATTTGAATCTGCAACAGTCTTGTCTTTGCCAGATTTGCTTCTCAACTTAGGACAAAAGGCACATTCATCTTTGTCCACTCTGGACTTTAATCTGTCTTTATTTCCCCTGTTTTTATTTTTCGAACAGACTCTTACTATCAAAGCTTCTGCTGCTCCACTGGTGCTATCATTCTTGTCTTTTCTCCTCAATTCATAGCTATATAGTGCAGCACATACTTCACTAAGAGACACCTCAGCTTTCCCATGGAGTAGAGCAGTTTCTAGAAACTCAAACTCCTTAGGAAGGGATCCCAACAGCATTAGGGTCAAATCTTCATCTTCAAATGTCACATCAAAGTTCATCAGATCTGCTACAAGTTGATTGAAATTGGTGATGTGATCATTCATCGTGGTACCAGGAACATATGTGAATCTGAACAGTCTTTTCTTTATATGAAGCTTATTTTGACTGCTCTTTTTCAAGAATTTTTCCTCCAGTGTCTTCCACAATTTACTTGCAGAAGTTTCTTTACAAAAGACATACTTCTGCTCTCTGGACAGACACGATCGAATTGTACCACATGCCAAACGATTGATTGTCTTCCATTCCTTCTCATCTGCACCTTCTGGCTTTTCTCCCTCAATGGCAATGTCTAAGCCTTGCTGAAATAAGACATCTAGAACTTCACCTTGCCACATGCCGAAATGACCTGTACCATCAAAAATCTCTACTGCAATTCTCGTATTTGCCACAGCAGTTCTCGCTAAAATTGATGAAGTAGAAGTTGTTGTGTCCATTGTGGATTTTTGTCTGTCTCTTGTCATTTTCTTTTTAAGACTATTTAATAGCTTTCAAATGCGGAATATCCAAGAATCCAAGGAAACCTTTATGATGTGGAAGATCAGCTTACGCCGCAACCACAGAGCATATAATTCAGTAACCTTGGCTCTGATACCAATTGTTGTGGAAATTGGGTTAGTTTCCACCAAAGTGAATAATTGTGCCAAAAATTAAGACAAAAAAATTTCCAGGTAGTTGGTGGAGTCACAAATGGTCTCCCTTAAAAACCAACTTCCTTAGACTCTTGAGTCTTTGTGACAGAATTTTTCTAAGATAATTTAAAACACAATATATCACAAAGTAAAAGACCCGACAATAGCTATTAAATAGAAATAAAAAGAACACCAGAATTTAACGAGGTTCGGCCAATTATGCCTACGTCCTCGGACACTACTAAAATAATATTTCACTATTTCAAAGAAATATTACAAAGTGAAATATTACAAGAAAGAGAGAAAATACAACCAATCTTAGAAGTAGAGAGATTGATGTTTTTGGGATGAATTGTTAAGAAGGGGATGAAGTCCTTTTATAGCCTAATGTTATGATGGAAAAATCCTCTCTTTCCGATGTGGGATTGTCATATTTCAACAAGTAGTATATGTTGTATTTGAGTTTTACTAATTGCACAATTAAATATTTCAATTAAAAATCAGATGATGCATAAATAAATTTAATTATCAATATTGTTCAATTAATTCCCTTAACTAGTAAATTTGCTTGGTTGACTATTTTAGTTATTAAATTTGAACCCATTTAGTTTCTATTTTTTAAAACACTTAATTAATATATTAGCGATAGTTGAGATAATCAATTAAAGAAGTTTTCATATATTATCCTCGATCCCTTTGTGAAACAAATAACATCTAACAACAATAGTTAATTAATTGAATAATTTTTCAATTTAGAAACTAAATTTTCAAAATTAATAATTAAAATATTCGATCAAATAAATTTTTAATTGAGAGATTTAATGAATTGCATGAAATTGATAAAATCCAAATATAAAAATCTATTATTATTATTATGGATCTTACCATATGACATATGTCAATAAGCAAGTCAATGATGTTGTTAATTTCCTCGCACGAAAACTCTGCATCATTGGATGATTGTAGCAAGTGGGTGTCATTGGGGATTTGAGAAAATAATACCAAATTAATTTTTATAATTATGTTTAACTTTATGAACAACATTGAACACCCTTTGCCCTTAGGGGAATGTTTACCTAATCATAAATAAATTTTTAAAAATTAATAATATATTCTTGTCGTTTAAGATAATAGTAATTTATTTGATATTATATAAATTTTAAAGATTTTCAGTACAATATATTACATATTTGAAATATTTTTGTGAAATTTTTTAAAAATTTCATATATAGTCCAGTAATATTTTATAATAGTTTACAATTTTTGCTCATTACTAATGATTATAACTAAAAAAATTAATACAATTAAATTTTAATTTTTTTAATTATTATAAACTGTTAAATTTTTAAAATATTTATTTAATTTACCGAATGATATGTGTCAATAACAAGTCAACGATGTTGTTATTTTCCTCGCACGAAAACTTTGCATCATTGGATGATTGTAGCACGAAAACTTTGCATCATTGGTTGATTGTAGCAAGTGGGTGTCATTGTGGATTTGAGAAAATAATACCAAATTAATTTTTGTAATTATGTTTAACTTTATGAACAACATTAAACACCCTTTGCCCTATGGGTGGGTGTTTCATTATTTTATATTTTATTTGTTATTATAAACCACACATTATCACTAATATATCATTCAGTTTTACTTCCGATTAAATTTTAAAATTGATAAATAATCAAATCACATATCTTTACCACTATGTTAGTTTGTCAACATCCCAGCTTGCAATTTGTTACTCTCAAATTAACAATTATTGTTAGAATATTGTCTTGGTTTTTACATAATATATATAAGGTTTCATAAAATTACATTTTGATCCCTCATATGTATATTTTTTAACGCCATGAAAGTTTTTCAATTAAATTTTAATACGAGGGATCAAAATGTAATTTTAAGAAACCTTATCTTTTAAGGTGGTCGAATCCTACTCGGAATTGAATTAGGAAATTAGGAAGTGAAGGGATAGTAGCTTGTAGGGTGGGACCGTTCAAATTCCCATCCGTAGGGGTGGGACCATCATGTGCAAGAACTGAAAGCCCATAGTCCACCTCTCTCCCTTTGAGGTTGGCATGACGCAAAAGACCACGTCAGCAACTACATTTTGTTTATTATTATTTTTTGGCAAAACACAATCCAGAATCCCCATATATATAATTTATGATATAAGAATAATTTAATTGGCAAATACGGTCCTTCTTAAGACCTACGTGGGATTCAAAGGAATAGGCTTCTATCCTAATTTCCAGGGGTGGCTATAAAAAAATTGTTGTAAATTAGAAAATAATTTATAAATTTATAGAAATTTTTTTTAAAATCATAGTATATTTTATGAAACAAAATTTTATTTTAGAGTGATTTTGTCGAGTTATTGTGAAGGATTGATCTAGCTGGCGTATATAATTTATTTTTTAAAATTATTTTACTTGTATTATTAAAATTAATTTTTTAAAAATTATTTTATTTTTTATAAGTGGGAACACAAATTTTTTACTATTTATTTGAATAATAAACTAGAAAATTTTATAAAAAAATATTTTAAATTAGTATTTTTTTTTATATTTATACTAAACTGATAAATATCTGGTAGCTACCCTCTTCAGATTTTTCTTTCACTTTCCTAGAGGCTATCCTCTTCAAGAGTAGGTTATTGACCTCTTCCAGAAAACAAGGTTATAGGATGTGAGGCCAGTCAGCATCTCTAGTTAGAATTTTATTAAATTTCATGATGATAATTCATTTTTTGTTGAGATTTTGGATCTCCATATCTTTCTTCTTCTTCTTCCTCTTTTTTTTTTTAAATAATAAAATATCCATGTCTTAATCTTCTCCTTCTTTTCTAACAGAATATAAAATTTTATTTTCTTGTATTAGATTATGATTAATCTTTAATTATCATCGTTAAAAATATGGGAATTTTTAGGAAAATCTTTTTAAGTTTAATCAAGTATGGAATATGGAAATGAGAGTACACACTCATGTCCAGCCTGATTTTGTTACAATTATCCTAGCCGTAATATATAACAAGTACTGCTACATATTTGAGTTATAAATGCTTTCATTTTTGTTCTTTAATTAATTAGTTTCTATACCACACAATCTCCCCATTTTTTTTATTATTGCTATTATAAATTTTCTTTTTCTTTGTATTGTTATTGGTTAACCTCTCAAAAAAAAACCCTACAAAAGTTGTTTTTGAAGAATACTTATGTTGTAAGAATAATAAATTCAACCAAAAAATATAATTAATATGAACATGCGAAAATGCGGGAATCGAATATAAAAATTTCTAATTTTTTCCTAAATAGTTTCTAGATAAGATGCTTGAGATGGAAATGCTCGACATATCATAATTACAGCATATGTGATGTTTATTATTATTATTATTATTATGATTAATACAGCTAATATATCCCATCAATCCTAATTAAATATTTCTAAATATTTTTCTTTTTTATTAAGCAAAACAAATGGCCAATTTGATTATAAGGGTTTTATAATTGATGGAGGCTATCAAAATATCTACAAGCTAGTTGATTGTGATATACTGTTTGATAAAAATTTATTAGCAAGTTATTGTATGTATTGTAAATGACCATTGAGAGTATAATTTATAATTTATGCTTAATACGTTACATAATATATAAGAATAATTAAAATTTTCTTATATATATATATATATTATAACTAATTTAACAATTATTTATAGTTTACAATAGTTTAATATTCATTTATAATTTTTTGTAGTTTTTAATTATTTATAATTAAAAAGAATACATAATAAATCTTAAATGGGTGACGTAATTTAAATAAAAATAAAATAAAATCACCTACTATTTTTTTAATCTATAAATAGAGCATTTGAAATCAACAGTTAATTAATTAATTGTTGATCGAATTATCTTTTTAAGTACCTTTGAACAGTTATTAGATTTAAGCAAAATAATTATCACCTTAAATCTCTAAATCAAATACCCTCCAACTAAAACTTTTATAAGTGAAAAACAAACACCTACAAAGCATCACTAGAGGAATCCTTGGCTCAAACTTGCTATTTATTAGCATATAATCAAAATCTCAAATGATGATTATTCCAAACTTGAGGAGAGAGGAAAAGAAAAAAGAAAAAGTGAAAGAAAAATCGTAGCCAATAATTTATTCAAATACACAGTACAAATCCCTTGTCTGGCAATGCCATTCAACAAATCATTAATTAGGAGGAGAAGACTGTCAGGTGAAATGTCCATTCCAACATAGGTGTAAATTCCTCTTTTCTTATGATCTTATTTTGGTATCCGATAAAAGACTTGACTTAGAATATTTCATCAAATATAAAATAATTCATACACAACTCAATTAATATAAATTTAATCCATCAAAACATTATTGTATATATAATCTTTCATCCTAAAATTCTATACTACATCATTTAATTTCAACATTCTACATCCAATCTAAGTGTTGTAGCTCAATTGACAACACAAATTGAATTTGTTGATAAATGTTCTTGAGTTAGAATCCCATTAAATACATCATTGTGAGGAGAGAGAGTTTTAACGGTGACTAAGTTCAGAATAAAATTAATTTTAAATCATAAAACGGATGAATATACATGTAGTTGACACCGATAAATATTTTATGTCAAAAAAATATTTTTCGACTGGTACCGTACCCGGAATGGTTGATCATTTTCAAAGTTGTACTCATATTGTGCTGGCCATCTGAAAATTAATGTAAGAATGTAATCAAGTCCACATGTATGGAGAAACTAATTTTGTGATGGATTTTCTTTGTAAGCATAAGCATGCTCATGGTTATTCCGTTGGTTTATATGTTTTTTTTTTCATTCCTTTTGGGATTTCATGATTGTATCGGTATCTCTTGTGATTATTAGTTAATTTGTGTTGTGAGCTTGACATGATTTGTTTTTTCTTGATTGTATTGGTATCTCTTATGATTCTTATGATTATTAGTTAATTTGTGTTGTGAGCTTGACGATGACTTTTTTCAACCAAAAATAACAACCAATTTTTATTAAAAAATCAATTAATTATGCTCAATACTAAACATTTCTTTCTTTCTTCCTTTTTTTTTCTTTTTCTTTTAATGTTTTCAGCATTGACGACTGCAGAAAAGGTTGCCCGTGTGTACATATGAAAAATCTATATGAAGTTTTGTCACTGGTTAGATGTAAAATTTAGTCCACACTTAAGTTATACTTTTTTTTTTCAGAAATTTAAATTTAACGAACAAGGAATCCTTTGATACTCTGCCCAAATAACATGCATCGGGTTATTTCCCTTAATTTTTCTCTTTCTTTCTCTCTCTCTCTTTCAATTTTTTATTTTTATTTTTATTTTTCTCTTTCCTCTGGTAAACTTGCAGGCTAAGGCCCTTAATTTAAAAACCCAGCTTGCTTCAAGAAAAGAAAAAAAAAAAACAAGCTAAAAGTTGGGCGAAGGTCCAATAAAACAAATATTAGCAATTTTGGCACAAATTTTCAAAAGAGCGGTTAATGGACGGGCCTAGGCTAGTAGGCTCAACTCACAAATTTTATTATGGATACACTTGCAGATTTTATTTTTTGAAATATATAAAAAATAAAAATATTTTTGCACAAATAAAAATGTTATATGTATTTGAGTTTATGATATGAGAATTGGTTGATAAGCTCAAAACTTTTTGTTTTTAATTTTGATAATATTCACATCTGTCTGAACCCAACCTAATTATAGGTAGAGTACAAATTTACAAACTTAAGCATAATATATAATAATTAGGGATAATTATTATTTATTGCATGTGATTTGACATAATTTATCAGTATTTTTTGAAATTTTAAAATTTTGTTATTTGTCATTTCTATTTTATAATATTCTATTAATAGATCATTTTTGTTAGATTTTTTTTAGGAAAAAGTTAAATTTTTAACAAATGACAAATATCATTTTAAGGAAAAAATTACTATTTACACTTTGAAATTTTAAAATTATATTATTTGCTTCCTCTATTTTATTTTCTTCAGATTATATAGTTTTTTTTTTATCAAATTTTAACGGTTTTTTCGTTAATATTAGAGCTAGATAATTAACAAATGACATAATTACCTCTTAATTTACTTTATAATATTAAAGTGAAAAATTGTTAAGTGTCTTACTTTTTCTCATCTTTTTCTATCTTTTCTTTTTTCTCGATCTAGGTTAAAATAAAAGAAAAAAAAGAATTTGAATTATAAAATGTTATAAGTCAGTTATTAAAATTAATTTCAAAAGTACGAAATATTCATTTAGTTATTTCATATAAAACATTAAAATTATAAGTTAATTTCATTTTATTCATGTTAAATAAATTTTTACTAAAAATTATTAATTATTAGTAAAAAATATTCAATTAATTTATAAATTTACTCTAATTTTTAGGAAAATAGAAAAAGATGAGAAGAATAACGACATTTTACTATTTTCTACATTAATAGTATACAGAAAAAAATGTTAAAAAGCACTTTTGACATTTGTTAATTATCTGACATTAAAGATAAAACTATTAAAAATTGATGAAATCACTACATAATCTGACAGAAAAAAATAGAGAAAATAAATAGTATAATTTTAAAATTTCAGGGAATACTAGTACAATGTGTCAAATTTCAGAGGATAAATAATAATTTTGCCTTAAAGGAGTATTTTTGTCATTTGTTAAAATTTTAACGTTTTTTCTAAAAGAAAGCAAACAGAATAATCTATTAGTATAATATAATAAAATATAGGAAATAAATAATATAATTTAAAAATTTTAAAAAGGGTACTAATGAATTATATAAAACCACATGGAATAAATAGTAATTCTCCCTTATAATTAATAGGACATAAGATCTAATATAATGGATAATTTTATAGCTAACATGTATCATATATCATATATTATACTTAAAACTAAAGTAAATGTGTTAACCATATTGGTAATTAATTGATATAGCGATTTATATAATAGAGGCTATTTATAATATTTATTTGGTATTATATATATAATTGGATATAAAAGTTAATTAGAGGGTTTTTTTGTTCAAAAAAATTTAATTAGAGTTGGTATATCTTATTATCTACATTTATATATTTGTAGTTTATCACTAGGCCTGGAATTATTTGGCCTCATCTGAATTTGTTCCGAAAAGTCCAATTCGATCTATATATGAAATTTGATAAAATTTAAATAAATCAATCCGAATCTTTATTTGAATTGAATTTTTTAAAAGTAGAATTTTCTCGATAAGCCGCATTAATAAATCCTCTCGAAATCTGAAATATGATCCGGAAATGCCGAAATGACATGAAAGGATAGCATTAAAACGTATAAATTATTCAAAAAAAATATTTGCATATAGTTTTGATTAAAATGTATAACTGCTAGCCTTAATCAAGTTTACGCTGAATTATAAATCTAACTTTCTTCGCAAAATGTAAAAGTTTTTTTTATATTTCAAAAAATAAAATTTTTTATTATTTAAATAAATGATATATGATGCATTACGTCATAACATAGACAATAGTTATGTTAACTAATACGGTCTCTTTTAGACACTCAACGACCTGTCTTTTAGCTGACTATTTTAGTGGATCAATAGCATTATCCAGAAGATTATAAAAAGCTGTTGATAGGATTATTTGAAAAAAAAAGTCATAACAAGAACATATTACAACTATGTTAAGATTGAAAAATGAGGAAAAACCTCAAAAAAAACATATTTTAGAAACACACCAAATTTATTTTTCAAACTGATATTAAGGCGTTATCCATCCAAAAATGTTCTCCATCCAAAGATGTTTTCCTTCTTACAAAGGTTGAACTTCCTTATATAGAATATTCAAAGAGAAAGCAAACAAATTACAGTAATTAAAATAAAAATTTTCTAAATCTTTACTTTATCAAAATCTAAAGTAAAAGTATGAAGTAAACTAAAGTAAAGATAAAAATTTTATCTTTTTACAAAATATACTTAATTATACAAAAGATAAGTAGAATAATCTACTTTTTATATCATATTGGTTCATGACTTGGTAACAAGTTCATTTCTCTGTAATCATCTAAATTATAATCCATGAAATTAGAGGATCTCTCATCATGTATTGTGGAGACATTTATTCAGTAAAATTTATTGCACGATAAATTTCTTCTTCTTTTCTTAATCCTTTCATGTAGGCTGATAAAATAGTCTCCTGTAGTGTATCATCCATACTTCAGCCAAATTTCTTTTAGAATATATTGGTTCCTAACCTTTGAATTTCTTTTACTTTCAATGGATGTGAATCACAAATTACTTCAAAGAGAGTAAGGATAAGTCCTATAAACTTCAAAAGTAGAAAAATATTTATTCAAGTGCAGAATGATAATGAAATATATTTTGTTGACATGTAACCTCTCGGACTTTGTTTATTTATACTGTTAGAAAATTGGGACATTTTATAATTAATGTGAAATAATAGGTTCTGATTAGGATTTTAAGGTTTTATCACCGGCCATTGATAATTAAAATCAAATTGAAAATTTTGGCTGATCGGTTTAAAAAATTTTATTTTGATTTTTCGATTTTCTATTTCAATTTCCTATATAAAAATTATCTGTTTTAAATATATATATATATATATATATATATATATATATATGTTAAATAATTAATTAAAATTTCTCAATATTTCTCATCAGAGTAAACTGTAAAAGCAAGAGAGCGTATTTAACTTAATTAACGATTAATCCCTGGTTTCTAGTCCCAATAGGAAAATTCCATTTTCATTTCACTGAATTCTCCCCTTGTTACGGTCGTTATTCAAAACGTCAAACATTAGCGTCGTTTTTACTGAACATAGCACAGACCAACAAAATGAGAAGGCTTTAATCAAAGATCAAACGTGGATGGCTCGGTAATTGAGATAAAGAGTCGGTATTTGCTCCTCTATAAGCTTGCTTGTATACTAACGCAGCTTTCCTTTCCATTTCTCTCGCCATCGTCGTTCTACATTTTCTCCTTTTGCCTCTCGAATTTTCCCGAGAAAATCGATAAGGAAAGAGACAAGCTTCTCTTCTTCACAAACGGGAAGAGCCGTCCTATCTCAATCCATCATCCACATGACTTCAGGTAATCTAACTCTTCCGTTATTTCATCTCTTTGTCGTTCTAATTTCATAATTCTGCCACTTAAGGGTCTTGTAAAATTGAAAATTTTGAATGCGAGTTTTATAATATCTTTTTCTGTGTCAAAGTAACATAGCGTAGAAGGTCGGTTATGGAAGTGCACAGCTGAACTGAGATATATCAAATTATTTCATCGTATATCTGATACAATATTTCCTTAATTAGATTCATGTAACTTGGAATTTCTGCTATATCAGGCTTCATATAAATTTAGAATTTGAGCTTTACATTATGTTTTGCTACAATTTCTAGCAATCTTGACAGAGTATATCATGATCAAATAAGTGATGCGCTTTTCTTTCTTTTTTTTTTGGTCTCCCCGTTGATTTGTAGATTTTGCGTTACAAGTTCCAGCTGAGCTCGAGACAGCTTTGCAATTGAAGACTGTCCGATACTTAGTTACGCAAAGACCATGGCTTGGTAATGCTCAATGCCACTACTGGATTTTTAATTATAATGTTGGCCTATCTTTTGTGTGGTTTATACGAGTTCTTATTATGTTGGAGGCTTACGTTGCAGATCTTTATGGAGTTAATGTTCGACCTGTTGCGCCATTTGGGAGTGCAAGCAGAAGACAGTATTATGATCCTGCACTGATACACCGGTGCTTGCCTGATGAGCTACTATTGGAGGTATTCCATGCCAGTGAAATGAAAAGAAACGAATTGCTTTTTTTGTTCTTTTGTGATTTTGTGAGTGAGATGTTTTCCATGAAGAAAACACACTTTGCTTTATTTAATCACTAGCATATTAAATAAGTTGGGCTTGGTTGGCTCACACTTGATATAGAGTTTGCCCGGAAGTGAAAGTAGTGCATTTTAAAAATAGGTAAAGAAAAGATATCGAATTATCAAATTTGTGGATTGTAGTATATTCCATTTTTTTGCAATGTAGTTTGGCAAATAGAGACCATAGTATAAGAATTGTCACTGATGAGTCGCTATAAAACAAAGAATAGAGTAGGAAACAGGGATTTGGGTCCCATGAGCATGATAAAATGTGAGAGACTAGTTAGGTTGTTCAGTATTAAAATAGTTCTGCATCAATATGGAATATGATAATGGAAATAGTAAGCTAAAAACACAGAAGTTCCTAGTTCGAAGTACCAAACTTCTTCCTGGCATCTGCATGTGCTTATATTATAAATGCATCACATCTGAGATCATTATATGTTTTTATGCAGGTCTTTTTACGAATGAATCCATATGATTTAGGAAGGGCTGCTTGTGTCTGTCGAAAGTGGAGATATACACTTCGCAACCCAGTATTCTGGCGCAATGCTTGCTTAAAGGCTTGGCAAGTGAGTTCCATTGTTGGTTGGATTGTTATGGGTTTTCTTTTCTTTTCTTTTTTTTTTTTAATAAAAAATTTAATCTCATCCAATATTGAATATATGCTATTCTTTTTGTTGCAGCTATCTGGAGTGGTGGAAAACTATAAGATCTTGCAATCAAAATATGAGAGCTCATGGAGGAAAATGTGGCTTTTAAGACCAAGGGTCCGAACTGATGGTATGTTCTGATCTTATCATAATGTACATCTTGTTATTTTAATGCAAACCTAAGTTGACTGTTTATTAATGTTAATATGAACCTCCTTTTTTTGTGTATTTTATGCTCTTGAATTGATTTTTCTAGTCTAGAACTTTTAGGTTGGATTTGATTTTGTTTTATATAGTTCCAAGACAAAAAAAAAAACCTCTTTTTTTGGTTGGAACTTGGAAGGAATTGGATGAAGCAAAGGAATAAAAAGAATCCTTCATGCTACGGACCCTCAAATCGCAATCTGTCTCAATTGGAAAGATTGGGAAGGAGAAAGTGCTGTTTTTTTCTTTCAATTCCAATTTTGCTCCTTGGTAAAATCAAGGAATTATGTAAGGACCATACAATAAAATATCTCTTTGTTGTCTTTTATAAACAAACAAGCAAAAGGAAAATTGTGATTGTTCTTTCCTATCTTTTTTCTTTTGTTCCAATCCCTCCCGTCCTCCCTACTCCCTCTCTTGTAACCCATACAAACTATTAATTTACCATTTCTTTCCTCCTTAAAAACTTATTTGTTGCGGTCTAAACTTTTGGAAGTTGGGTGCTTTTTATCTCTTTTAATTTTGAATCAATTCAAATATGAAGTGGTGTTTATATACTTAAATGAAAGTGAGGCGAAAAAAAAAAGTTGTTTTCCATACATCCTTGTTACTTTTTTTGTTATTAACTATGTTATTTAAAGGATTCCTGAGTTTTTTGAGCTCTGATAAAACTCTCTTTCTTAATAATTAGCAGACACCACTTTATGCTATAGTTGAAATTTTCTGGATAAAAAAAAGCCTAATGACCTAATATGAACAAGGACTTGTTTACTTCCTTGTTGGGGGAAATTGAATGCATCCATAGTTTTCCCTTTTTGCCTGTCTTGTAATTTTGTAATGAGATCTGCAAAAAATGACCTTGGAATGCATTTTTTATTCTGATGTGTCAGGTCTATATGTGAGTAAGAACACCTATATTCGTGCTGGTGTGAGGGAGTGGAATGTCACCAATCCAGTTCATTTGGTATGTTTCGACCTGTTTAGATAATACACTTCTTGTTAAAATGTAAATTCATGCATAATGTCCTTCAAAAAATAAAACCAGGAAAATGTAAGGAAATGTAGCTGTCATTCTGAAAGGAAATGCCAAAATCTTAATAAATATTACTTTGTTATACTTGAAATGAAATTAGATCAGTATGGCAAGCTCATTTTTCGTGTATATGGTAAGTTGAGGAATTATCGTATTTACATTTAATATTGTGAAATTATAAGCAGATAGCACATGTCAAGATCTGTTCTCTTGGTGGCCTTCTTCCCCATGTCTATTTTTTTATCTTGTAGAAAATAATTATAATTCTGATGGTTTGAAATTAACTTCTTCAATATTTATGTACTTGTTTTCTTCAAGTATTCTTAAGGACCTTGATGCTACCTACATGTGATTGTACCCTTAGTCTTTTCCTTTTATTTACTTTTTCAAGAAGGAGCCCACAGATGTACTTTCTGCAGTTCCAGTTTTTGGCTAAATTTCTTTCTTTGAATGGAGCCCTAAAGCTCTAAAATAGAAGGGACATTTTACCCCTCATTTTTCCTCCCTGAAATTAGGTACAGCTAAATTTTTCTTTGCTCTTGTATGTCCATTTTATTAAGGTGCTTTTCTCTGGCTAATGATGTGTTCTGGATCATCCAATAGATGTTGGACTTAACATTCAGGAAAATCTGAATGTAATGCCAGGTGAATTCAATGAGGTTATTTTTTATTTCTGCTTTTTTGAGTTGAGAGATTCCAGTTAACTCGAAATCAATTCATCTAATCTTATAAACCAACTAATATTTTCCCTACCATTTGGTTCAAAGTATTTTATCTTAATGCATCATGGCTTCTATTAGCAGAGCTGATGGCTCTTAATTTTCCTGGATGATCATCAGGCTCAAATGTTGACGCATACATAATAAAAATTTAAAAGGAGCATTGTTAGTAAAGAATAATTTAATTGAAAAAGTAGATTGATGTACTTCATAATCTTCGTTTCATGTGCATGAGATATTGACTATAATTTTCCTGAAATTTCTCCCTCTTGCAGGTTTGCTATTATCGTTACATGAGATTCTTACCTTCTGGCAGGTTTCTTTACAAGGTTATAATTTTCCACCAAAATTGAATACATTAATTTGAGATGAATAGATAGCGGGATACTTTCCTTTTTGTCTCTTCTTGACCATTTCATCTGTTATTTTGTGATGTATAGACTTCTTCTCATACAGTGAAGGAGGTTGTGAAATGCATGAATCTTCGTGCATCTAAAGCAGATGTTTTTAGTGGCCATTACACATTGACTGATGACAAGGTACAGTCGTTTGCAATAAATTTGGATTCTCTGTTCTTCAAATTTTGAAAATTCACTTTTGCCTTAATTGAATATGGAATGCTGA
The DNA here is from genome assembly GCA_023653625.1 of Triadica sebifera. Lineage (NCBI taxonomy): Eukaryota > Viridiplantae > Streptophyta > Magnoliopsida > Malpighiales > Euphorbiaceae > Triadica > Triadica sebifera. The sequence goes on from CM042899.1 coordinate 27,162,918, forward strand.
ATGTAGCTTTTCTCGTTTTGTTTTCTTATTTTAAGTGAATCTGCTTTTTGAAAGCTTTTATTTTTACACATCTATTGCAGGTTGAAGCTGCTTTCCTGTACCCTGGTACGCGTCCCACTCTGTGGAAAGTCTGTTTAAGGTAATATACATGCTGACCTGTGTAATTCTCATTCAGAATTTTTGTGCTCATTTAATTATGAGGAGTATATCTTTGCTTATGAACAATTTTCTGCATTGTTATGTGAAAGTGTGGTTGTTTGTGTACTCTAGTCAATGGGAAGATATCTATTAAGTTAAACTGGATTCCTTGATTCTTGCCTAGTTCTGAATATGAGTAGGTAATAAACCATTTTATAGTTAAGAATTGGAAAAGGAACGACTCCTGTCATGGATCACCATGGGGTTTCTATTTCCATTTTCATCCTTCAGTTTTTATCTCCTCCATGTTGATAGCCAATTTTGACGATCGTCTGCGTTAGGTTAAGAGGAACGACCAGAGGGGCTAACAATCGGATGGATATTCTCTCACTTGTAACAAGTAAAGTGGACAGTGATGGGGTCACTGGGCCTGAGGAGGATATCATTGGAGTGGTTGAGGACTGGGAGGAGGATGAGATATCACGTATATCGCATAAGAGGGGACTTGCACCTTTTGCTTTTGTTCCATTTGAAGAGGTACATATTTTTGAGTTTTTCCCTTCTTCATTCAATTACTTTGGGACAAACAATATAAATCATTGAAAGGTGCATCTAATATGCATATTATCCGCTAGTTTTGTTTTATCCACCCTTCTTGGAAGGATTTATTTATATGGTTCTTGCCATGAGATATTATCACTCTTTGTCACTCCCCCTTAGATCAAAATCAACATGTTTGCTCATAAATGCAAATGGATCTTTCTTTTCTTGCGATTCGGAATTCTTGCAATCTATACATTCTGCTAAATTTTGAGAAAATTTTGTCCTCTGTGTTTATGTAGGCGGAAACATCAGTTCTGAACCTACCTGTGGAAAAGATGGATTATTATGTTCCTGGATAGAACTTGGATCTACTGTTTGTATATATGTATTTATACCTGTATGTATGTATGTATGGTACGATAATATGCGGTTCCTTCATTTTATTGTTTGCTTAACACAACGTTTTATGCCATATCAAGTGCTGTAAATTCTGTTTGGTCATGGATTCACCTTTAGTCACCCCTTAAACAATTTATATTAATTTATTGCAAAATGTTCAAAATATGTTGGGGATTAGCATTTTTTTTTAATCATTTTGTTATTCTCTATTGTTGCCCTAGTGCCTTCGTACTTTTTTTTTCCAACTTAATTTGCATTGAAAAGAATTTTATACCTAACAAGAACACAAGTTCAACGTGAAAATAACATGGTTCTTTATGGCTTTCCCCCATGGGTTGCACAAGAATACCTCGAAATTCATCCATTTTATTTCACGATGTTCGTATAAGCGTATTTTGATTAAAGAAATGTGGATGTATTGCAGTAATAAAAAATGGCTTTTAAAAAAAAGCTGGGTTAGCTTCTTTTCTTTTTCTTTTTTTTTTTTCCTCAGAGCCAGATAAGTTTTCTTGCAATCGTACGCCGTTTCCTCAAATGAGAATGAAAAATGGAAGAAATCCAAGTGCGACTTAATCGTCAGAGCTGCGAATTTGTCTAAAGAAGTGTATTGCACAGAATGATGAATCGACAGTACCTCTAATGGTGGAGATTGATTCCACAAAGGAGGAGGAAGAAGGGAGAGATTGTAAGAAGGTGTATGGCTGGTTAAACAACAAAATGATAAATTGCAGAGTGACTATGTAGCTGGGGAACGTAGTCCAGGGATGGCAAAAGAAGATCCTCCGCCTGAATCTGTTATGAATATTCAAAAGCCCTTGAGGAAAACTGAAACTTTATTATTCAAGAGGTTGAAGAAAGATTACAACTACTTGTCCTTTTTATATCACACGAAATGAAGTAACTGCCCTTAACCAACTCACCGACCTTAGCTAATGATTAGCTGATAGTTAACTAACGAAGAGAGAAACTAATATACATGCTGGTGTATGCTAACAATACATATGCCATTGAGAAGGAAGTGTTACTTTTTCACCCCCACAAGCTGAGTGTTGTGTATGCTTAACACTCCCAGCTTGGACATTAAGTGATTGAAACTCGAAATGTGATGTGCTTTGGTGAACAAATTTGCTACCTGGTTGTCTGAAGGAAGAAACGTTAAGTTTGACAACTCCAGAGACCACTTTTTCCTTTATGAAGTAACAATCTAACTCAACATGCTTCGTTCTTTCATGAGTATAGGGTTGTGAGCCAAATTAATAGCTTAGAGGTTGTTACAATAAATAGGTGTGTGTTTTTGTCGCAAATCCTTTAAGAGATAAAAAAGCCATTTAATTTCTGCTGTTCTGGAGGCAAGAGTCTATGCTCTACCTCAGGAGATGATCATGATTAACAAATTTCCTTGCCTCTGGACAAGTAGCCCAGTCAACAACACTAAATACTTGAAGCTTTAAATCTGAAGAACTTGAAAAGAAGAGGCCCTGTGCTGGATTTTGCTTGATATACCTTAATACACAATGTGTACATTTAAGGTGAAATGTTGTTGGCTTGTCAAGAAACTGACTCAGGTATTTAACTGAGTATGAGATGTCTGATCTTGTGTTTGTGAAGAAGTAACACTTCATTCTCGATGGCATATGTATTGTTAGCATACATCAACATGTATATTAGTTACTCTCTTCATTTGTTAGTTAACTATTAGCTAATCATTAGCTAAGGTCAGTGAATTGGTTAAGAGCCATTACTTCATTTCGTGTTATTTAAAAAGGACAAGAAGTTGTAATCTTTCTCTAACCTCTTGAATAATGAAGTTCAGTTTTCCTCATGGTATCAGACCTCCAGTAACTATTGTAGGACAGATTCAATTAAATTCAGATATTAAACTTGAAAATGTTTTACTGACACCTCCTTTTTCATGTAATTTGCTGTCAATTAGCAAATTGACAGCAGAAAATAAATGTTCAGTGCTATTTACTGACAATTCTTGTGTAATTCATGATACATGCAGCAGGCAGAAAATAAATGTTCAGTGCTATTTACTGACAATTCTTGTGTAATTCATGATACATGCAGCAGGAAGATGATTGGTTTAACTGAGTTACAAAAGGACCTATACTGTCTAAAATCTTCTCATTCCATTGCTATAAATAGTTCTACTGTTTCCAAGTTTGACATTTGGCACTACAGGTTAGGTCATCCCTCAAAGACTAGAATAGAAACTTTGCATCAAATGTATCCAGAAATATCAGTTGATAATGCATTAGTTTGTGACATATGTCATTTAGCAAAGCAAAAGAAGCTTAACTTTCCTATAAGTAATACTAAAACTAATAAAAGATTTGATTTAGTTCACATGGATATCTGGGGTCCAACAGTGAGTTCTTTGGATGGTTACACTTATTTTCTTACAGTGGATGACTACACTAGATAGACATGGGTCAATTTAATGAAATCAAAGACAGAGGTTAGAACTTTAATGTAAATTTTCATAGATATGTGCAAACACAATTTGAAAAACACATAAAAGTAATTAGAACAGATAATGAACAGGAGTTTGGTTGGACAAATTTTTACAATGAAAGAGGAATATAGCATCAAACTAGTTGCATAGCCACTCCACAACAAAATGGTATAGTGGAGAGAAAACATCAGCATATTTTAAATGTGACTAGATCTCTATTGTTTCAAAGTAATTTGCCAAATATATTTTGGAGTCATAATTTAACGCATGCAGTTTTTCTTATCAACAGAATGCCTACACCATTGTTAAGAAATAAATCACCATATCTTGTTTTGTATGACAAAAATCCAGACATGAGTATTCTAAAGGTTTTTGGGTGCTTATCTTTTGCAAGCACTTTGTCACATAACAGAAGCAAGTTTCAGCCTCGAGCCAGCAAATGTGTCTTCTTGGGTTTTCATAATGGAACTAAAGGTTTTAAGCTATTAATTCTAGAAAGCAATCAAGTTTTTGTATCTCAAGATGTTAAATTTTATGAACACATATTTCCATATACAAAACAGAAAGCATTGAGTGAAGAGTTTGCATTACATAATTTCTCTACACCAGAATCTTTAGAGGACACATCTACCAATCATACTATGCCCCGACATTCTTCTCAGCAAGCTATTCCAGTTATTCCTCAACCTAATATCTCAAAACATTCTTCTAGACCAAGAAGACGAACTTGCTTGGCAGACTATCATTGCTATTTGGCCAATTGCAGTTTAGACAAACATGATCTCTTTCAAGTTGCTGTGTCATCAGAATACACTGGTAATACAGCTTATCATATCTCTAAATATGTTGATTATTCACATTTATCACCCACACACAGAGCCTTTACAATTAACATTTCATGTGATTATGAACCTAAAAGTTATTAGCTAGCATCAAGTGATTCCAGATGGCAGAAGGCTATGGATGAGGAGCTACATGCAGTGGCTTTGAATAATACCTGGATACTCACAGATTTACCTGCAGGAAAGAGGCTAATTGGGTGTAAGTGGGTGTACAGAATAAAGTACAAGTCAGATGGCACGATAGAGAGGTACAAGGCCAGACTTGTGGTTAAAGGGTACACTCAAAAAGGAGGACTAGATTATATAGAGACATTTTCACCAGTTGCAAAGATGACAACAATAAGGGTTTTTCTGGCTTAGAAGCAGCAGCAAATCAATGATTTTTTGGAGCTGCTGGATATGAACAATGCTTTCTTACATCGAGACTTATCAGAAGAGGTTTACATGCTACCACCACCAGGGTTGAATTGTCAAAACAAAGTATGCAAGTTGCAAAAGTCTCTGTATAGGCTTAAGCAGGCTAATAGGCAATGGAATGCCAACTTAACAGCTTCACTTTGTCAGCAAATTTTTTTGCAAGCACAATCAGATCCTTCCTTGTTTAAAAAGTGCACTTCAAAAAGCTCTACTCATCTATGTAGATGATGTCATATTAGCGAGCAACAACATGGAGAAGATTAATGAGATAAAAGCATATCCGCATGATGAGTTCAAAATAAAAAATCTAGGACCTCTTAAATTCTTTTTGGGTCTTGAGGTAGCTAGATCACATAAAGGGATACATTTGTGTCAAAGGAAGTATGCCTTGGACGTTTTGCAAAATGCTGCATTTCTAGATTCCAAACCATTCCCTACTCCCATGGTTCCAATCAAAGGTAATAAAGTTATTGACTCCACATTGCTGCCAGATAACTCATCTTACAGAAGGTTGATAGGAAGTGTTACTTCTTCAGGCCCATCCTCATGAAAGTGAGGAGGAATGGACTGCGGCGGTGAGAGGGAAAGTTAAAGTGGTTAATCACTCATCTTCCAAAGCCAACACTAGCAAGGCAGCTCTGCAAGATAACTCTAAGGAGCCTGATGGATAAGAAGAGGGCTGTGGGTGATGGTTTACGTTTGAAAAAGCCATGTGATAATACTGTGGGTGTTATAGGTGATGGAATGAGGGCTAGGAGGACCATCAAACCCCTTGATAGGGGGAAATGATTGCTAGCTGGAACATTAGGGGTCTAAATGAACTCATTAATTAATTAGAGGTTAAAAAGCTGATTGCTAAAAATAATATTGTTTTAATGGGAATTCTTGACACTAGAGTTAGAGAAGAAAACAAATAAAGGGTGCGGAAAGTTTCAGGGCTGATGCATTGGAATATGATCACAAATTATGATGAAGCTGCCTTGGGGAGGATTTGGATTCTCTATGATACAATATAAAGATTCAGGTTCAAGTCCATAGTTGCTCTTTGCAGGTAATCCATTGTCGGGTGCAAATGGAACAGTGTTTTTTTAAGGACTTTAGTACGTGGGAGTAATAGCGTTTTGAACAGACAGTTGTTGTGGGAGTTTCTAACGCAGTTGGCTGGATCTATTACTAGTGAATGGTTGATCCAAGGAGACATTAATGTTGTGCTTAAATCGCAAGAGAGGTTGGGGGTGTTGAGGATGTTGGTATAGTTTGTAGAGACTTTGCTTTTTGCCTTCAGGCCGGTGGTTTAATGGAACTTCGTAAGAAGGGTTTACTCTTCACATGGACAAGTAATCAGCAAGGTCCAGTGGTTTAATGGAACTTCGTAACAAGGGTTTACTCTTCACATGGACAAGTAATCAGCAAGGTCCGGTGGTTTAATGGAACTTCGTAACAAGTGTTTACTCTTCACATGGACAAGTAATCAGCAAGGTCCGGTGGTTTAATGGAACTTCGTAAAAAGGGTTTACTCTTAACATGGACAAGTAATCGGCAAGGTGATTCTCGTATTTGGAGTAAGATAGGGCTGTGGTTAATATGCAGTGGCTTGACAGTTTTGGCAGCTCTGAGTATGTTGTGTTTCCTCCCAGTATCTCTGATCTTTCCCTGCTGGTTGTTACGGTTAGGAACGATGTTGATAAGCCCGAGACGCCTTTTAGGTTCTTTTAATGTGGACAGGACATCCTTCCTTCCAGATTATTGTGGAAAATGTTTGGAAAAGACATGTCACGAGTTGCACAGTGTATAGGGTGTGGTGCAAGTTAAAGTTTTTCATGTCTGACTTTGAAAAAGTCTGAGTTCTCTGATATTTCAGCTCGAGTTGCAGATTGTAAAGTGCTTCTCAATAGGCTCCAAGAAGACTTGCAAAAGAATCCGTTTAATAACGAGCTTCTTGATGAGGAAAGAGCAATCATGAGCCACTTGAAAAACCTGATGTACCGAGAGGAGCTTTTACAAGCAAAAATCAAGGTGGCGTGGGTACAACTGGGGAATTGTAACTCTAAGTTCTTCCATATGAAAATTAGGAAGGCTAGGAACAAAATTATCAATTTAACTCTCTCGAATGGTTCTACTACTCAGGATCAGCTAGCCATCAGCTGTGTTATGATTGATTTCTATAAGAATTTGTTGGGCTCTTGTTCTCGTAGTAGAGAGTGCTTTGATCAGAATGTTATTAGCACGGAGCCTGTAATTAACTCAACTGAAGCCGGTGTCTTATGTGGTCCGATTAGCAATTGTGAAATCAAGGATGCCCTCCGGAGCATTGATAATAACAAGGCGCCGGCGGTTGTTGGCTTTGTAAATCCAGCTGGCAAATTGTTGGGAAAGAATTGGCTGATGCAGTTAAAAACTTCTTTGTCAAAGGGAAAATGTTAAAGCAGCTTAACTCTACTGCTTAACTATTATCTGTAAAGTGAGTAACCCTGCTGGATAGGGAGACTACAGGCCAACCGCTTACTGCATGGTAGTGTGTAAAATTATCACAAAGATAATTGTTGCAAGGTTGGGAAAAATTATAGGCAGAATTATTCACCCTAGTCAATCAGGGTTTGTGACAGGTATACGGATAGCGTATAATGTCCTTCTTGCTCATGAGTTGGTTAGGAATTATCATAGATTTTCAGGTCCCCCTTTGTTTGCTTTGAAAATCGATTTAAGGAAAGTATGTGTCCACACAGCTCATTTTTCTGTCATGTTTAATGGGAGCTTACATGATTATTTCCATGGTCAGAAAGGTTCAAGGCAAGGAGACCTGATATCCCCTCTCCTTTTCGTCTTAGCCAAGGAATATCTCTCCAGGTGTTTGCAAACTAGATTACCATCAGGGTGGAAGGACTTAAATCATCTGTGCTTTGCCGATAATCTATTTGTGTTTTATGGGGGCGATGATCTATTTGTGTTTTATGGGGTGATATGGGATCGGTGAAGGGAATAGCAAACAGCTTGGACCACTTAAAGAATGTTTCAGGGCTGCAAGTTCATAAAGAGAAAGGGAAAAGAACGAAATTTTGGAGACTGCCAAATTGAAGGAGGGGAGGCTGCCTGTCAAATACCTTGGGGTTCCTCTCATCTCTACTAGTTTCACTAAAGTTCATTGTGAGGACTTGATTTAAAAAGTAGCAACCAGGATTGAATCGTGGACAGCAAAATTCCTCTCTTATGCAGGTAGACTTCAACTTGTCAATGCTGTTCTTAGGAGCTTACAAGTCTGTTGGTGCTCTATTTTCATCTTACCAGCTGTAGTAATATAATAAATTGATAGGAGATGCAGAATGTTCCTTTGGAAAGGTAAGGAGGAGGGTAAAACTGGTGGGCCTGTTGAGTGGAGCAAAGTTTGTAAGCCTAAGAATGAAGGAGGCTTGGGTATGAAAGAGCTCTCTGCTTGGATGGGAAAGCAAATATGGATATTTACTTTCTCAAAAGCCTTCCCTTTGTTCTTCGTGGGTTATTAAAAATAGGTTGACGAGGCTGAGCTTCTGGGGTATAACCAAAACAATTTATGCTAGCTGGAGTTGGAGCAATTTGTTGAAGTTGAGAACTAACTAAAAGCAATTCTTTACTTATAAAATGGGTAACAAGGATAAAATTTTGTTTTGGTTCGATCCTTGGATTCAAGGGGAGTCTATTGTAGATAAGTTTGGCTTGTCTTGCATTGTAGACTCTGATATTCCAAATAATGCACGGATTGTAGACTGTTGGAAGAGAGGAGTTTGGTGCTTATCTGACCCAACTACGGACTTACAGGTGACGATCTGGGATTTGGTGAAACAACAAAGTTTGGATCCTCTTAGTGAAAATCAGGTGAGTTGGAACCCTCATAAATCAGGTATGTATTCTGTTAAAAGTGCTTGGAATGTCTTGTGAGAATGCACTAGGCCTGTTCCTTGGTTCAAGCTTATTTGGGGTAAGAAACACATCCCACGACAAAGTTTTGTTGCATGGCTTGCAATCCATAACATTCTAGCAGTAAAAAACTGGTTACATAAGTGGAATTTGGTGATGGATGATACCTGTGAGTTGTGTAATTGTAATAAAGTAACTGTTGAGCATCTCTTTTTTGATTGTGGCTTTTCCAAACTAATCTGGGAAGAAGTTTTGTCCCAATGTAATATTGGAATGAAGGCTTACAGAAGGCGCCGGGAAGTGAGCTAGTTTTGCAGGCATGTGGCTGGCAGGAGTGAAAGAAGATGTGTTAGAAGATGTGCACCGATTTTTTGTTTGTATTGGATTTGGTTTGAAAGGAATGCGGTCATTTATCAAAAGGAGAAACTAGATAGGGGTAGAGTTTTTAGAAGAATTTTTTTACAGCATAAAGTACAAATTTGTTCCTTTGCAATTCTTTCATTCTTTGTTTTGTATAGGGGTGTCTGTTGGTTTGTTGTTTTTGAGTGTTTTCCTGTTTGTTTTTTTTTGGCTGCTGTATCTCTAACTCTCTTGGCAATAATATTCTTTATTGACAAAAAAGGGGCCTTGTAAAGAATAAGGCATATGACCTTAAAATCAAAAACTTCTAAAATCAACTAATCAAGGAGGAATTCTAATGCTAGTTTATGGATTTTTAAATTTGGGATGTTGGTGTCAGTAATTGTGAGCAACTCAGAGTCCATATGTTCTGATGTTTTTGGATGTTTTCCGTTAAATCGATTTGGTAGTCTTTTTTAAAAGTTTTTCTGCCTTTGGTCGGGGAATAATTCAAGTCTTCTCTTCCTAAAAAGTATGAATAATCTTTCATGATTTTATAACTCTCATTATTGATGCCATAATCCATAATTAGAAACAGTAATTGGGCATTTCTACTTTGCTTGCTACTATGGGTTTTTTTCTTTCTTTTTTTTTTTTTTTTTCTGAGACCAAGACAGCTATAATTGTTGACATTTATTGTTTAAATTTGCTCAATATCACGAGGTTGACTGGAAATTTATACAAAACGTTTAGGCAGAGCAGTTTGGCACGATCTTTTATCATTGAAATAAGAGTGCCAGTACACAGAAGTTGGATGAATAGCAGATGCGAATACAAAATACAAGAATTGGTGTATTCCATGAGAGCAGAAGTAGGACAATCTTAGACAAAAGCCTTATTACCAATCTTGCACAAACATTTCTGGAGAAAGGATGTCATATAGCTGAAGTTGGTTGTGTATTTGATTTGAAATCTCCTGAATACACAACAGAATTCCAGGATGTGTTTCGGGGAAGAAATGTGTCCTGTTGAAAGAAATCAGAGAAAAACAGCTAACCTTAGGTGGAATTAGGTAAAACTACATCAAGTTTTTACATAAATATAGATTCTTATGAAATCTACAAATTTAAAATGTACGACTCCAAGTTCCACATGATCAACAATATATCCTAAACGCGGTAACGGAAATCTAGTGTAGGAATTTATAACTCCAATTCATGTGAAGTTTTTCAAAATCCGTAAGGAGATGAGTTCTTCTTTTCCCTTCATATATTCATCAATCAGTAAACAGATACCATGGAAACCTAGCTCAATTCATCTCTTATAAAAAAAAATGAAAAAAAAATCCAGGACAATTATTCTCATAATCATCAATGCTAAACAAAAAAAAAACACAAATTCATATCCTAAAAGATCAACACCACATCAAAGAATAACACGATTTCAGCATTTTTTTTTAAGAAAAGGAGAAATGCGAAAAGAAGAAGAAGAAGAAGAAGAAGGGCTTACAGAAACGTAGGAGCAGGTAGGGATGATAGAGAGGGAATGGGAGTTGGCGTGATTGAAAGCAGCAACACAAAGGTGAGAAGCCATGCCCAAGCCTCTCTTTGAAGGAGGCACATAAGTATGCAAAATATCCATCACTTTCCCATCCTTTCTAAGCGCATATTCAAGATATGCCTCCTTGTCTTCCGTCTCGAACCTTCTTCGGTTTTCGTTCCACACAATCTTCGGCGCCTCCGGTGCTGCTGCTGCCGCTGTTGTTGTTGCCATCCTTCTTTACACCGTCCAAGTCCGCGCCCGTAACAGGATAAGTTATCCCCTCTCTGCGTGCTGTTCAGTTTATGAGGGCGTTTGTGGGAGTGAGAATATGGCGTTCAACTGTCAGGTGAATCCCAAATGGGTTAATTTGAACCGTTGATTAAGTCAGTCCAGTATCATTAAGTTGACCGAACTGTTAATCTAGTTCTACCCCATTTTGTCAAGTATATAGAAAAAGGCAATTCTTTGACTTGTAAACTTTATAAGAATTTATGCAATTAAATCACTTAATTGAAAATTTATTCAATTAATTTTTAATTATTCAGTTGTAAATAAATTTAGTCTCTATTTATTAAATAGTTAGCATGTAATTAATGATATTTAATAGAACTAATTAACTAAATTTTTATTTAATTTATATCTAGAAGAATGATACTATTATTTATCATGCACTTTCCATCATATACTTCCATTTTTTTTAAATGTTAATTTTTATTAAAAGTTAATGTTTTTTACATAAAAAAAGGTTTTTTTTTGCATTAAAACTGTACGATAAAAAGGTGCATAAAAAATATTAATAGTATTTCTTTTATATCTATAAAATATTTAGCATCTAATTAATGACAATTAATTTTCACTAAGGGACTAAACCAGTTAAATGAATCCGGCCAATAAATTTTCTAACTAGTGACTTAATTTCACATATTTATATAAAATTCAGGAACCAATGTTTTCCCCCTTTAAATCAAAGTTCATGGAGTGCGATGAACTATATGGGAGGGTCATGGATGCATAGGCCATGAAATCAAATCCTTGTAGCTTTCCTACGTTTAATTCGTTTATGATCTCCCATCAATCAAAGTACATACTTTAAAAAGGGGGGTAAGAAAAAGTGAACTGTTAGGTCTACACTTGAAAAAGTGACTGATAACTTTGAAAAGCAATACATGATGATACGATCGATGAGGACAAAAATCAACTGAAGCTCACAAGAAATTTAATTGAGAGAACAAAGAAACTAATAATAATGAGTACAACTCCTGGATATCCAGGATCCATATACAATAGTTGTGCTATCGGAACAGATGGAATTAAACAATCTCAAGGGAATTTGAGCAACTTTTGGCCACACCATACATTTTTAATTTTTAATCAGATGAATAAAGGATATCAAGAGTTACACATTCCATGTTTTTACTCTGCACGAGACTGGCCTGCTCGGGATGAGAGAATGATTCCGACAATAAGACCATACAGAGCAAGCGCTTCAGCAAAGATGAGGATGAGAATCATTCCCACAAATAGCTTTGGTTGTTGTGCATTAGCCCTGAAAAACATTTGAACAACAAAAAGGACACAGGAAAATTATGACATATAACAAAGAGCTCATCTAGTCTTGGACAGCATATACAGCTTGTGGGTTGAAGCTTAGAAGAACAAGCAAGTAGACGAAGAAAATCAACAGAATATATCCAGAAGAGAATTCTCAGAACCAAAAGGTGCACCAAATGGCTCAAAAGATAGCTGAGATTAGTATTTGAACTTCCACTTATTATGATGTTGTTTCCAACAAACACATACCCATTGAAACCAGAGACAACAAAACTATCCTTCTGAAAGCTAGCATAATATCAATTCCCACCATTTTAACTATTTTTAGGAAGACACAGTAGTCGCAGTCGTCATAGAAACAGTTTAATAGTTTATTTGTTATGCCTATCTTTTAATAGTTTCTATTATTGTACTCATTTTGAAGATTTCTATAGGGGCATATTAAAAAGAGCACTTCTTGTAGTTTGATCCAAGGTGACGAGGCAAACTATTTTGCATTTTATGTAAAAGAATTTAGATCCACAAGTGATCCAACTAAAGCATGTACCTTTTACGGGAAGGAAGCAGACCCTATTCAAAAGCAATGGAAAAACTTATAATTTGCTAATTGGCAATAGGGACAACTTTTTAGGCTAGAGACCCCAGCAATGTGGGAAATTTCTATCTAACCGTTTGTATGATAAACTTTCTTAGGAAATTGACTAAAAAAGGTTACAATTTAGAGAAGTTTATTCTTCAAGTAGGAAGCATATTTGAATTACATCAAACTAAAAGCAAACAGAACATAAATTTGCATTACCAAAAACGCACAAGTAAAAGTAGAAATCTTACCGGACTCCAGCATCACCAACAATCCCAATTGCCATTCCGGCAGATAAGCCAGCAAGTCCACAAGCTAGACCAGAGGACAAGTGAGCATACCCATCAAAAAGATAGTAAGATTTAGCCTTTGGATTAATACCAGTACTAATAATAACCGCTATAATTAACCCGTAAATCCCCAAAACACCCGCCATAACCACTGGAACTATCGACTTCATAACGAGCTCGGGCCGCATCACTCCCATGGAAGCCACTCCCACCCCACTCTTCGCCGTCCCATAAGCAGCACCCATGCCTGTAAACCCCATATATCAATACACAGAATCAAAAATAATTGAAAACAATTAGGGTGATCCATTCTTTGAGGGGAATTGAATAAAACAAAGAGATATCATAACAATTGTAAAGGGGGAAAGTGAAGAGACTAAGTACAAGAGAAGACAAGGGCAGCGGCGGCTCCGAGGAAGCCGAAGAAGGGAGCAGTTTCATCCCCGCTGAAACCGGAAGACATTCTGCGCTTGGCTGTTTGGTAACGGAGATAAAAAAAAAAAAAGAAATAGCTAATCCTGCGCTCGGATAGAGCTCTGTCTCTGTCTTTGATTATGTTATTCGATCTCAATCTTTGCTACTGAGCAAAAAAAAAAGCAGGAAGATCGGATCTGGGAAAGCTGGGTAGGAAGAGAAGGTAGGAGAAGGACAATGTGAATCCCGTGAGATTGATTGATTATTGATTTTACTAAAAGGAACCCTTTCGTTGGATTAAATTGTATCTATGGTCCCTAAATATATACTCATATAACAATTTAGGTCCTCGAATTTAATTTGTCATGTAAAAACTCACAAAACTTGACATTAAAATCCAAATAACTTTAAAATAAATGCCACTTGTCACCTGATAATAGGTCTTATTTTTTAAACTTAAAAGAAAGTTTCGGTTTCAAGACTATTAAAAAAAAAAAAAATGTAAAAACCGGAGATAGGAAGTTGCGGCCAAGGTCTAAAAGTTCTACTCGCAGAAGGGAATCAATCTCTAAAAAGGTCAACATTAAAGGGGCAACTGGTACCTATTATACTTTATTATTATTATTATTATTATCTACCAAAAGAAAACAATAAAAAAAATATAAGTTGGATACCTTGTCTCACATTTATAAGCATTATTTACATATGTAATCAATTTGAATTGAGTTTGAATTCAATTTAATTAAAAACTTTTAAATTTGAATTTAATCAAATTTATTTTTACTAGTTAAAAATTTGATTTAAAAAATATTTGAACTATTTAATCTCGATTCTATAAAATTAAAATCAATAAAATTTTTTAATAAACAGCATACCCAACTCGATTCGAAATTAACTCGAATTAACTCGACTCGATTAAATTCGAATATATTTAAATACTGAGAATATAAAAATAATTTAATAAATAATAAAAAAATTATTCAATTAAATTCGCAAATTTTACGAGTCTGATATTATGATACTCCAGTTTGACTTGATTAATTCCGAATCGAATTCGAATATTTTACAAATTGAGTTCGAGTAGCTCATAAATAGTTTGACTCGTTTATACTCCTAGAATTATCTCCGTAAAATAAGGTTAAAGGCCGGTTTTGTATTGCCTTTTGAAGTTTTAAAAAATATTTTTTTGAGAAAAAAATAAATATATATTCTTTCTAACATTCACATTAGAAAAAGATTTATAAAAAATTTAAAAATCAATTAATTAATTAAAATAATTAAAATTTTATTTTTTTATACCAAACAATCTTAAATACTAACTGAGTGGTTTTATTTCAGGGATTTTTACAAATACTTCTATGCTTATTTTCGTTTTTTATATTTAACTTTATTTTTTATAGAAATATTATTAAACTTGTGCAAAATATAATCAATTATATTTGTCTAGATATTACAAAAAATTGAATCAAGTACAAATTATTTTCATATGAAAGCATTGACGGGAGATGAAAATTTTTTAACTCGAGTAATTAGCATTGAAGATTAGATCAACCGAAATTTTTAGAAAGCATAATGCCCACGCCAAATTAAAATTATTCAATTAAAATTCGGCTGTTACTGATGTTGTAAAAAAAAAATTATTTAACTTAATATTCTTTTAAATTAATTTTTTTCCTTATTTCTGGCGATTTATACACGGTAAAAACTAAAAATAGGCATAATAGAAAAAGAATAATAGCGACTTACTTTAACTTATCTTTAATTTTGATCATAATTATTAGTAGGTTGTATTTTTTTGAAAATAAAAATAATTCTATAAAAATATTTAATTTTGAGAAGTAAATAATTGAGTTCCAACACCGCAGAAACCAATCAATAACAATTCGAATTTAAGAATATAAAATCTACTGATAATAAAATCTCAATCATACATTGTATTTTGTAATTGATAAAAAGACATAAATTAAAGCAAATTACTTTTTTAAATGTAAAATGTAACTAAATAATGAATAATACACTTAAATCGTTTCATTATGAAATAGATATTATTTATTTTAAGATAATTGATCTCAATCTTAATTTTGAGAATCAAATTATTTATTACTTTTTTTTTTAAGTTGGAAATTAAAAGAATTAAATAAGAAAAAGCCTCACTTTTGCGGTTGTGCCACAGTTACAACTTGTAAACCTTGCCAAAGTGCGGCATGCAAAATCTTAAATACTAAGTCTTCTCAACCTCGTACCTTTTACTAACTTTATAATTAAGGAAAGACTTGAAAAAAATTTATTTTCTATTTTTTAAAATTTAAAACTGTTTTTAAATAGAAGTAATTAAATAAATAATTTTTTCATAATGGATCCAAAAATAAGAAAATTATAAAAAAATTTATTATAATCCATAAAATTCTAAATTACAATTTATTGATATCAGAAAAAAATTAAAAGAAAAAAAGAATACAATCATTCTTGATGAATTCTGCTGTTTTAAAAGGGATTTAAAATATTATTATCACTAACATTTAAAAATAAATCAATTTCTACAAAAATAATTAAACAACCATTCAATATTGTACACTTTATTTTTTTATGTAAATTATTGTAGACAAGTTCTTTCTATACTTGTTGCTACATAAAAAATCAATACTAATTTTAAAAATAGATAAATTTTTTAATACACTTAATATTTTTTTGTCTGATAAATTTTATAAAAAGTTCATTCACCATCCAAAATCTTTCATCACTTTAAACATCAATAATAAAAGTTACAAATTGGAACTATAATAAAATATATATTAATTTAATTTATTTCAATTTCATCAATTAAAAGAGTCAAATTACAAACCAATAACTATAAAAAAAAAAAAACTTTATATGGGCCGCAGAATTCAGAAATTTTATTTGGTCAAAGGGAGAAAATTATGTTTAGGTGGGAGAGAGAAATATTTAACTGTTGAAAATTGACAATTTTAGAATTGGAGAATATAGCTTTACATATTTATATTTATTATTATTATATATAAAAAAGAACTTCTAATTTTTTTGTTTGCCACCCCATAAAAAAAACTGTTTATAAAAAATTAAAAAAATAATCAATTAAATTTAATGAAATTCTAAATATGTTTTTTTTAATACCAATAACAATTCTAAATACTTTATTATTATTCTTCTAATTTTACATCTTTCATACTTTAAAATTTTGTAATTTTATTGTATATTCTAAAAAATTGGGTTTAAAATATATTTTTTATTTAAAAAATGTAAGTTTGTATTCTTAATAACGAAAATTTATATTTTCAGTAAATTTATTTTATGATAGCCGTTTTTAATATTTGAGTATTTATTTATTTTAATTCATCAAGAAGCTCGGTAGGAAGCAGATTACACCAATTCCTAAATATATTTAGATAGAGATTTTTCTGTTATAATTATCAATTATATATTATCAGAATTAGACAAGATAATAATTCCTTAACTCTATTCGTTAGAATCAACAGCATAATTATCACAGACTTCTCTAGTCTCCGTCCTGTGTTTGCAAGAGAGCATACTGCCTAGTGCCTACGGACCGTGAAAGAGAAACGGTGATGGCGGATTCAAAGGTGGAGACGATCTCCAGACTAGCTCAATGGAGGGTCGACAACTTCGGCCCTTTCTCTTACAAGAAATCCGATCCTTTCAAGGTCGGCATCTGGAATTGGTAACTTGACTACAATATACTGGCGTCTCTTCATTTTTCTTTTTCTTTGTCTAAATTATATCGGTTTATTTTTTTTTTTTGTCTTTAAAAGGCATTTGTCTGTGGAGAAGACTCGGTACCTCTATGTTCGTCTATTTCCAGAGCCATCTCGAGCTTGTAAAGAGCAGCCCCCTATTGCTAAATTTATTCTTCGTGTCTCTAATACTGGCGCTAACCGTAGACCCTATATTTCTCCTAGTATGTATCCGTCTTCCCTCTTTGTATTTCTGTTTTATGTTTTTATTCTGCAAATTTGGTTTCGTTGCCTTTTTCTGCTGCGTTTTTTAGGTTTTAATACATACATGGGGAATATGAGGGGATATATAATTTTTTTTAAAGAATTTGGAAGCAATCAAGCAAGAACAGTTGAATATGCTGAGATTTTGTAGGTTTTGTTCGCTTGGTTGCTAGATTGATTTTGGTATTTTTTTTAATAGAAAAGGGGGAGAGATTTTGCAGCGACTTCTGATTGCAAAAGTTCTGATAATTATGATGGACAAGCAAGATTGAGATGTGTATAGAATGTTTGTTTGTTCCTATGGTTAATCACCTGAGCTGTCAGACTGGCATTCACTTTGATTAGAATTTTTAACATTATGCACTTTTTGTCAAGCATCCATTAAAATGAGTTGTTAGACAGGTGTGATTTTTACTTGTGTGTCAACTTGTATTTGATCCCTTAAGTAAGTTCGTTTTGGGGATTTTCTTGGTCAAATTCTCAGAGTAAAGAGTCAAACATAGTCTATTATGCTTCTTCTAAGTTTATAGTTGACCAGAAGCTTGCATAGTCAATAGCGATGAGGGTCTTGTCTTTTCAAGTAGTTTTGAACTTCTAATATATATTTTGTGGAGTATGCCTACTGCATCTTGATCCTAATGTAAATTATACACTGACATAAATCAGTTGGTATTTACCCTTTTCTAACACAGTTTTTGCTTTTCTGAACAAATAAATGGAGTCTATCCTTGAGAACATGGAAATCCTGGGTTGTTTCGTTTTTTGAGTTTTCGGTATTTAATAATTAAATAATTATTAATCTTTTACAGTTATGTGTGGAAAGTTTATGCCATCATTAAATGCTTCTGTTGGTAATCACTTAGCACACTATGGAATGCAGAGAAATGTAGTGCCAGGCACATTATCTATTTTGTCTTTAGTGCTTATGATAAAGAGTTGTAAATTTCCCATGTGTTATTTAACTTCTTTTTAAAGCTTGTAGCTGTTGGCACAAGTGAAGCATTATTAATAGAATGCTCAAACAATGTTATCGTGCAGTTCATGAGAGATTGCTTCGGAATTGTGATGACTTTTTCTGGCCTGTGGACTCCACCTTTCTTGGCCGCCTCATCATTGATGTCGAGTTTCTAGACCTCAAGATCTACCCTTTGAATGTGAGCTCCTTTAGGTTATTTTCTTTAGCTCATATGATGTTAGTCAGCAAGGGTGCCTTTTTCTTTTCGCCCTTTTATTTTTATTTTTTGTGGGTTGGGGAGTTTGGGGAGGGAGACAAAGAAGGGGAGCATTTGTTATCTACTTGGCATTGTTTAGGCCTGCTTGTAGATCCTTGATAATTGAACCAGAACATGAAGTTTACTATTTCATCTATTAGGGTGATTGAATTCTTTCTTGCATAAATTTCTAAACAGTGTGGGACTATTCCTGGGAAATGTTCTGTGGGAGTATTTGCAATTGGCATTAGTATTGTAATCTTGTTTTGCATGAATATGTTAATGACTTAATTCAGAAGAAATCGTAGCTATTGGCAAATACATCATTTTTTTTCTTTATTTTAAGATTTCCACCAAGCAACCTAAGCCGAGCTGAAGCAGACTCCCCCCCCCCCCAAAAAAAAAGAAATTATTATCTTGTTGATTCCTATTCTAAAAGTCTTATGCAATTTGGTTACATGTTAATGATACTATGCATACGTGCATATATCTATAGACTCAAATCTTCAATCTTTCCATGTCAAAAATTCAGGGTGGGGAAGCCAGTTCTATATGGCCTAGTGATGGAATGATGCATTCTGTTTCAACCCAGAGGACACTTCGATGTCTCTCTCGCATGCTAGATGATGCCATCCATGCTGATGTTACCATCCACACTGCTGATGGTACTCTAAGAGCTCATAAAGCTATTCTTTCTGCAAGTTCACCTGTGTTCCAGAGCATGTTCCATCATGACCTTAAGGAAAAAGAGTTATCGACAATCTACATAGAAGACATGTCAATGGATTCTTGCATGGCTCTTCTAAGTTACTTGTATGGAACCATTAAAGAAGAGAATTTCTGGAAGCACCGGTTAGCATTGCTTGGGGCTGCAAACAAATATGACATTACTGACCTAAAAGATGCTTGTGAGGTAAGCTTGTTGGAAGACATCAATTCTGGAAATGTCCTCGAGCGGCTGCAGGAGGCCTGGCTTTACCAGCTACACAAGCTGAAGAAAGGATGCTTGACATACTTGTTTGATTTTGGCAAGATATATGATGTTAGAGAGGAAATGAATAACTTCTTCAGGCAAGCAGACAGGGAATTGATGGTGGAAATGTTTCAGGAGGTGCTGACAGTCTGGAAACCCTTATAATCCGCCAGGACGAACTCCTAATGTGGAAGTTCTTTTCCTTACAAGGACGTGTATAGTTGTGATTTTTCTCATGCTGTTTTTCGTCATGACAGATGTCTGGTGTTATTAATTCTGCACCTCATGTCGTTGATCAGTAGGCTTTAGAGTGTGGGGGTCCCTTGTGCATTATCAGCTACTAATGTAAATCTTGTTCTGGGTTAGGCAACCTGGCGAGTCGACCCTTATTGTGTTGCCCAATCCAGATGTATGATTACTCAGTGAGTCGATATGTATCTGTTAAATGAAGAAAACTCCATATGAGCTAATATTACTTGCAATCAGAAGAGAAATGGATGCCAATTCACTTGCATGTTGATGAGATCTATGTTGATGAAAAATCATGAGAATCTTCTATGGAAATAAAAATAAAACATTGCTTTTGTTGTACTTAGTGCTTAATGGAGATAGTGAGAGAGTCTGATAGGCAATTAAAAAATGTTTGACCTTTTCCTACTTTAAGAAATATCAAATATAAGATATATTTATAAATATATAAAGAAATAACAAAACGCCACGTATCTCGCTTGACCCGTGTTTTTACTTTTAACCAATTGCAAATTACTAGTGGGGCACACAATATAATATGGACCGTTACAAAAAAAACCCGCCTTTCTCTCTTCCGTCTCTGTTTTCCTGCTAGTCTCGGTTTTCTCCGATTCGGATGAGGAAGAGAACGTCCTGTGATCACTCTCTCTTTCCAAAACCCTAATAAGGTAACCTTCTTTTGTTTTCTTTTTTTGTTTTCTTCTTTTGTTGAAAACTGAGGGTCGCTTCAATCGGAATATTGTAGAGCATTATGTGCAGTTTCATCGATTTATATGCGTGTATTTAATTTAGTACAATATGTTTGCTTCTGTTTGTTCATTTGTAGAATTGATTGTTTTGAGTAGTATACAAAAACTCACTGGGGAAGGAAGGATTGATTTGAAATATGGCGTCTCCTACGCCTAGAGGGCCACCTAGGCCTCATGGTTTTAACCAGAAAAATCCGCCACCGCCTGGTTACAATCTCAACGCTTTAGCTGATAATGTGCAGAATTTGAATATCAATAGACCAATTTCGTTGCCCAATTCTGGTCCTAGGACTGCTCCTCCTTTTGGCCAATCACTACCTTTTCCACCAACAGCACCCGCTCCTTTTGCGTCCCCGTCAATGTGGCGCCCTGGTGCACTTGCAAAACTCTCAATGCCTTCCTCAGCACCCACACCCCCCACATTGCCCTCAAATGTGTCCCCGGGAAGATCCATTACTCCTGCTGTTAGTGTGCCAATTTTGGCTCCTGGGTCTAGGCCTCCCCCTCCTGGGTCTTTGCCCTCTTCTTTGGGTGGTCCTGTGGTTCCTCCTCCAGGGGCTCCTTCTGGTGGTTTTCCATTTTCTGGTTTGCCCGGTGGTCCGACTGTTGCGCCACCACCAGGTCCTCGCCCTTTTACTTCATCTGCATCTCTGCCTTTGGCTGCTGCTGGTCCATCTGTAGCTCCTCCAAATTCGTGTGCTAGTGATCCAATGAATAATGGGCAACCGTTGGCTTCCGGCACTTTTACCAGCAGTCCCACATTTCCTGCACCTGGAAGTACCACAATGTCTGTTATGGGACTTCTGCCTACTAGAGCGGTTGTTTGTGCTCCTTCTCAGGCCCCAAGTACGCTAGCTTTTCCTGGAAGTTCAGCTGTTGATGCTCCACTAGCTCCTCCTATGCAATCGCCTTCACCATTTGCTGATGGATCCTTGGATGTTTCAACCTCTCTGGATCCTCCTCCAGCCACTCAGATATGGCCAGGGCAACCCCACCAAGTGAGCATTCAAACTATTGTTAGCTTAATTTGAACCAAAGGAAAATTTTTGAACTATATTTTTAGGTTGTTAATGAGGCTAACTCTTACTTTCAGCTTATTAATGGCATGCATGGAACTTGATGAGTTCTGTTCTATTTTCCTTATTGAAATCCAAACTGCTATAATGAATGTAAGGGAGACAAGTCAGGTAGTAGAGTGTCTGTGTTTAGTTATGAATCATTATAAGTACCATGATCTCTTTGTCAGAGAGCATCCTTTGCATATTGCTGCTGCTTCAGAGCTAAACCTGAATACTCATTAGGCGATTCTCTTTCTTTTATATCCTGAACTTTATGCTTCTTATATCTTCCTTTTAATATTAGTTGGTTTTTTTCAGCTCTTGGGCATTTATCTAGAGTGGAGCCATATTTGTTATTCATTAACCTAAACAATTTAAATTATGATATCTTGAGTAGGTTGCTCCGCCACTACAGATTCCTGGTTCTTTGCAGCCACCTAGAATGTTTGGAATGACTCCATCACTACCATCTCAGTCTATGACTACTATATCACCTGCCATGGGTCAATCTGGATCCTTTGTGGCAGCGCCATCAAAGATCGATCCCGATCATATTCCAAGGCCCACTCAAAGTTCCACAATGACTGTGCATGAAACGCTTCAGGACAGTCAGGCTAACCCTTCTCCGGTGTGTTATTTGAAACTCTTATAAAAGAGGGAGAGGGGGAAGGGGGTGTTAGATTTGCATGATTCTATTTGAGATTTTCTAGAGAGGTTTACACATTTGGATCTTTTTTGGCTAATATTTGTTCCTTTATAACATAGTTTATCTGCTTATTTAACATCACTTAGCAAAGTACAGTCAATGATAGATGGTGGATTAGGTTTTTCTATTTTGTATTCTGAATTCATGAATTTTTTGGAGGCTGTTGCAAGTGACTATGTGTTCAGAGACACTGGGAACTGCAGTCCGCGGTACATGAGGTGTACCATCAATCAGGTTAAGTTTGTGATTATATTGTGCATGAGTTTTTGGCTACTTTGATATTGGTTTTATATATTGAGGCCAACTACTCGATATATTTATTTTATTTATGGAATTTTTCAATATTAGAACAGATCCCGTGCACTGTTGACCTTCTGAATACATCAGGGATGCAATTGGCTTTGTTAGTCAAACCCTTGGCACTTCCTCATCCATCTGAGGAGCCTATCCAAGTAATGAACACTTCTTTTTCTCTGCTCTGATAGATAATGGTTGCTAGGTAAAATTTAGGTTGACTTCTGTTCTTTTTCTTTTTTCCTGAAAAATGAAAAAAGAGATTTGTCTTTTAATATTTATTTCTTTCTTCAATGAATCAATTTGAATCCGAAGGTCAGGGTGATGTAGTGCTTTTTTGAGTCACTGCTAAGTTTTAATAGAGAGATGGAATTCATCACTGCTTGATTTAAAAAAAATTAATTTTCCATGGGGTGGAAGGTTTTCATGCATTTTATCAGTTTTCTAGTTTAGAGTAGATCCCACTCATTCTAGTTATTGGATGTGGACCATATCCCCATTAACCTAGTTTTTTTTATTTCTAACTTTCTTAAAATCTTATTGTTGTTGCCGGAAAAAGAAGATATCCTTCCCTGTATTTATTTCTCTTTATCTAGTATAATAAAATTGAAAATCAACATATTATGTAAAATTTGGGCAGCACCTGCTCTCTCTTCTCTTGAGATAAAGTGGTTACTTCTGCAAATTTTTGTGCGGGGAAAACTCCAATGCTTCTCTTCCTTTTTTTTTTTGCTTTTTAAATTATCAAATAAATAAATAAATAAACTGCACCCATGTGTTGATATTTTAAATGTTTCTTATTATAGGTTGTGGATTTTGGGGAAAGTGGTCCTGTTCGGTGTTCTCGTTGCAAAGGTTACATAAATCCTTTCATGAAATTCATTGATCAGGGAAGGCGGTTTATCTGCAACTTATGTGGTCAGTATACACCCATAACATTGTTGTGAAACATCATTAAGCTTTGATAATATTTCATATGTTAGCATGTCTAATTTCTTAACTTTGCACTTCTATTAAGAACTGTAAGGAGAAGCGGTTGTGCATTCTACACTTTTGTCTGACAGATTTTCATTATTGATCAACTTGAAATTGTATAGTTCTTTTTTCTTCATCATGAGTTCCTTGGAACTGTGGACTTCTCATATGTCAGCCATCTTCTATTTCATGGAATATGCAATAACTCTGTGGTGTTGAATGGGGGATCTTCAAAGTGGTGGCCCAACTTTTCACTATGGGGTATCCCCTCGGGGTTTAGTTTTATAAATTGTTAGAAGTATGTACTATGAGATTCTTATTTTCATACTACATAGGTGGTGAGCCTTTTATGTGTAATAGTTAATATAAAATGCACCTTTTTCCTTGCCAAAAAAAGCATATATATATGAAAAAGTTCATTTAACCAGCATCTTTCTTCTTAGGATAATCATGCTCACTTATTCTTTCTTCATTGCTTAGAAATTTTGAAGTTATTTTATCCTCCAATAATTAATTAGTTCTTTTTTAAGTTGCTCCTAGGTATTTCTTTTGGGATTTCATGGCTTATTCTGTTGCACACTCACCATCCTAGCTTGCTGAAGTATGCTGTTTGGCATTCCTCGTCTTTGTATCAGAAGCCAAAGATACTGTTAAATTACCTCTCTCTAACTGAGGTTTCGGAATATGGTCTGCTGTGCTCTGATCATAAAGCTCTTGTGACCTCACAGGACCTGTCATATCTATTGCAGGGAATACTGAAGTGACACCCCATGATTATCACTGCAATCTGGCCCCAGATGGCAGGCATAGAGATGCTGATGAAAGGCCTGAACTATGTCGAGGAACAGTTGAATTTGTTGCTAGTAAGGAGTATATGGTTAGTTGAATAAATTAATTTTCTTTTGTCCATTAATTTGAAAGATGGCCATTATGTTGTATCCCTGTGAATACTGCATGTTTTTTGCCTTTGCAAGTGCCCAACATCTTTCATTACACTTATGTGATAATAGTTCTAATTCTAGCATCTCTAAGCCCTTCTTTTCCAGATTAAGATACATAAGATGTGACAGTTGTCCAGGTGTTACTAGTAATTTATTGCCTGTGGTTCAAGGTTTATTGAAAAAACTATCATAGTAGGTTATGGGTCCACCTGCAAACCAGCCAATCAGAAGTCAAGAAATAGTATATTTAAAGTAGAAGTTGGTGAGAAAGGCAGTCACATTGATCATATGACATATTTTTATTTGCTTTGTGCATGCATGGTGCCCAACACCAAGTTTAGGGTAGATTCTTTGTGTTTCCTCTTCGCTCAACTTAACAAAGTCTAAACTAAAACTAGTTGCAGTTGGCTAGGTTAATTCAATTCTTCTATTTTGATACATTTAGGGCCTTCATATAACAGTTACATAAACACTTTATATTTTTTCAGTTTATTAAATCAATATATCACAAAGTGCCCTCTTTCTTCTTTAATAAGAATGAGAGAAGAAAGTAATCTTTTAGATTGTTACTGCTTCAATTACTTGCACTGGCTTTTTATAAATAGAACTTTTATTGTTTATGGGATATTTTTCTGGTTTTCTTTAGAAGGTATCCATATGACTTATTTTTTGGGTGATATATCTACTGTTCTTGTTTCAATTTTTTTTATGTTAGTACTGTCTTATTCAGGTCATCTGATTGATAACTCTTCCTACTGATCATCTCTTTTCCAGGTGCGTGAACCAATGCAAGCTGTTTATTTTTTTCTTATTGACGTATCTATGAATGCCATGCAGACTGGTGCAGGAGCTGCAGCTTGCAGTGCAATCAGTCATGTTCTTTCTGATCTTCCAGTAAGTTTAATATCCTTGCATAATCCAGAAACATTTTGTTCTTGCTCCTAGAGTAATATTGGGCTGATTGACTGTCACTTCTTACCTTCTTTCCTTCCCTACTTCCTCCCTTTGTTTCTTTCCTTCTTTGTTTCTTCTTTTTTTTTTTTTCCTTGCATTGAACTTGTTTCAAAATATATACACTTAACTTCTTGGGTTCTGGAAGTCCTCACTAGAAAACTAGGTAGATAACACAGAATCTTAATTGCACGTCTGACCATATGAATCTCTACCTGATAAACCTATTCCTATCTCTACTATGGGGCCGAAGCCAAGAATCAAGCGTAGGTGATGCGTGGAGAAGTTTCTCACCTTTACAACTATGCCATACCACACTGTATGATTGGGATTTTTTTTTTTGGCCTTTTGATGCATTTTTACACTTGTTGATTTCAAGGTAAGTTGCCTCTGAGTAATTAACAGATAAGGTCTGAAGACAGTGTTCCTTTCTGAAAGTCTAGGTAACATGAGGAGGGATGACATAAGCTTTGTTTTTGAAGGCACCTACATTTTGTGTATTTGTATTTGACAGACGACTTTTATGGTTGAAAACTATGACCGACTAGTGTAAGCATATTTGTAGCTGTCCTTATTTGACAAAATATTTGTATTTATTGTTCATAACTTATTTTTCCATTTATAATTCTATGTTTTTTACATACTAAACAATTTTGATCCCTGCACTTTAAGTGGGTCTCAAATATGTTCTGGTGCATCCAAAAAATAGTGGATCTAAATTGATAGTGCATAATTAACTTTATCTTATTATTTACTAATACTGAATTAAAGAAGATGAAAATTGATTTCCCTGCTCTAATTAGTTAAATATATCCTTCTTTGAATGGTGGTTAGTGATTCATTCAATTAATTTTTTTTTGTGGTTGTAGGAAGGTCCTCGGACGATGGTGGGGATTGCCACATTTGACTCAACAATCCATTTTTACAATTTAAAACGTGCATTACAACAGGTCAAACTTTTAGTTACAGGACTTTGCTGTGAATCTTCATGCTTTTCCCACAATTAAAGTGATTCAGTTAAAACTTTTTCCCATTGTTTTAATAATGCAGACAACTAAACCTATAAAAACTTCTTGATGATATTTTATCTTTCATGCATTGGCAGCCATTGATGCTCATTGTACCTGATGTCGAAGATGTTTATACCCCTCTGCAAAGTGATGTTATTGTTCAGCTTTCTGAAGTGAGCTAATGATTGCTGGGATTTTTCCTTTTACTTTTTGAGAAATATGTTTAAGCATATGGACAAATATTTATGACAATAACAGATGTGTCGGTCTGTTCTCTTTTTTGAAGTACTGAGACTTTCTAGTAACCTATGTTGTTTGTTTTGAGGATCTAGTGTCGCCAACATTTAGAACTATTGCTGGAAAACATCCCTTCCATGTTTCAGAATAATAAAACTTCTGATTCAGCATTTGGTGCTGTAGTCCAGGTATGTTGTGTGTGCTAGTTGTTTGTATTTTACTAGTTAATGATATGTGTTGGCAAAGTTGTAAAAAGCAACCATAATAAAAGCATAGCTGGATATGAAAGTGATCGATCAACCTATCAATTCAATATAAGAAAGCCAACTATTTGAACTGTCTTTTGATGCAAGTGTGTCAAAGAACAACATTTGTTTCTCATGACTGTGACCTATACATAAGTATTTCCTGGATGAGGGAGGACGGCTTGGTTGGAGGTTAGGGGAAGTGGTTACATGGTTAAATTATTGAAGTGGATCAGTTGCTGTATATTCACAGAGTATGTACTTAGTTCTACAAACTTATGACTTTTTCAGGCATCTTTCTTGGCAATGAAGAGTAATGGAGGGAAGCTACTGGTATTTCAGTCAGGTGAGCTCGTTAAACCTTATAGATTTATATATGTTTTATGAGTTTTTCACTCTGTAGCATAGTTATCAAATTGAGATTTAAATTATGAACTGAATCCTAGTTTTGTAATTGACAATTCAATTGAAAAAGTGTAGTAAAATTTCATAAAATCAAAATAAAAATGGCAGGCACATATAAAACAAACAAATAAACTAACGCTGTGTACAATTCATGTGAAACAGAGCTAGTGGCAACCAATATGCACATATCATTGAAATGAATGGTACACAGCATATCTTCCTACAAACCAGGATTTGTATATGTGCATGAGGGTTTCTGTAGCTGTAGCCTTATAAGGGAAAATAGTGATATGGTTGTTGTGCTGTTGATTATTTTAATATTTGACTATCCTTCAATTGCATCATTTGAAGTTCAGGAGTAACATTACAAAATTACGCATGTGACAGTTATTATGTAAGGCAATGTTGCTATATGATTATTCTTAATAGTATTCTGATTTTAGAGTTCTGTTGTATATAGTCTTGCCATCACTTGGAATTGGATCCCTTTCTTCTAGGGAGGCTGAAGGGAGAATCAACATCTCAGCAGGGGAAAAGGTGTGTATTACCCATTATTGCTTTTTCTTGCATTCCACCATTTAGAAAGATTGTTACTTCAAATTACTTGGAAATGTTCCATTCTATTTGCTGGAGAAAAGAGGGGATAAAAGTATAGTTGGGGAAGTTGGCTTCTTCAGCTAGCAGTTCCTATGTATATGCCATATGTTTTAATTAAGAACCTACACTACAGCTTAAATCTGTCTTTCACAGTTCTTCCCTCTAGTTTGTGAAATTGATTTTTCATTTTTTGATGAATAGGGGAAAATATCACAGAAATCAGATCTATTATGCTGTGGTCATTACTTGATAAGATGCATGCACTGACCTGCTAGGTCTGCCCAAAGTTTAATTCTTACTGGTGCTTTAAATACGCCAGATATTGTTCATCTGCTTTCAATCTGGATTTTTCATGGTGTATTCAAACTAAGCAACCATGGATGATATTGTTCCCTTATTGCTTTTCTCTCTATGTGCCTAGGAGAATCATAAGTTGTTGCAACCAGCAGATTCAACTCTGAAAACAATGGCAATGGATTTTGCTGAGTATCAGGTGAATTTTGAGTTACTTTTATGTTCTTGAATCTTGATTAGGAATTGGTTGTAACTCTAAATTTGGTTTGAATTTACTAGTCAAGTGTTATTGTGGTTACACTATGCTATTATGGAATCTGGCCTGATAGTTCATACCAAATCATGATCCAGGTCTGCATTGATGTGTTTATTACTACTCAAACTTTTGTGGACATTACTTCCATCTCTGTCATTTCAAGAACTACTGGTGGGCAGGTATCACTGAATGTTCAATATATTTTCTTTTGTCTAATTTTGATACAGATTTGTTACCCACTTAAGAGCTTCAACTGCTGGATTGTTTGCGTTGCTGCTATTCTTTTCACAATTGCTTGTCTGACAGAATTTGGTATTTAAAAATTAGCAGTTCTTGTTTATTCTTGTCATTTATTTGACAAGAATTTATCTTTCAGATTTTGCAGCATGGATTCATTTGCATGGATAACGATTATGTAGTTTTTACATGGATCCTATCTCTAATGGTACAAGTACAACCATCTGGTTTAATCATATCCCCATATTTGGGAGTGCTGTCGCCTAGAAATTTGCTTGGAAAAGAGCATATTTAAAGGAAGATCTTCTAAATTAATAGATATGCATTTATTTCACATACTCACTTGTATTTGCTCTATCAGTCAATTTATTGCAAACCTAACTAAAACCAAAACCGACTACTGACTTTTGTTGATTGACTTGAGAATAAGTTTTATATCTCCATGGATGTAAGGTAAAGAAAAAAGACCATTTCTTGGTAGATTGCTGGTAAAGCCTTGTGCTTGTATACAAGAGGATCGGTAAACTATTTCTGTGGAACTTTTCCTTAAGCCATGCTTCTGCAGAAGCTCAATTAGTTAATGGATTTTTTGTAATGCATAAAAGAGTCCACTTGAGCCATTGTATAAAGTTGGGATCTGCAAAAAAATTCTGCTGAAAAAATTGCCAGTAAATGTATTAGCTGATAGATAACATGCAAGTAGTTCACCTGAGAACTATTTGGTAGACCTTTTGAATAAGTTTGATCTGGACATTATTTCATAGAAATTATTTCATTATGTAATTTGAAATAGTCTTACTGTATTTCATATATACACTTTAGTCATTGTAATCGTAGGGGTTTTATGCTTGTAGACTTGTAGTAGTCTAGTTGTCTAGATATTAAATACTTCTTATTCTTATTATTTTCTTTTTCATGAATTACTATCGGAAGAGAGTAAAATTGGTTGCAACCTTAAATGTTTTTGGGTTTTCCCTTTTCCAGGTCTATTACTATTTTCCCTTCTCAGCTCTTGCCGATTCTTCCAAGCTTTACAATGATCTCAGATGGAATGTCACCAGGCCTCAAGGTTTTGAGGCTGTCATGCGTGTGAGATGCAGTCAGGTAATCCTGCAATTACTATGATATAGGTATCTCTTTTATATGCTTGATTCATTTGTTTTGCTTAGTAAACTTATTTTCCCCCTTTTCTGTAGGGTATTCAAGTACAAGAGTACTCAGGAAACTTTTTTAAACGCATTCCAACTGACATTGATCTACCTGGGGTTTGTGTACCTTTTGTATTTAATGCTTGGTTTAAAATTTTTACTGGAAGATATCTATTATGCTTTTTCCATGAATTCAATGGATTATGTTGACTAGCTCTGGAATTATGTTTGAACTTTGAACCTTATCTTGTTGTGAAGGGTAGATAGTTCATGACATTAGATTCTCTCTAGCTTATGTGCTTCCCCAGATATTGTTGTTGCCAGGATTTAAGTCTAAGACATCTCATTCGGTACAGTTTCTCTAACTTGCTAGGAAATTCTGTAACTGAATAATTATGTCTAATTGCCATAAATCAGTTATTTTGTAAGGAATTTATACAACTATAACTAATGAAAATTTTGAAAAGACTTCCCCCAAGCGATTTGTTTCCCTGTCCTGCTATGACTCTTAGTTTTAGCTGCAGTTGTTTGTATCTTTGATTGGAAATGAATTTATCTTGGTCGTTTCTTTTATGAACATGTTTTGTTAGCTAACAATCTTTGATCTTGTGCAGATTGACAGTGACAAAACAATAATGGTAACCTTAAAACATGATGATAAATTGCAGGATGGCTCAGAATGTGCTTTTCAGGTCTAAGCTGATACTTTGCATTTTGCAGCTTGTATATCTTTTTCTGTTCTCAGCCTCTAACTTGCAATGTTTGCTTCATTATCCAGTGTGCCCTTCTTTACACCACTCTTCATGGCCAAAGAAGAATTCGAGTCATGACTTTATCTTTGTCATGTACAAACATGCTCAGTAATTTGTTCCGCACAGCTGACTTGGATACCCAATTTACATGTTTCTTGAAGCAAGGTACTTGATTCATTGTACAGTATGCATATGCTGTCTTTTCACTTACATCTGTTTTGCTTCATCTGTTGTGTGCAACTGCACTGTTTGTAATAATAATTCTTTTCACTTTTAACATTTTTTTCTTGTAAATATATATTGTCAATTTCCGCAATGTTTTTCTTAAAAAAAGCATTCTGGTTGATCGTGTTACCTTGTTTGGTGTAAATTCATTGTTGTATTATATTTTCCTTATTATATTCTCTTTTTATCTACTCTTTTTTCAGTGGCATGTGGAATTCCTTCCATTCCATTAGCAATTGTCAGGGAGCAAGTGTTGGATCAGTGTGTCAGCATTCTGTTTTCATATCGTAAATTTTGTGCTACTGTATCATCATCTGGACAACTTATTCTTCCAGAGGCACTTAAGCTGTTGCCACTGTATACTCTTGGTATTGTTCTTGCTGTCTTTTACCCAATACGAAATGATGAAAATATGTTTCATTGAAGCTGCCATGTATTTTATATGATCATGTTTTGTGTTTTAGGACATTCGCTATCTTGGTGGTACAGGTTACTCATGCCCAGCACATAATGTGCTGTTGCTTTGTAGCAGTGGTCATCTGCATAAGTTCAGTTTTACGTGTAGAGATAGAGATTTGAAATATGTGAAAGAGAACTTCTTGTCTAAAATTAATTAGGGTATTCTCACGGAGGAAAAATAGTGGACTATGCAAACATCAACTTTAATAACTACTGTCTTTTAGTAGCATCAAGTCTAATCAGAGGTCCTTAGTTCTTGCAGAAACAAGAGTTAGTTCTAGTTTGGTTATTTAGGAGTGATGTTAGAAAATTTTCACCTGCTTTACTTTTTCTTTCTTTCTTTTCCTCTGGGATGGGAATGTATCTGTATGAAGCCGATGCTATTTCAGTTGGGTTGTTTCTCACAGAGATTACAATCTGTTTCCTCACTAATAACACAGAGATTACAATCTGAAGAATAATATATGCTTGTATGTTAAACAGTGCACAAAAAATGAAGTGATATATATATAAATGGCAATGCTCTCCAATGATAGCAAGTAACAGAAAAAAACGCTCTAATGCTCTTGAAGCAAGAACTCAAAAAGAAACCACAGAAAAAACTCTCTCCCATAGAGGTTTCAGAGATATTATGGTCATCCAAATACCCCATAATCCTGCAAACATTGCTTAGTTTTGCCAGACTTCCGCATCCTTAATACTGCCTTTAATGCAGATCCTTTTTTATTTTTCCTTCTCTTTGTTCATATCTATTGAATCATTGATTCTTAGAAGTGTTGCTTACACAAAGATGCTTTCCCCGCAAGGTGGTAACGTAATTTCTTTTTCTTTACTTTTTTCTTCTTCAAATTAAATTTATAACTGAATAATTGCTACCACCTGAAATTGGATAATTTATTTCTGACATCCATTTTTCTTCATATGTTCTTTGTTTAATTAGTTCTATATTCTTTTATTGAGAAAATCACAGTGATAAATAGCATCATATCTACACCTAGTACTATTTTGTGGAAATTTGCTGGTCAGCTTCTGACAGAGGACAAAGATTGGGTTCAGTAGGTAATTGTTTCATCTCACTTCTTTCCTCCTTGTGTCAGCACTGATGAAAAGTGCAGGAATGCGTACTGACGGGAGAATAGATGATCGATCATTCTGGATAAACTATGTTTCATCCCTTTCTCCTTCTTTAGCAATTCCACTAGTGTATCCCAGGATGATGGCTATCCATGATCTGCCAAAGGTTGAACTGCTTCTAATTGGTTTATAATTGATTGTGTTTCAAAAAGGCTGCTAATGTCTGCAGGTAATTTCTGACTTGGTTGACAGGGAAAGGAAGAATCTCTTGTTCCTAATTCTATGCCACTTTCCAGTGAACAATTGAGTGATGAGGGGATTTATCTTCTTGAGAATGGTGAAGATGCTTTAATATATGTTGGGGATTTAGTTGACTCAGATATCATGGAACAGCTTTTTGGCATTTCCTCATTGGATGGAATCTCTACACAGGTATTCCTATTTTCGCCCTAGTGAAATTTATGAAGGCATCCATTGTTAAAAACTTTCAATGATAAGATGGGAACCTGTTGCTACAATTCCTACGCCGTTTAGTGTTAAAAAAACCCTCTGATACCCGCTCGAGTGCAAATTTTGAGTTCTAATTTTTATGTTTTTTTGGCTATTTTGAGGGCCTCTTGTGAAGGATAGTTAATTTTGAGTTTTAATTTTATGTTTTGTGGGCTCCATATTCTATAAGATGGCTATTTTGAGGACCTGTTGTATAGGATAGTTAACTTTTGTTTAGTGTCATATGACAGCAGAATTTGTTTATAAATCCTACTTTTTGTTGGGCAGTTTGTGCTGCAGCAATTCGAGAATCCATTATCAAAGAACCTAAATGATGTAGTAAATGAAATACGCCATCAAAGATGTTCCTATTTGCGGTATGAGTTACTCATTTATACTTGTTTTTCCTATGTTCCAATGATAAGAAAAGCATTACCTTGATTATTGGAAATTAAATTGCTGTTTCTCAATCTAATGCATTTCTATTTTCATTTAAGTCATCTTTTATTGACTTGCAGTATAAAATTATGCAAGAAAGGAGATCCCTCAGGTAAGTGCATTAAGGCTTAGTGCTACTCGTTTATACAAATAAGCAATTAAGTCTCTATGATGCTAGACAACTAGTTCAATATTTTGTTGTCACTTTCCATGCATGCTGCTTTTTCATTTTTATCCATTTCATACTATATCTTTACTCAAATATCCATAGTGAATAAATAGATGTTTTGCTTTTCTCCTTTAAGATTGCTGAGATGTGCTACAAACATGGGCTCAAATTGCGTTATTTGAGATGAGATTGTTGTGTTTATGGGCTGTTACATAAATTATCTATATACCTTTTATTAGCACAGAGATTTATTAGCACATCATCTCTGTAAGTTGATGAGAAAAATCATGGACTGGAAGGAGCTTCGCTTGGTCAGTGCATCTTGATAGGGGGTAGTATACTGCTGAACAGATTAAAACGTAGACCACCTATTTTCATTGATCATAGTGCTCTATCTTGTAATCCCTAGTAGCTGCAATGTCTTACATGAATATTTAGGTTTTAGTGGGTAATCAAATTAATTGTAGCAATCATATTGAAGATCCTAAGAGATACAGCACCGGGTTTGGCTTTTTCAAATAAATCAACTTCTTACTATAATACGGTATTGGTGCACAGAAGCAGACGTGGTTTAAGGCTTGTAAAGGTTGCTAATAAACTACTTTTCTCCATTGCGGTGAAGGCAATATTCTTGAGATGTTCTTGAGTTGTATTATTAGTTGTAAAGCCTTTTCCTCTTCCACTTGTCTCCAGTAGCTCTTTTCCATTGGCATATCAATGTAGCCAAACTATTTTATATGGCTTCCCTCAAATTTTCCTTCGACTGTCATTTCTACCTTCTGTGAGATGTGTTCATTCCTTAATCTGTCATAGCATGACCGTGTGTTCATTCTAGTATCCATGTCACTATCATACTCTTTTTCACAAACAGTTTTCTGTATCCTCACATATAGCTATGCCATAGATATTCCAATAACAGTCGCACTACCTGTTGATCCTTCTCCACTATTTCATCCAGGTATATGGTTGCTGGTGTCTTTCTTAGTATATTGCATTCTAATTGAATTATAATCACCAACATACATTAGAGAAACATGGACAAGATGCGAACTTTGTCGGGAAACAGTTTCTTAAGCTGAAGAAAGAAAAGGAGAGCTTGTTTCTTATAAATTCTTTGGTTATTTTTTGTTTTTTGTTTGCCCAGGGATGTTGTTCTTATCATATATGGTAGAAGACAGGAATGCTGGTAGCCCCTCGTATATTGAGTTCCTTGTGCAAGTCCATCAGCAAATCCTAATTAAAATGTCATAACTTTTCACATTCTTCTGTTTCATTTGCGAATATTGCTTCAAGTCCTCGAAGGGATACCTGGGGCAACCCGAGGAGAACTGGAAGACAGTTTTGAGTTCATTAATTTTTGTACGTATTTAGCGACAGAACCAAATGAGATAGCGTCTCGATTATACATCATTCCTCATTTTCTTTAGAAGTTGACCATTTCTTTTTCCTATCCTAAACCACAGCTGCATTTAATATTACCTTCATTTCTAATGCATGCCATCTAGGATAATAGGTTGAGTCAAGATTTTGGGAAATTTGTAATTTTATTTTATTTTGCCCAACGGTGTCAACAATTACTGATGATTGCAGATATCAAACTTTAATTTAATTTATTTTATTTTCGGTGCAAAGTGTCCGACTAGATGTTTGAATTCGAAACCTTATAACCTTAGTCACCACACTAGTACCATTAAGTCAAGAATTATTGATTTATTTAGAATTATTGATTTATTTAGAATTAGTGATTCTTTTACCATTTGTTGCTTCCATATGTAAACAATGTTTATTCGAGTGTAGTTTTTGGAATACTTGCAATGCAGTTCCAATTCAGGAAACATTATTACAAGTAAATATTAATAGACATTCATAATAAATAGTTCTTTTTACATATGAAAATAAATATCAGATTAATTATTAAAACGTGAATTGTTATAATTTTTTCTTTTTGGACAATTCTCATCAAACTCTGTAATTTGTATTCGGATAAAATAAATTAAAAAGTAATAAATGTTTAAAATCATATTAACATTTAATGCTGCTCCAGGTCCTCTAAGGTTCCTGCATAAACGCAAAGGAAAAGGAAATCAGAATAGGATTCGGATATATGCAATTGACCTTCGAATTAATTAGTGAATATGAGACATATTGAGTAAATTAAGATTTCTAAGTACAGAATTTAAAAAAAAAAATTAATCTAACTGTAAAATCTTCCTATTCCTTATCCTATTAGAAAGAGGATAAAAAATGTACATATAATATAACATTTAATATTCACTAATCACTAATGCATTTGACTCTCTGAAACCTAAACTTGAAAAGAAAATATTTCCATATAAAATCTTTAATAATCTTCAGTCATGGCATCCATCTACGAGTACTTCATGTGGCAAGAGTTCAGCAACAATGTCGATGATCACTTGCTAGAAAATCCCTCAATCCCTAATGACACTCAAATGTTCGATATTCATCTCCACTTTTATCATCTTCTTCAATTATCTTACCCTATTAATGATCTAATTCCATTAACCACAACCCACATGTCTCACCCTTTGCCTCGCAGCACAATCTCCTCATCGGATGATGAATCAAGGGCAGCCATTATAGACTCTGTACTTTCCTCCACTGGAGCTGCAAGTGACTTCATTCATTCTGTCTCACCTGAGATATCTGCATTTGCTTTTAACATGGTTAACCACCCTTGCAATGCTAATGCTAATGTACTAACCATGGGTTTGATTATCTCTGTTGTTTCTCCTTATGATGACCGCCACCAGGAGATTGGTCGTGCTTTAAGCGAAATAATAGTGCAAGAAAATTCAAGATTTAAGCCTGCGAGTAAATCTTGCATTCAGAGGTTAAAGAGGGTTAGGGTTCAAGAAGAAGAAGAGGATTCGATGAAAGATTGTTGTATATGTTTGGAGAAACAGTTGGTTGGTGAAGAGGTTATAGGGTTGCCTTGTGGGCATTATTTTCATGGAGATTGTATTGTTAGATGGCTAGAGTCAAGCCATTTGTGCCCTTTATGCAGATTTTCCATGCCTTGAATCTTGGTTGATGATGATTGAGAATTTATACTTCAGCAGATCAGACAATTTTGATTCTTGATTTTCTTCCAAGATTTGGTGTATATCTTCATCTCATGCAGTACAAAAGAAAGACTAGCATTCATTTTCTTTAATTTCTTTCCCTTTATGCCATAGATGGAATGGAAAGAAACAAGAAGCATCTCAAAGAGAGAATCTTCAATTGAGCACGACCTCTTAATCAAGCAGTTGCAGTTTTATAATTGAATACAAATCAAGTGAACTAGCTACTGTTGAACAGATTGTTGTAATTCCCATTTGTAAAGTGAAACAATATACAATTTTTTTTACTGAACTTGTCTTTTTTTTTTTTTTTTTTTTTTGTAATTCCAATTTCAAATTACTCTGCTCGTCCCTCCATGTCTTTACAAGGTAATGCAATTTTTTTTTTGTGTGTGGTTTACGATTTGGGTTAGGTTGATTTGTGAAGTCTTGAATTCTTGTGCAGGGGCAGGGCGCGGGGAATAAGGGGAAATTTAGCGAGTATTTATGACTAGCATTCAACATAAAAGTTTCCCTGTTAATTATTAACAAAAGTTTATCTTAAATTTTTGTTAGAATTAGTTATAGTTTGCTTTGATGTCACATTTTAAATTTTACTAGATGTTTTTTATTCTTAGAAAATATCATTTATCTTAAATACCAAAAATTTTTTATTGTATTATTTAGAATGGAAAAAAAACAAAGAATCATACCGAATTATTATGAATTTTTTCAATAATGCAATATAAATTTTTTTTAAGACAAATACAAAACTTAAATTTAGAAATTTTTGACTTTTCAAGATAAGGTTAGAGATTTTCTAATTTTTGAATTAGATCGAATGATATACACTCCTAGTCATGGGTATATAGCTTGAGATGAGGTTACATAGTATTAATTTTTTTTATTTATCTAAAATCATCAATATCTAAAAGTCTATTGGTGATTAAATCTAATTTGAACCGAATTAAACCATTGAGATGTAAATTTCTTTTTAATGCAATTTTATTTATTTATTTCACGTTCTTATTTGAAAGAAACCAATTGATTCAACTACTTCGGGGATGTTTGGGATTGTTGTTACATGTCCAAAAAGCAGTTTTAAAATTCTTTAGATTTAATTGACCAATTTTTTTAATTTTTTATAAACTGTTTTTTCTCAAACATATTTTAAAAAAACATCTACTTACATGCTTTTTTCCAAAATCAATTTTTAAAATTTAAAAAATTTAAAAATAAATTTTTTTTCTCTAAAAACTCTTTTCCAAACTAGCCATTAGTTTTCTCTTTGGACCTGTATAAGATAATAACTAAATATGATAAGATACACCGCTGGTTAATTATCCTAATAAAATTATGGAATTATTGAATTTTTTGGTAGATGTAGTACTGCTATTCTTTTCTTTAGAGATATTGTTTCTTATTGCAAGAAAGCATCAAACATTACATGAGATCATTAATGGACACGTAATATATCAAAAATCACCATG
Source organism: Triadica sebifera (assembly GCA_023653625.1). Taxonomy (NCBI): domain Eukaryota; kingdom Viridiplantae; phylum Streptophyta; class Magnoliopsida; order Malpighiales; family Euphorbiaceae; genus Triadica; species Triadica sebifera. The sequence continues at coordinate 27,200,993 of CM042899.1, forward strand.
ATTTATGTCAATTTAATTATCAGCTATACTTAATTAGAATATTTTAAGAGGTCAAATTCAGATTAAATTACTAAATTGTACATAAAGTAATAGATTTGGTAAATTTTTTACTTATATAATACTTGTGTAGGCTATATTCAACAACAAATATATAGATCAACTTAATTATAAATTGATAAGTACATGAAATAATTATTAATTATTTTATATATATGGGTGACAGTTTGTAATTGAATTGGTTCATAAATTTATTCATAGATTTAAATAATTTTTGTAAAAAAATACAGAAGATTTATAGAGTTAAAAAGCATATTAAAAATAAGGAAAATAAATTAAATTGATGCAAACAAAAACAAAAAAAAATTCCATTTTAGTTTTTTAAGGGAAAAAAAAGAGTAAAATTTGAAAACCGCATCCATCTAAAATATAATTTTAGTTATGTGGGAGTTTTATTATTGATCTGGTGAAGTGTAGCCAACATGCAATGTTCTGCAATAATCCTCTGGATTTCTGGAAAGCAATTGAAAATGAAAAAAGCAAGAAAAAGAAAATAGTATTAATTAGCTTAGATATTATTATTTTTATTGTTTTCCATTATTTTAAAGAAGAAATTAAAAGTAGAACAATGGGAGCATAATTTATATTTTATAGAAATTGAGGGGAAAATCTTCTTAAAGCGATTTCCTTCTTTTGAAATGAACGGTTGAAATCATAACTTTACTACGAATAATAATGGGAGCAATTGTTTTATTTTCAAAATAATAAATAATATAAAATTTTTTGAATTTTTAAGTATCAGAAATAAATTTTAAAAAAATTAACAATTTATTTCATATCATTTGAGATTATATCTATTAATTTGATTCTATTTTAATTTTAAATATTACAATACAATATATTACATGATTTTTCTATAATTGAAATACTTTTGTGTGAACTCTTTAAAGTTTTATATACAGTCTAATAATTTTATAAAAATATTTAAAATTTTTATTTATTACCAACTATTATAACTATAACATAAATTTTTAGTAAATGATATAGGATAAGTTTTTAATTTTTAAAAAATTTGTACTTAGTTATAATTTATTAAAATTTTATGAGGATTTTATGTAATTTGTTCTTTGAAAAAACAAAACTATAGAATTTTTTCTATTTTTCCGGAAAACAAAAATACACTACTATAACATGATATGATGTTAATATTAAGATTTTAAAAATTCAAATTATATATATATATATAGTGAATTTTTTCCCATATTTTCGTTTTTCAGAAATATAATTATACTTAACTATAATAAACAATTTTATTTAACCCCAAAATGAAATTAGATAGTAAAAAAAAATCAGAAATCTAAAAAAAAACTATATTTATTTAAATAAAAAAATAAATTTATTTATTATTCATATGTATATGGGATACTGACAGGACAGAGAAGACTAGCAGCGAATATTCCTGTTGGAAGCCATAATCGATGAAGAGGTGCACAGTAAGTAGTTTGTTGAAAATACGACCTGATTTCTTTTTCGGAGATCCAAATTAAGAGCGAGACTGTGACTGATCGAAACGAAAACGCACACAGATTGGACATCCAATTCCAGACAAAAGTAGAAACCACATCACCAAAGATCCAAAGCAACCAATAAAGTTTTCAAATTCAATAATGAAATTTTATCCGATTATATTATTTTTAAGTAATTAATTCGGTTCAATTTGATTCTTATGAAATACACCTCAAATTTTAGTTTTAGCCAAATTATCCGATCGGACTGAGTTAAACATCTCGATTTAATTTAATTTTTATCCTTTTCTCTTTCGATCCCATGAACTTGAGTAGTAGTTAAGCTCAAATTCTTTATCTAGAGAAAAAATAAAAACTTTCTCGAATTTATCATTCCTAATTTCTATTTAAATCAATAAGAACTATTAAATTTTAAATTTATAATTAAGATAGAAAATTCTAAGAAATTAATATTTCTATATTAAATTGTATTGGGGATGATGAATGCACCGACATCGACTTGCTGTTGATTCTTTTACAATGTTATTCGGTTCGATTTTTTTTTTTTTTTTTGAAAAATACAAATTCAGTTTCCGATTTATTCTGTTGTATTAGAATTTTTTTTTTTAAAAAAATTACAATTTACTCTTTTTTTGAGGTCTTTATATACAGAGGCCTAACACTCTTTACTCTCACTGCAGTACTTCTTCATATTAATTTTCTTCTCTCTGTTTCTTTGTAAGATGGAGCGTCCTCTGCGTCTCTTCTCAAATCTGTTTCTCCTCCTCCTGTTGGTGGCCACCGGTAAATTCTTTCTCCATCCACACGTACTTGGTCCGTTTAATTAGACAAGCTTTTAATTTTGTTTTCAAATTAAATAACATAATATAGTATGCGGATGAACAGGGATTGGGCCAAATGTGGCGGAGGCGAGAACATGCGAGTCTCAGAGCCACCGTTTCAAGGGCACATGCGTGCAGGGAAGCAACTGCGCCTACGTCTGCAAAACTGAAGGCTTCCATGGAGGTCACTGCCGTGGGTTCCACCGTCGCTGCTTCTGCACTAAGAATTGTTAGTCTGTTTGATCTTTTGAGTGCAAGAATCTTGCGGCATGGGGGGATTCTGTGTGCTTCAAATAAGATTACGGCCCATATTTTGTTGTGAGCGTGTATTTTCACGGTGTGTACTGTTTGTCATTATCCATGTTTAATTAATAATTATGGTTTAATTTTTGGTTTATGCGTAGCAAAATTCTTGCCTACTAATTTCCTAATCGTGATTTTCTCTTCAAATCTAACATAAAAAAATCATAATAAAATTAGAAACTTAATTTGATGAAAATCCTATGGAGATGGGCTTAAATTAAATTTTGGAATTAGTAAAAAATATCGGTTCTAATTGCACTTGTACAATTTTATTAATTTTGTATATGAAGGAGAAGGCAGAGGAGAACAGGTTGATAAAGCCTAAAGAAGGGGTAAAAAGTAAAATATTCCTGTGGGTAGCCAATAATGGATCACTACACAGAATTAGCATACTGTGTCTTTATCGATAAAACAAAGAATTCATATAAGAAAAAAAATGAGAAACATGGACGAGACCATAACGCACACAGACTTATCTTATTGGACTGGACACCCAATTCATTGTCAGAAAAATGCGTAAAGACAGATCCAAACAATTCAATTAAAATTTTAAATATATTATTCCCAAGCTTTTAATTAGAGATATTGAGTTTAGGGTTTAGTTATAAAATTGTGCTTTACATTTTGGATAGTTATGATAAAAAAAATAATAATATATTGTGAAAAACCTCTGAAAAAATAAATCTTCTTTACAACACTTATTTTGTATGCTGGTGCTTTGGTTGAGAAGAATATGCATGTATAGATACAATATATACACCCTTCCTTTTCATATCTCAACATAGTACACTTTCATTTAAATTATGCACCTGTTATTAATTTAAATTTATTCATATATTTCTTTTTTAATTTCTCTTTTTATTATTTATATTTTGTGCCATTAATTTGCTACTTCACTTTTAATTATTATATGCCTAATTATTTATTCATGAATCAAATTAATGATAAACTATATTCTGAATATAATGCAGTTTTTATTTATGGATAATTATTTTCATCCACTTATGGGCCATCTTTTAAGTAATATTGACACTCTTTCTTTAAGTATATTCAAACTTGAAGTATGGATTATATTTGAAAATTTGAGAAACATTTTATTTTTGCTCTTACATCACTCTAATGCAATGTCTCAATAATTCAATCCTCCGTCGCTATTTTTGTTTTTTTTTTTCTCTCCAATGGAATTTTTCAAAATATAATTTTACGTACTCACATGGAACATCTCATTTCAATGTATTATTAGAGAAATTTCGGCCGACTTTATCAAATAGAGAGTTATCATAAAGAAGAAGTGAAAGATGTATTAGCCAACCACATACTTAGGTGCAGTAAGTCAAAAGGTGGCAAATTCTCTACCACTTCTAATTAATTAACTTTGATAGTGTGTGAGCTAAGCATTGTTAATTAGTTTTTCCATTATAGGAGAGGAGAATTTTGCATTGTCCTCTTGAGTAATTAAGATGACACATGGGTTCGTCAAATTATTACCTTCACGACGAATAAAGTGGAAAGACACAAAATTAAAGCATCTGCTCTTATAAAAAAAATATCATCAATAACAAAACTGCGTAAATTAAAAACTGACTCTGGAAAACAGATCTGCTTGACAACAGAAAGGGAATCAGACTCAACTTCTACCGAGAGGCAACCACAATCAAGAGCAGTTGATTGACCAATTAAAATTGACAAAGCTTCTGCAGAATCGATATCTTAGGCATTTTGAACTAGTTTACCACCAGAGAGAAGAATGAGACCCTCCTCATTTCGAACAACAAAGCCCAAACCTGTTGAAGAAGAGGCACTATCAAAAGCTACATCCGTGTTCAGTTTAACAAACCCAGGTGCTGGAGGAGACCATTTTACTGGGGTTCAGACCTTCTTAGGCGGCGGAGCAGGGATAGCAACTAGGAATTCACTACAATAACTAAACGCGAACTGCACCAAGGTGATAGGATCTTTGCAAGCCTTGCCATGCATGAGCCTATTTCTATCATTCCATATTTCCCACATTAAGTAGCAAACCCCAGCCATCATTTCTCTATCCAGCAACTTCAAAAAAAAAAACAATCCTCAATAGAATTGAGCTCTGCAACGCCACTTCTGAAATTCAAAAAACTGTTGTACCAAATACCCTTTACCCATGTGCAGTCTTTGAATACATGTATTAGAGTTTCTGGACTTTCATTACAAATAGGGCACAACTCTAAACACCAGATACCTCTCCTAGACAGGGCTATCCTCGTTGGCAAAGCATTCCTCAAGAGACTTCACACAAAGAGCTTTGTCTTAGGTGCAACAGCTAACTTCCAAATCCAGCTCCATTTGGAACGTTGCGAATTAGAAGAGATAGCTGAAACCGAAGAAGTCAAAGATAACTGACAGGCCAAGTGGTAAGCAGATCCAACAGAGTATTTACCGTGTTTTTCAAGAGGACAAAAGCGTTCATCTTTAGGCAGTCTGTAGCTCAAAGGAATTTTTAGCTCCATCTCAGCTTCAAAAGGCAATAGGACTTCCTTCACCAGATGACTATTCCAAGCTTTCAAATCAACATCAATTTACTAAAAGAAATCTCGTATTTTGCAAAATTTATAAGTTGACCCGAAGCAGAGACATACTGACGAAGGATATCCTTAATCATTTGACCTTCCTTTTTATTTGCCCTACCAAACAAGATACTGTCGTCTGCAAACAAGAGGTGGGAGATTTTAGGACTGCCTCTTTTAACTTAAAATTAACTTAAAAGAGACATCTGTTTAGGAACAGATAGATTATTAAAAATTTAATTCCACTAAAATATTAATCTTAATTACAAAGATTTATTTAGTTAGTAATTGAGTTTTAATAAAATGCTAGAACTTTATTTATTTTAATTGACAGTTTGTTATTTTATTGGATTTTGAATCTTTTTATTTATATCGTAAAACTATTTTAATTTTTTTAATCTTTAATAATTTAATTACAAATAAGCATTTTAGTAAAAATAAAAAAATAAATTTATTTTTATTCTCCGCGCCCAAAGCAGGAAAACACAACTATACATATAAAACGAGAAAAATATATTTAAAACTGTGCAATATTAGATTTATTTATCTCAATTTTTCAACCACGGATAATATCAATGTTCAATCAATGATATCTAATTAACTTATCTTTAAGATCCAAGAAATCCTATAATTTAATCCCACATCCAAAACCATAATAAAGTAGTAATCTGTACTTAATTTTGAATGATTAAGATTTAAGATTGTTTAAATATTAAAAGAAAATAATTATAAAAAAAAAAGGAAGAAGAAGAAGAAATTTTACATGACGTATTGGTGTTCGGCTGCGCAAGTGCATGTTATCGTGGAGCTTCATCCCGAGACTAGCAGAACAATAGCCTGTAGGATATTGCTTAATTTTCCAAATATATTCTGCTAAAATCCAACAACTAAAGAAAAATTCAACAAAAGAACTATCAGTAAATTAAAAAAAAAATTAAAATAACTAAAATAACATGTCTGAAGATTATTGAATAGCAATGAGAATGTGGTATTTTTATATAGGTATAATTAGATATTACTGCTATAATTATAATAATTAGATATAAATATGTGAAGATGATGGTTTAATCCCTTATTAGAGCTCAACTTCTAATATAACATTAAAAAATCGTATTTTTAATTGTTTTTATTTATAAAATGATATTGCTTTTGAACGAGAGGAGACTTACTACTTAGGGTGGGGAAGGCTTTATTCTCATTTTCATCCGGATTCTAGTTCTCATTTTAGGAGTTGTTATACCATAGATTCATATTCTTATTATATTATGGACATTTTTACTCACAAAAATATTCATTTTTTCAGAATTGAATTTTGATAAACTAATGAATATAAAATATATTCATCATTTATAACTTACAAGTTTATCATTTTTGAATTATAAGTTCATCAGTTATAATTTACAGATTTATCGTTTTGAACTTATATATTCAATATTTTGAAGTTCATTGTTTAAAAGTTACAGGTTCATCATATATAAGATATAGGTTCATCTTCTATAATTTTAAGGTATTTTGAACTTATAGATTCATTATTTAAAATTTATAGATTCATCATTTACAACTTATTGACTCATTACTTATATATTCATTTTTTTCACTTACAAGTTCATTTGAAATTATATATTCATTATTTTAAACTTACATGTTAATCACTTACAAATTAATCATTTATAACTTATAGACTCATTATATGCAGATTCATTATTTTTACCAAACTCATCATATTCAACTTCAACAACTCGATTTTCTCTCATTATATAATTATATTACTCATTTTTAGTTCAAATATTTTTATTTTCAACTATTTTTTCTCAAAAAAATCAAAAATAAATATTTTTATCTCAAATATTAATAACAATCATTACAATATTCAAAAATACTAAAAATAAAATCAAATATACAAATTAAAAAAATCTCTCTAAAAACAAACTTAAAATATACATATTTTTTCTTTTATCTCTGTGAATAAAAAAAAAAGAAAAAAAAGAATACACTGAAAAAAAAATTATTGATGCATACCAATTAATGACACACGATGAATAAATTATTAAAAAATTGTGTCATACCAATTAATGACACACGAAATATCATGCAATCGGATCCATGATATAATTTTCATTGATGCTTTAAATTGAGGTATGCAATTTTATATCATGTACTCAGATTCATATTGTATTATAAATCAAATCTACTTTACAAGTACAAAATGTCTTTATTTTTTATTTTTTATATATTTCAAAAAATAAAATCATTTATCATTTAAATAACACAATAAACTATTAAAGATGTCATGCATTGATGGTCACTAATAATATGTGCAGTGCAGCTGTGATTTGAATAATAATTTTAAAACAAAATTTAAACAAATCTTCGGAATCAAATCAAAAATTAATTTAAATAATCTTAATTAAAAGTGTTTGAATTTATTTTTAAAGTTATACAAATATAACTTACAATATGAAAGGATTTTAATCTTTTAACTATAATTTAATTACGATTAATTTGAAAACTCCAATATCACTGAGAGATATTTGTTACTAGGATTTTGTGATCAACTTCATCTTTATTATGCATAACCGTGGTGTTTATTCTAACTTTAAATTTTTTTTCCTAAACGAAATATTGAATAAAGTCATTTTATTAATTCTTAATATGTTCATATTGTAATTTTTTGAAAATATCCCTCAAATTATATTCGTATTGCAAATTTAAAAAATATAACTACAAAATTGTTATGGCACAATTCTTATATTAAAAATAAAAAAAATATTTGTCTAAAGTGAGTTTATGCAGACCAAATTAATGAGAGAAAAATTTGAAGTAAAATAATTTATTCATGACATTCTCTTATTAATTTGATTTTTGGTACCAAATTTTGACCCAAAAAATCTGCGAAAAATTATTCCGCTTGTTTGTTGTTGGAGCTTTTTGTTACCAATTAGAAAAAAAGTTAAGTTAATTGAACTTTAAAATCAAGGATTTAACAGTAGTTTATTTGTAAGGATGCAGGGAACCCTGAGAAATGGGAGAAATTGAGTCAGAAAACTACATAAACAAACATACATGTGGGTACTTGACTGCGATTCTTAAAAACCTGGAGGTTGTCTTGCGCCCTGTGATATGCATATCCAGAGTTCCCAATGCAATTCGGAGAGTGAATGATGCTGCCTACACTCCTCAGGTAATGTCTATTGGCCCTCTTCATGATGCTAAACTTGCACTGAAGAACATGCACATTCAAAAATACAATATTTAAAACTATTTTGTGGAAGAGTATAGAAGGGAAAACCCCCGAACAAGATGCGAATCATCTTTTACACATTGTTTCGGAATGTGGAGAAGATCCGGCGTTGCTATGAGAAGCCTTGTCAAATTAGCAGCAGTGACTTTGTGACAATGATTTTCGTAGATGCAGTGTTTATTCTAACAACTTTACCACATTAATATCCCTCAATTTCATTTTGTAACATAAATATCTCTGATTTTATTTCGTATAACAAAAATATTCTTCCAACTTTAATTCGGGAAACACGCATATTAACCATCTGATAATTAAAAGATAAAATTTGCAATGAAACAACCTCTTTTCATAGAATTCATATACCACCTGCAAAAACATCTGCCTCAGTTCTAAAAAACGACGCAAACCAGTATTTCTAATTGCACAATCAACCAAAACACCACCGATTCTAGTTTCCAGGAAAATCACACAACAAACATTAGTCTCTTTAATCGTATCTTTAATAAATAAAAAAAACCCATCTCATTAGCACCTACTCCTTAGCAATTCCAAACAATTATTTTTATCCATCACCATAGAAATAGAGAAAAAAATGGCCAACAAGAATCGTGAAGCATGACTAGAAGGCTTACCATCCTCCAACTCCGAAACTGATTAATTTCCTTTCCTAACTGATCAAAAGCAAGAGTATGGATAGAAGAACTTTGGCTACCTCGAATTTTCCTGATTCTCCCATCTAGTGGTCGGCCTCCGCTGAACTTACTCAGAACAACTTTTCCACTTCTACTAACCATTTCGTCACGTATAGATAGGGAAGAAGCTGCTCCAAAATTGTTAAATGGTCGACGAGCTCTGACTGCTGCATGCAGCGAATTATCCAGCATCTCTGAAACTAAATTGGCGTTTTCGGATGGCGCAATTGGTTTAAGGGAGGTCTGTTTGGAAACATCCATTTCTGCATCTAAAACATTCGGATTTTCTCATTTTTCTGATCCTCTGTATGCTTCGTCACCGCCATATCTGTTGCCAATTGCACCGCAACATCCATTGTATTATTATGGGAAATTGCGAACTCTTGAGAATCCTAAACCTGCTGTACATTCTCTACATCTTTGATAATAATAAATCGGTATCATCTACCATCCTTTTTATTTTCTTTTTTCTAGCATTAGCCCTTTTCTTAGTATTCCTCCAAGCATTTTTTGACGGTTCAACAGTTGCATTCATATCAATGGAATTTCCAGCTCCTACCAAATCTCCAACCCCATCCTCATTACTATAAAGAGGGTTGTTGACTACCTCCATATCCTCTAATGACTCATTCAGCACCTCAAATATTGATGGGCAAATTTCTTTTCCATTAACCATATCTCTAACACCTATGGCGCCTTTCCCATTCCCTCCTACAACGTGCTTCTTATTTATGTTTGTTTTTTTCCACGTCTCTGCATTAACATCCAGGGTCTGAAAATTTGATCAAATGTTGGACCCTCTTATTCTTTCACTCCTTGACTCCTGTGTGGCAGGATTCTTCTATCATATCAGAATCGGATACAGCATCCTCTACCCTGTGTTTGTAGCTCTTTTCAGAATGTCCCACAAAACCACATCGAAAACAAATCTGCAGTAAACCCTCATACTTTATCTGCTGCATTCGCCCTTTGAATTCAAAATATGGTTTCAATAGTTTTGCAATGTCAAGTTCTACTTATATTCTAACAAATTTACCTCTTTCAGAAGCTTCAGTTTTTTAGTCTATTTTAACTAGCCTTCTAAGTTTATTGCCAATCACTCTCTGTATCTTTTTGTGATAAAGGTGGATAGGAAGGCCAGGGAAACACACCCAAGTTACCACTTTTGTGATCCTGTCCGTTTCATTTGAGAATTCCGAATGCCATGGTGAACAATCAATTATCTCCCCATTTCCGTACACGGACCATCCAAAAGAGCATAGGTATAATCTTCTTTCTCAAACTGCACCAGGTAAAAGTTGCATTCTAAATCAATCACCTTGTAATCACCATAAGGCTTCCATTGTTGATCAATTTTCTCATATAATATCTCATGCATAATCTCCCATCCTAAGAGCCTCATAACTACAGCCTTATGCCAGGGTTTAGAAATCTTTGATTCAAAAGACTGACATATTCATTACAAAGGAGTACTCCTTACCCACTAAAACAATGCCAAAATCATTATCCATATATTCCCCATTTTCCTCAAAGTTAACTTCTTCATCAGAATGCAAGTTCAACATTCCCACGTCATTGGTAACATTACCATCAATAAGTTGTTTCCTAAGGTTCGTATTAAGAATATCCTTAAACAAAACCCCCCAGCGTCCTCCCTTCTAGAGTAGATGCCTCGTCAATCTCTCTATCGTCTTCTTCCATACATCTTTTTCGGAGATCAATCGTCTGGCGGCAACAGAAGGGGTAACTTCCGTAGTTTTTCTACCGCACTGTCAAAAGTTAGGGATGCCTCCTCCGTCGTTTTTTTCGTTCTAAGTCAAAACTTTTTAATCGAAAACTCAAGCTTATTATTAAATTCGCTATGAGTTCAGCTTCGGCCTTGTTAGCCATTCAATAAGTGAAATCAGTATTCCGATAATCAAAATGCCATAACGACTCAAACATGATCATCTCAAACACAAGAGAAGCAATTTCAACGCATGGAAGAATACCAAATCAAAGCATTGAAATTTTGCGAGAATAAAGAATTCCTAAACATCATTCATGCATGTGAAATCAAGAAATAAAAGCACTGCTGATTAAACAGCATTTAATCAACATCCAATAAAATTCCCCGTCTATACAATCAATACACTTTCATTTCCACTTTCTTAATTTTTTGCTAAATCTCTAGTTGTATTCCATTCTTGCTTCTGGAGAAAAATTTCGCAAAGCCATTTCGGTTCTTCTCAGAACTAATGTGATTTGATGCGGCTGAAGAAGTTGACAATGAAGAAGGGGGCGAGTGCCCTTTATTTGTATTTAATGAAGGACCAGAATTCTCACTGTCAATGCTTGAAGAGGTGGAGTAAATCTCACTAGAATGTAACCTCCATGGCTCTCCACTATCTCTAGCTATTAGTGATCCTCCAGCAGATAACTCCGTTAGGTTCCCAGTGTCAATCAAGAAGTCCTCTAGGGTTGCTAGAGATTTAAGTTGCTTCCCTAGAGATGCTATTGTTTTCTGGCATTCAGCAAGTTTCCCAGCAGCTGCAGCTAGGTCCTCCTGAGAGACAAGTTTCACATTCATTATATGTGGGACATACAATTTCTTTTTCTGACTAACACATTGTGAATAAATACATTAAAGACAATGGAAAAATGAGCATGTAATGTAGGTAATGTAAGAAGTTAAATATTTACCTGCTTTAACTTTGGTTCATTATTTGAGCATGCAAATTTTTGCAGTTCAACTTCCTGTTTCTTCTCAGAGAGCTCTTCTTCCAATGCCTTGCACTTGGCTGCGATCTCTGCTGACAGCACCTTTTCTCTTTCTGCCTCTGCTTCTAATGAGTTAACCTTTTTGGAGAGCTCTTCTTCCAATGCCTTGCACTTGGCTGTGATTTCGGCTGACAGAGCCTTTTCCCTTATGGCCTCTTCTTCTAATGAGCTAACCTTTGACACCATGGTCCAAGCCTCAGCTTCCATGACAACGAGTTGAGATTCAATTTGCTCCTTTGATTCATTCGCCATATATAACTCCTGTTGCAATTCCTCCAACTTTAATTCAGCCTCCCTCAGCTGAATTTGCAGTTCTTCATTATTTTCCTGACTTATCGTGAGTGTCATTTCCATTTCAGTTCTCTCCAAGAGTATCTTCTCTAACTTCTCTTCCAATTCAACCTTTTCTCCTTCCATCTTCTGTAACTTTTCTTCCAAATCTGCAGTCTGATGAATCATAACTTCAAGCTCAGCTCTTAATGAGCTTTCAGCATCAATGGATTGTTTGGCAATGGCTTGTGGTTCTGAATGATGGGTTTCCCTTTCAGTCGCAGGCATAGCTGCAAGCCGTTCCATTTCAAGAAAATCATCCATGAGATCAATTTCAATTGATGACGATGGGAGATTTCGATTAATAGCCTTTTCATTCTTGAATTGATCAAGCTCAGCAATCAATGCAGATGCCCATGAGTCTGAGCAACTTGGCTCACATTTGTATGGCTCCAAGCAACTCACTTTGAGAGTATCAACATCCACTGCATTAAGCCTCTCTCCACTGTCTGATTGACCATCAGTGAGAGATTCAACATAGATCGAGGAGGCAGTAGAAGCTTTATGATCATTAAGTGATGTTGATTTGCAAGCCAAGGCTTTTAGCCTCCGACACTCAGCCTCAAGCTTTGCCACTTTCTTTATGCTCTCCAGATGTTGCTTGCTGGCTGTTTCAGCAGTTTGGGTACTCAAGTCCCTTTCAATTGTTCTCACTTCTAGCTCCTCAGATAGAGATAAGTGCTCAAGCTTCAGAGATGCATTATCTTTCTCCAAATACTCCAGCTTCCAGAGTAAATCCAGATCGATTTTAGGAGATTCTGACTTGGCAGTTTCTGCTTCCACTTTCAGCTCGAGAAGCTGGTTCTCAAGGTCTGATTTGGCAGATTCCCATTCGCGTGTCTTCCTTGCTACAGCTTCTTGCACCTTTTCTTCCTGCTCCTCTCTTGCCTGTCTTAGCTGCCTTACACATTCTTTGAGGGCCCCATCAAGATGGCTCACCCGATCTTCGAGTGCAGAATTTTGCTGAACTGCAGCTTCTAGTTTTTTCTTCAGAGCTGATACTTCATTTTCAGCCTTTTCCCAGCCTAAAATTTAAGGAAACTTATGAGCTTAGAATAAGGTATAAATTGCATGCCTAGTTAATAAAACTGGTTATGCAAACTGCAAACCGAACTTTTTTTTCTCTGCAATCATTATGGAAGCATACAAAGAAAATAGCAGAAAAAGTGCCCTCGATATTGGTATCTACAAATACCTGCAACAGCTTCTTCAGCAACTTTGGCATGCTGCTTTACCAAGTCATCTTTGGCACTAACATTCACAAGAGCAGCTGATAACCTCTGTGTTAAATGTTTAATGCTTTCATTCACATCTTCATCCCGTTCTGCAGTCTTTGATGTGACTTCAGGAGAATGAGTATCATCACTAGGGGATGCCGCCTTCAAGGTATCCTGCTTTAATGGTGACAAAATGAGTGATATCAACACAATCAGAGCAAAAATGAGGAATTAACAAGATAAAATGAATGCCAAGCAAGGAGTCAACTAAGTAGATCGCACTTTTGGCTAAGAAACCAAGTGAATAGAAAGTATTTTGCCAAGCACATTAGCCAACCATACACTGAAAAAGGATCACATTGACAATTGTATCGCAAAGATAATGGAAGGGTTCTGAATGCCCCAGTTATACTTTTCAAAGGAAAACTTTAATCTCTTTCTGCTCAAAAATACACCTTTACACAGAGCATCACTTTACTACATCAAATTAACTTAGAACGTATCACAGTGGTTCTCTTAATTTAAATGATTTCGGTATCTACTTACAAAGTTGTTACTCATGCAAGTTGAAGGAATAGCTATTTTATTTTTTTTCAAAATGAGTCTACAGCTACAAGGATATATAACTTTATCAGGAGAGACACAGTGAAGACATTTATTGGTCTATAAAAACAAACATATAAGGCTTTGTGAGCTAATTCTTTGATGTCTATATTATATTCCTGATAATGGTATATAGAATCCATTATTTTCATCCAAGTTCAGCATTTGGAAGCTTTAACTCATAATATTGTCCAGAGCAATTCTCAAGCACAACTGCAGAAACTACGCCATTTACTTGAAAAAAGGTGTCCAAATCAGAGCAACAATTCAAAAGGTTGTGCTGCAAACCCTTAGGATGCCTATAAATGCACCCTGCAGACTACAGAAAAACTTGAGTAGGACATTTTATCACACTTCACAGACCAGCATACAATGAAGAAGAAATTGATTAACGAACAGCCAATAAAGAATTGTCTTTTTCAGACTTTCAAATTATTCATAATGCATTCAAATAGCAGTATTTTCCAAAAGAAAGAGCTTAATTAAAAAAACTATAATTCATCAATCTCTTTAAAATTTCAGTGTGAATACCAAAAGCTTATATGAGAGACTTGTACAGAAAAAGAAAAAAATAACATTATAAAGCTAAAAGCCATTGTAACACTTTCAATTTAGCATCACGGGTGGAAGCCGCTTACCTGCTCATCAGAGAATCTCTCAGAATGTGAAGATATTGATCCTGAACTCTCAGTTTCACCGGAGCTCCTCTCCGAAGATTTCCTCTTCCACAGCCATTTCCTCTTTTCCATCATGGGAGTCCAGCTCTATGTCATCAAAGAATGTTTATCTGCCCAAAGGAGCTCACCATTAGATGCAGTTGCCACAAAACAAACAAAAACACATACTCAGAGCACAATGGCAGATACCCAGAAGAAATTTGTACTGAATACTGTAGATGCAGCAGGCAAACCCCGTAATACCAAGAAATACTAATCCTTACTCAACAAACTCAAAAATTAAACAACAAAGGTAACTTGTTTTCTCATTTTATCAGCTTTGCTTCAAATCCACCCAATAACCATCAAACTCCAACAAACAGATATACACTTTAATGGACCCAAATAGCAGAAGATGAGTAAGAATTGGAAAATCAATAGCAGAAAGACGGAGGGATTGGAACAGCCTAACCATTGAAAACCGTTCAAATCCCCGAAAAAGAAAACTCTATGTCCTCAAGTAGAAAAGCGCACAAATCAGTGACCATGAATCGATCGATATTCAGCATATATGTTCCACATAACAGACCCGTAAAACCCAGAACACCAAATCCAAAAGAATTCCAAATCTCAGGAATGCATCAACGATTTAAGTCCAAAAATCGTGTAAACTATTTCAAATTACTAATATAATTTATAGGAACAAAAACCCAGATCAAATTACCTTTGACTGAGGACAAAAAGGACCCCAAGATCAAATGGGAACCAGTTAAGTTATAAATGTGAAACAAAGAACAGGTTCGAGACTGCAGAAACACAAGAAATAAAAAAGCAAACCCAAAAATAAATTAAAAATAAAAAGAAACTCTGCATAAATCTGTGGAATGTCAGAAGAAATATAAATATCCAGATATACCAACAATAAATACTAACAAAGTTAAGCAGATAATATGGGTTTCTATTTGCTGTTTTCTAGCTTCTTACCTTCCTCTTATTCTTTTTCTATATTATAAAAAGGAGAAGAGCATGTGATAGTGAAGGCCGAGCAGGAACTGAAAGAGCGAGAACGTGCAAGACTTCAAGAAAACAAAAAATTAAAAGAATAAAAATATAAACTTTTCAGCTCTTTGGTGCAAAAAAATTAAAAATTTTACCCTTTTTTGTTTTAACTTATTCATTTTTATTATTATTATTGATTTGAAATTGGGTTGATCTTATTCCCGCCCATGGACGATGATTTCAGCAGCAACTGGCAATAGATAGTGAACAGTAATAGATCAATTTATCATCTACTTTAATTAAAAAAGTTTTGAATTTTTAAATGAAACAGACACGCTCATCTTTGAATTTTGAGTCCTTTGATTTAATTTAACTGTGTTTGTCTCAGATTTTTTATTAATTTTTTATTACTGAGTTCTTTGTCTGTCTCTGCCATGGTGGATTGCAGAAGTCCTATAAAAGCGCATTTCCTGTCCTCTCTCTCTCTTCGAGGGAGCTATTGACATTGTGATATCTTGAGATCTGTGCAGATTTTAGATCTGACGGTCGCGTGTACACGATAAACAAGGTAGGCTTGATTGTAAATTACTCCTATGTGCATTGCCGAATCCTAAGATGAAAAAAGGTTTTTTTTTTCTCACTAAAATATTGACTTATTAAGAAGGATGAGTCACAAAAGAATTTTCCTAATTTAAACAGTATTTGGTTTAGCTTTTGTTTCGAACTTTTACAATTAAAAGTTAAATTGATTATTTGATTAATTCAATTTTTAAAAGCTCTAATAAATTACAAATGGAGTTAAGTATTGAATTAATAAAAGCAATGACGGTTAAAAATTCTAAATGTTAGCTTTTAAATTTTGAATTATAAGTTAGTTTTTTAAGAAAAATTTAAATTTTCAGTTTTTCATATTAAAATCTAATTTTTAGATCATAACATAAAAATTATTTTTTTACTTTTTATTTATACTTATATCAAATTATAATAATTTCTATTGGCTAAAAATTATATTTTATTATAATTTTATATTTAGTTAATTATTTTTTATATTATATATGTTATACATTATAATAAATAAAAATTTAGGATATATGTATTATTAAGAGTTAAATTATAAATTATAATTAGTTTTCAATCGTTGAGTTAACTATTACAATTGATTATTATGGTTATACGTTGACAACTGACCACCATCGGACCAAGCATATTCTAAATGTAGGCATGGAGTGTGCAAAATCAAATCAAACAAAACTTAATTCAATGTATTTAGTTCTTTTATTTATAAAAATTTTGATTTATTTAATTTGGTTAGATTAAAAAGTTAAAAACTAATCAAATTGAACCAATTGAATTTTTTGTATACATATTTATTTTTTTTATGAATTTCACAATAATTAATTCTAATTTTTAGATAAAAATAAATGAATTATAGCTTATAATAATTAATTTTGATTTGTGATAGTTGATAAAATCATGAATTATAATAATTTATTATAATTTGTGTTAAGTAATCTTTATTTACAGTGATTAATAAAATTATGATAATTAAATTTAATTTATGCTAATTTATAAAAAAAATTATTTTAGTTTATGTTAATTTTATAAAGATGATAATCGATTTTAATTTATGTTAATTGATTTTAATGTTTATAATTGATAAATATAGTAATAATTATGATTGATGGTAATTAATAAATTAATCTATAAAACTGATTAAACTGAACCAAACTAAAGTGAAAATATTTTTATTTAGTTATATTTAGTTCTAAATATATTTCTATTCAAATCAGATTTTCTATAAATATATCTATCCATTTTGGTTTATTTGAGTTTGGTTCGATTTAAATCGAACCAAACCAATGCATGCCCCAACATTTATTAAGAAATTATCTTACTAAGGTAATATTTCTATATTTCATATCATTATATCCTTCAGTCCTATCCAAAATGCAATTTCAAATGAAATTATTAAATATGTGATTGAGACCTGTTTAGTTTAGTTGTTGAGTACAATTGATAATTAGTAGTAGATAGTTGATTGATATTAGTATTTGATAAAACTAATTAAGTTATTATTGTTACAAATAAGATTATAATTAATTTTATTCAAAATATATATTTTTATGATATATAAAAAAATAAATTACAATGATTATTTGATATAATTATTTATTTTAATAATTAAAATAATAACAATAATAAAATATAATCAATTGTATGTAAAAAAAATATAAAAAAATGTATATATATAATTTATAAATATAATCAATTAATTTAGTATATTTTTAATATGATATATTTTATTTTGAATAGACTAATTTTATCATTTTATTAAAAAATTATTTCAAAAAAAATAATTTTTTTTCAATCAATAGCTAATTAGACTTCCTATCAATTATTAGCTTTTATTACTAAACACATTTGACTCAGCTATTTGAATATTAAAAAACTATTAGTAGCATTCAAAAGTTGAATCGAGTGGCTATTAGAAATTATATGTAATTGTTTTCAAGTAGATTTTTTTTGTCCCATAAAAATAAGTTTGCTTCCTTTCTTTGTAATTTTTTTTATTTGGTTAAAGTTTTTCATTGAATATGTTTAGAGCATTTTTTTTACATACATTACATATAGGGAATTAAGAAATATGTCATAAGGAAAAAGAAACTCAAATCCATAACCTATTAACTTTATTGAAAGCATACTGTATTTTACGAAAATTAAAGTCAATATTGATATAAATTAAAATTCATGAAGTTGCAATAAGAATTACCACGAATGTGTAAAAGCATATAACATGAAAAAATTAGCGTGTTTGGGACCTAAGAATTAGGTCGTATTCATATTATAAAATTATTATAAATTTGTGATGAATTTTTTTTTTCACTTTTACCTTCTGTCTGAAAAAATATATTGCTCGTTACAAGCTAATAAGCCACAAAAATTGTTAGCAAATTTGAAGGTCTAAAAAGAAAATAAAGAATTTGAGTGTTGTAATATTGTCTTAATTGAGTAAATGCATAAAATTTCTTCTGGTATTTATAGAATTCCAAAAGGTGCAGTTAGAGATATAAACGAACCAAATCATTAACGAGCTATTCAGATATCAGTTCGGAAAAAAATTCTTTTAGGATTGTTTATTACTATTAATGAGTTAAATTTGAATTTAAATTCAAATTTAAAAATCTTTTCAAATTCGAGTTTAATAGTATTTGATTCGTTAGGTCGAAAATATATTTATTGAAAGAATTTACAAACATATTTGTTTAGAGTTTATTCATATTATATTTTATTATCGAAATCGAGTTCGAATTCAAATTTTTATGATTATTAATTAACGAGTCGAACTAAAAATATACTCGTTAAAAATAATAAATAAGCTATTTATAAAATTTAATAATTTTGAAACGAATCGAGTTAAATTTTAAAAATAAAAAATTTGAATTGGACTTTAACTTATAACATTTTTAAACGAACTAAACTTGAGTTCATCAATATTCAACTTAGTTTGGTTTGTTTACAACCCTAAAACCAATCACTTAGTCATATCTCCTATATCTCCTAGTAATAATACAATTAGTAGTTAAATATAGAAATTTGTATCAGTAGTTAATTTTAGGAGTTGAACACATCTCTTCATAAATAATTATTTTGGCCAACATTTAATTCCTTCAAATTTACATTGTGTTTAGTTTGCTCGCAGCCATACCAATATAATTTCAGGAAAGCAAACAATATTCAATACGTTAATTTACCCAAAAAAAAAAAAGGAAATAATTTTTTTTAACTTTGAGAATGACAACGACGTATTAGGAGATAGCACCAGAATAAATTATGGATGGCAATAATTGCACTAAGTTACCAATTGATTGCCACAACGCCACAACAGTACGGCATGTGCGTTGCCACGCTGGTCAGGAAAAATACGCTTTTAGATTATCATGCCCATTTTTTCTTTGAAACAACTGAATTTCATTGTAATATGCATTTACTTGCTATTTTCATCTCTTCAGTTCATCTCCTCACTTTGGTGATTAGAATAATGAAACATTGAATTTACCCTAATCAATTTTTTTATAAATAAAATTTCAATTTAATACCAGCCCACATCATTTATATTATAGTGAAGTAAAATATTTTACAAAATATTATATTTCGTATTCTTAAAATTTCATGTAGAATTTCAATTGAAATTATAATTCACCATTAACATTCAGAAATTTTTTAAATAAAAATGTATAAGATAGAATAATAATATGGATATAGAAATCAGAATTACGAAGTGTTGACTCTCAAATTTAAATTCAATTCTGACCCCCTTATAATAAATACAAAAATTACATCAGGTAAAATTATTGACAAAGGAACTATTTGGATGCAATTCAGTTTTCTTTTCTTTATTTGATTTTTTTTTTCTGTTGCAACTTATATTATACATACTATACCGTATTGTTCTCAACATTACATTTTGCAGATTCTGATAGTGCACACACTTTACCATCACTGCCAGATTTCCAGCCTGTTTCCTGATGGCTGATACCTCGTTTGCATGACAGTATGGATTTATAATTTACAACATAGGATTGTATGGTATGATACTATAATTATTGTTTTTGTGTTTATATATATATATATATATATATATATATATATATATATATATATATGTGATATGGTATAATAAAATGGCTGTTCATATTTGATTTGATGGTATGATATGGCTGTAGAGCTAATAAATTTTTTGTAATACCCTCAAATAGATATATTCATATAAAATTATATAAAATTTATTTTTTAAATATAAAAATTAAATAAATATAAATTTTTTGTTTAATTTTTATAAATTGATTTCATTTTTCTAATTAAGGAATATTAACAACTATCTTATTTTGTATCATATAGGCCTCGGCTACGGTTCTAAACCGGCCTATTCCGGTTTATAAACCGACAGTTCAGCCAGTTTTTAATTGATAATACAATAAATAAATATAACTAAAACTATTAATTTATGTAAATTATAAATTTATGCTACTAATATGTTATAAAAAATGAAAATTTTGAGAAAAAATAACTTATTGAATATTAATCTGTAAATTTGTGTAATAACTTAGATTGTTATAACAAAAAAATTGATTTAGAGAAATTATAAATTGAAATTTAGAAATAATTATATTTATTTGATAAATTAATAAATTATAAAAATTATAATTATACTAAAAACTTAATTAATTTAATTTTTTTATTTTAAAAAATAATTTAATTATAAAAATTTGAATTTATATTGAAAAAATTATAATATTAATAATTGGGTATGAAATTAATTTTTTATTATTAATTAAGTTATTTGTATATCCTTTTAGGATTTATAAAAATTAAAGGTCACGTAGTTCTCTTATATTTTAAATTTAATTTTTGACCCATTTAACCTTTTTTTTATGCGGAACTGCTGGTAACGAATGTGTCAACCGTTCATTTGGTAGTAAAATCACATTGGTTATCAAATTGATATTTTCTCTATTTTTTTGTTGTCTTAATGCCACGTTAGTCCAATTATCAATACAAGTTTAAACTTTTAGAGATTCGGAAGTTAAATTATATCGCGTCTCATCAAAAATATTAACTCATGTATTAAAAACCTGTTCAACCGAATAGTTGAGACTGAACTTGCAAAATTTTGTTTTGCAATTTAGAAGAATACCGGATAAGTATTTTGATATCAATTTCATTAATCAACGACTGAAAAATCTTTACATGTTCTATTGTCACCAAACTCAAATGTAATTGTTAGATAAATGTTAAATTCGAGTAAACTGGATGATGATATTGGTTTTTTATATTTTTGCATCATCAAACGATCATCATATATAATTTTTATCGATTTATCCGAATTTTAACTAACAGTGTCACTACTAATAGTATTGGCATTATGAATATTATAAATCAAATTAAATTCTATAAATAAATTACAAGTTAATTTTTTTACATCATTAATTATATTTTCAACACTAAAGTTAATAATTGTATCGTCACCTAAATCTAGGATAAAAAAATTTACATATTAGTAAATGAACTGTTGTAAATATCTTCAACACTAAAGTTAATAATTTGTAAATATCTTCAAGTTAATAATTATATCGTCACCTAAATCTAGGATAAAAAAACACAACATACAAGATTAATCAAATGAATATATTTAAAATAATTCAATAATTTATTTTTTATCATACAAATAGAATCATGCAAAATATGATCATTAATATAATCTTTAAATGTATTAACAATATTAATACATTCATATAATAATAAATGATATATTGAATAATAAACACCACTTAAAATATATGTTACATTATTAAAAACTTTTAAAATATCTAAAATTTGTTGATAAATATTTCAATATTATGGATATAAATTAATTTGTGGTATATTATTATAGATAAATGTGCATAATAATTATCTATATTCATATGACTCGTTGAGTAATTCAAATTTTGTGAATTTTTTTGAAGAATATTAAAAAAAAGTGTAGAGAAAGATAATGAAAAAAGAATTGTAGGATTAAGAAAAAATTAAGAATTAGAGAGAATTAAAGAATTGAAGAAAAAATTGAGATTATGTAAAAGTATAATTAAAAAAAATTAGAAATAAATAATAATTGAAAGTGTAATTAGAGATAAATTAGAAATATACGTAGAGAGAATTGAGATTGAATTATAAAGAAATTGAGAATGAGATTGTGTAGAAAAATATGAAATAAATAATATTGAAATGAATTGGTATTTATAGAGAAAAAATTTAAAAATTTAAATTACAATAATATCCCTAAAATATAGTCGTTATTTTTCTGTTATAAGAAATATTTTTATCTTTTCATTCTATAAAAAAACGGTAATATTACTTTTGGAATCAAAACCGGAAAAAGGTCCCTGATAGGACCCTTCTCTAACAAAGCTACCGTTCGGATTGGATCTGAAACCGGCCTAGCCCAGTCTGGTCCCAGTCAGAGTCAGACTGGTCGGTTCACCGAACTGACTTGGCCCGTGACTAGGCCTAGTATCACAAATGAAAATCTACAGTCAAATATTTGATTTAAGAATAATTTTGATATTTAGAATATGTGATGAAAGTAATCAATTTTATTAAACCATAAGTAACTATTATTTCGATGGTTTGAAAAACAGATGAATTTTTATAGGTTTTAAACCATAAAATAATCACAAAAATATAATATCTCTAACAATAAAAAAATACAAACATTCAACCATACCATATCATGTTAAACAATCATCAACCATGAAACAAACAAGCTGTAAAGTGCACAACTGAATCAACTTAGGAGGTGGATTCAAATTAACTTTATAGTTTATATTACCTTTGCATATAATTACGTAAAAGATTGAACAGTTCGTCTGTTATTTTCTGAATCACGACAACTTAGATTCAACTACAGAATTGGGCCTCAGATGCTTTAGAATGTAATTGGATCTCATCTATTAAACGTAACTGTTGGGCCAAATTTCAGTGGGGCTTAGAGTTCAATACAAACCATATCATTTATTTAAATAATAAAAAATTTATTTTTAAAATATATAAAAATAAAAAATACATTGCACTTGCAAAGTAGGTTTGATCTATGGAATGTAAATTTGGATCTAGGATATAAAAATTGTTATCCCACATATTCTTAGTGAGGTGTCAATTAAATATTAGTTGAAGTAGTTCTAGTAGATTCCTATTATCCCAGCTTGAATTTTTGTGCGACTGTGTGGTTTACATCTCCAACATCTGTGTGGATTTTTCCTGTTTGTGTGAGTTCTAATACAAAATTTTAAGGGCATGTGTCTTTTATTAATGCCCATTGCCTCCTCTTCACACATTCATTTGATGTCTTTCTATCATCTTCTCTTTGCTACTGAAAGGGATCACACGAAAAATTTAGAGTTAATTGTAAAAGAAATTAATTTTAATTAAATTACCCACTTTATTTTTTTTTTCAAAAGTAACCAACTTCAATTTATAGATTGGAATTATATACAGAAGCATTTTGAATACCTGTCTGTTTAAAAAGGTAATTTACCGTTAATGACTATCACCTTGTTAGCTCGTGTCATAGATAAGGAAGCTCTGGGTTTTGCCTTCCCCCGTGCAGTGCGTTGTTAAAGGGTTCCCCTCCATTGTATAAAAAAAAAAAAAAATTCCATGCTGGGCAGAAAAAAAAAATTACATATTTCATATGGGTTTAAACTTTTAATATCATAATAATTGTTGAATTTAATTTTTTAATATATTAGATGATTTTTTATATGACATTTGTAAATGTGTCTATATATATATATATATATATATATATATATATATATATATATATATATCAATTTTAAAGTAAATTTCAAAATTTTAAATTATATACAATCTTTGTATTTTGACATGATTTATAATTTTCGATATAATTAAATAAACATATTTAACAATTAAACACTTGTATTTGTTATTTTTTTTTTACTATTTAAGTACTTTTGTATTGATATGGAAAAAATCTATGTGTTCACTAAATCAGATCAGCACAAAAGTATTTAAATGTTATGGAATAAAAAATATCAGTGTTTTTAATTATATTAAAAATTCAAATATATAATTTAAAAATAAATATAGGAAGAAAAATGGAAAATAGTGCTAATTATAGGGTGTTAGATATGATTTAGTCATTAATTTTTTGCAAATGCATTAAGAGAGTTTTAATTCAAATGTATATAACATAGACACCCAAAAGAAATTGGTGGCAAAGCTGCTGCAGTTGAACCCCAAACAAATATCACAAATCCAAAGGGAAAGAAAGGTACAAGAGAAGACGTGGTAGCTCTATTTGCCCCTCATTGGTTCTCACACCACATCCACATCTCCCTCTCAACCTTAGAAAATATAAAACGCTCAGCTTTTATCATACTTCACTAGTTCACCTAATCACCGTTATAACTCAAACGCATTTAAGCGAAATAAAAATCCAGCAATGGCTCAAACCATGCTGTTCATGTCTGGTGTTTCAACTAGGCATTTGGTTGATTTAAAGAGAGACCTTTTACTTCAATTTCAGGTTGAAAGGCTTAGGCCTAAGCCTTTCTCATCTGTCTTGTTCAATCCACTTTCTACTTACTCTTCTTCTTATAAAACATTTACTACTCGTGCTATTTTCAAATCAAGAACTAAGGCTGCTCCTAAGAAGGTATATATGTCATTAATTAATTTTATTATTGTGGTTAGATTTGTTTAGTTCTTGAGTTAATTAATGGGTTTCTTTTAATTTTACTTAATTTGTAGGCTGCTGAAAAACCCAAGAAAAAAGTTGAAGATGGTATTTTTGGTACTTCTGGTGGAATTGGTTTCACTAAGCAGAATGAGCTCTTTGTTGGACGTGTTGCTATGTTAGGATTTGCTGTGAGTTTTTCATCTTCCTCTGTAGCTTTTATTTCAGAAATTAGAGCAAACCTTTTGCTAATTAGTCATTTCTGGAACATTGTTTCACAATTTAATTTCCCCGTGTGTAATTCTCAACTTAAAAGCTTAGACCAGGTTGTGTTTATTCATAGTGCTGGTAAACAACGGAGAAATTTGTGGTGTGAATTTGCTAAAATGCTTGCAGATAGGTTTCTTTGAGGTTATAAGGGTATTTCCAACTGAGCGTCAAAATGTCTCGTTCATTTGGGATAAAAACAAAAATGATGTTCATATTCTCATTTCCAATCGGTGCCATATTTTCTAAAAAAAATGGCTTTTGCTACGGTGGATGCCATATTTGGCTAGGTACTGTAGTTATGTAATTTCAGTATTCTCTTTTTGTTTTAAAAACTCATTGACACAAAAAGAAAGAAACAAAGAGTGCAGAGAGATCAGAGAAGAAGAGAGGGAGAAAGAAAATGAAGGATTGGGAGGGAGAAGGGAAGAAAGGAAGAAAAGGAAGAAAATAATCGGGAGGAAGAAAGGAAGAAATAGAGAAAGCAGAGGAAGAGAGAGGGAGAAAAATCGGCTTTATCAGCGTTAGTGGCAGTGGCCGCAGGATGTGGGTGGAGGAAGAAGAGGATAAATAGTTTTTGATGTAAAAATTAGTGTATTGGTTGAGGATTGTGATGCTATATCTGTACAATTTTGGTATAAAAATCACACTAAATTAATATTTATGGTTGGGATGGTCTAACCCACTTACTAGGTAGCATGACTAAGAAAAATTGCTAATCAATTCTATGTTCATCCAAAGATATGGATGAGGCTTAAAATAACTTTTGTTTTGAGCAGAATTTATTTTCATCATATGATTAATCTCATCCTATAATTAAATCTATTATTGATCTTGTAAATTAAATCTCAACCCCTAATTTTGTATCTATAAGAAAAAAAATGTCTAGTAAGAAAATAGATGCAAAAATAATTTTCAAAAAAATTGAAGGATAAACATGTTTTAATAGTAGCATTAGAAGTGCAAATTCACTAATAAGTTTTAGCCGATGTTACTTTATTGACCATATCTGTGAAGACCCGAGCTTGAGCCTTGAGTTTCAAAAGACGTGAATTTTATTGATTGATATATCCTTTAGAAAAAATTATTATTGATTTTTTGAAGTTTGACTTATTGAATTTCAAAAATTATACGATTTGCCCCATTTATTTTATTAATATGTCATTTATTAGATGAATGTTAGTAAGATGTTAGATTGTGGTAAAATGACAGAAAAAAATTACTATTTACCCTTTTAAGTTTGATATATTGTACTAATGTACCCTATAAATTTAATTTATTATATTAATAGATTCTAAAATTTGATTTATTATACTAGTATCATATAAGAAAAAATAATATTCTTTTTGACTAATGGTAAATGTCTAAAAATTTAATAGAAAGACTATATAGTTTAACGAAGATAAAACAGAAAGGATTAATAATATAAATTTTGAATTTCTATCAAATTAAACCCTAGGTAAATAGTAATTTTCTCAAACTTTATATATACAGTATGTATTTCTCTGTCAATAGCAACAAATGTTTGGTGAATGAATGCAGGCATCGTTGTTGGGTGAAGCTCTAACTGGAAAAGGAATTCTAGCACAGTTGAATCTTGAAACTGGAATTCCCATTTATGAAGCAGAACCACTTCTTCTATTCTTCATCCTTCTCACTTTGTTGGGAGCCATTGGAGCATTGGGTGACCGTGGAGAATTTGTCGATGACCCACCCACAGGCCTTGAGGGTGCAGTTGTCCCTCCTGGCAAAGGCCTTAGGGCAGCTTTGGGCCTTAAAGAAGGAGGTAATTCCATTTTCTTTCACTTTATTTGATTTTCCTTTTTGATTGGTCATTTCAACACTACTTTTGAACTAAAGACTGATCATAAGTCAATTTGTTTTATACTAAAATAAAATTTTTATTTTATGATATGGAAGGTCCTCTGTTTGGATTTACAAAGGCCAATGAGCTGTTTGTAGGAAGATTGGCTCAGTTGGGAATTGCTTTCTCATTAATTGGAGAAATCATAACAGGGAAAGGAGCATTAGCACAGCTCAATATAGAGACTGGAATTCCTATCAATGAAATCGAACCTCTTGTTTTGTTCAATGTTCTTTTCTTCTTCGTTGCTGCTTTGAATCCTGGAACTGGCAAATTTATCACCGATGAGAATGAAGAGGATTAGATCAACTTCGTTAATTGCTTTGTAACAATTTTACTCTTTGTACTTTTTTCAACAAAAATACTACTATTCTTCTCTCCATAAAATTTCCTACATCACAAAAAAAAAGGAAATTTATAAACATTTATAATTAAAATTTTTTTATGTAGTAAAATAATTAAAATTTTTTATATATAACATGTTAACATTAGATTGATGTATATGAACGTTAATCACGTATATATTCCCACTTCATTTTTATTTCCAAACAAATCATAATTAATTAGCCATATCAAATTGTTTAAATTAAATAATTCAATAATTTCATTCAAATAATTAATGGTTGCAACTACTCTATTAATCAAATGATCTTCCTCAATATACAACCATATCACAACTTCTCAGGACAAAAATTATTTTTCTTTAGAAATTGAAATATATAAAACATATCACTTTTTTTTGAAACTAATAATCAGAAATTAATTTTTTGCTAGTCTTTTCTTGTTTACTCAAATTTTTTTTAATGAATATTAATTTTGGTCTGATTTGAAAATTCGTGTTACTTTTGTTGAATATTTCTAGTTTCAACATGATGCTGATGCGTCAGTGTAATTACTAATTAACATCCAATTAATTCTTTTTATTAGAAAACATAACAATTAGATTAAAAATATAATTTTTAATTTACAAGATGCATTATTACTTTTTGAGGAATGCTACCAATATTTTATTTTCAACATTTTTATTAAATACTTGCCTAATAATTAGTCCACATCATCAAGTTTAATTTATTGAATAAAATAACAAAATTTATAAATTATTTATTGATTGAAATAAATTAAAATTTTGATAATATAAACCAATTATAAAATAAATATTCAAAAAAAGTATTAAAAAAATATTAATAGTATTTCTCTTACTTTTTTAAATACTTCTACCGTCAGAATTTTGTCTTAAAACAAAATTTCTCAATAATTGAAACACACAAATTTAAAATTACAAGCATCAAACAGGTAATGTGTGATTATCTAGCAAATTTGCTATCATAGTTATGCCCAATTTATAGTTAGATTTAGTTTATCATATTATTTATAGACTAATACAATAATACATATTTATTAATTTAATTTATATGAATATAATAATTAATAAATCTGTATACATATAATTGTATAATTGAATTAGTTTATAGTAGACAGAGTTTATAAACGAACCGAATAGAGTTGAAAATTAGTGAGTTCGAGTTCGGTTCATTTAAGTTTATCACAGGAGTTCGAGCTCGATTTGAACTTTTATAATTGAGATTGAATTTGACTCTTTTTAAAATTATGAAACTCGTAAGTGGTTCAAACTCAGTTTGTAATAAAATTTATTTATTATGCTAAATGAGTTTAAGTTGAATTCGACTCATTAATTAATAATGACAAAATTTTGAGTTTAATAACAAAATATAATATAAATAAATTTTAAATAAATACGTTCACAAATTTTTAAATAAAAACGTTTGTAAACTTTTAAACAAATATTTTCGATAGCTACCGAACTAAATAACATTAAATTCGAGTTCGATAAAATTTTTGAATTTGAATTTAAAATTGAACTTAAATTTGAAATCGAACTCGACTCGTTAACAATAACAAATAATTTTGAATTAATTTTTTTCAAATCGAATCTTAATAACTTGGTTTAGTCGTT
This sequence comes from Triadica sebifera, assembly GCA_023653625.1. Lineage (NCBI taxonomy): Eukaryota > Viridiplantae > Streptophyta > Magnoliopsida > Malpighiales > Euphorbiaceae > Triadica > Triadica sebifera. The sequence goes on from CM042899.1 coordinate 27,230,025, forward strand.
TATACCAAAAGTTCTAAATGATGGGCAAACAAACAAACAAACCTTAGTATGAAACTCATCTCAACAACTTAAATGACGACACGTGTAATTTTAAAATAAATGTCCAACATAGAATAATTCCAACTAAAAAAAGAAATTGTTTAATTAATTCATGATCTGTAAGTATTACTGAATGCTTCTATTTTCTATTAAGAAAAAGAATGCTGCTATTTTATAATAAAAAAGGTAATTTTTTTTGTTTTACTTATTAATTTTTTTGTACATCGTATTACTTATTAATTAGTATAATCCTCAATTAATAAGTATTCTTCTTGGCCTTTAAAAAGAGTTTTTTTTATCCCTTAATATATTAAAAATAATTTTTTTCTTAAATACGTGTGAAAATAGGGGTGAGAATATTTTTAGTTTTATGAGAAAGAGAGAGGAATTAGAAAAAAAAAAGGACAGGCGAGGATCCTCCATCTTCTTTTCTATGATTTGATTCCTCTCAGCTTCCTCTTCTTCTTCTTCTTCACTGTGTGAAAACCTCATTCTCTCTCTAAAGCTCTCTCGGTAGAAGCTTTTTTACGTGAACTAGAGTGGCTGGTGACCCAGTTCAGGTGGGACACGTTTGCCACGAACCCACTTAAAGCTGCAGAAGAATTCTTCCTCAACTAACTTTCCGCGAGAATCAACATTGGTTACCGTCAAAGCCGCGATCTTTGCTGTTGATTAGGTTTGTTCAAATGGAGAAATCGGTTGTTGTCAAGGAAAATTACCTCAACGGGAATCTCCATCATTCCTTTTCTTCTTCATCTGCTTCTATTAGACACGTTAGCTACAGGTTTTCTGCCTTTATCTCCTTATCTATCTCAGTAAAGTCAAGGATCCATTTTATGTTAATTAGTCTTTGTTGGTGTTGGTTTAGAAAAGTAAACGGTTTATATAAAAGAAATCGATTCATATAGTTGGTTTTTCTATTTACTATTTAGTTCATTTCAATTTGGTTAATCGGACTTTTCTTTCCGATGCATATAATTTGTTTTCATGCTGAGGCTTGTTTGAAATACTTGACTTAGTTGTTCTTAGTTTGTAAAAATCAGTTCTTGATCAACTTGTGACAAATGATCTCAATGGATAAAAATAGTGTTTTTTTTTTCATTTTTTTACTAGTAAAGAGACTAGTAGTCGAATCTCTAAACTTGAGAATCAGAATTATTTCCTAGGTCTGTAATTATGAATTATGCTTTTCTTGGGCTATTGATGGAGAACTTAATCCGTGAGTTTTGCAACTTAAATGATATGACAGGTTTATGTGATGCAAAATGTATTTTGTGGATTCACTGGAGAACCGTAATGAATGAATTGGTCCTGTCTACTACATGTGGGATTGTATCTGTTGATCCACACTATAAGTCCTGTCATGAATTTATTCCTCTTGAAAATCGAAGTCTGGCACCATTATCCTTCATATTTTGATGTTTATGAATGGGGTGTTAGAATTTATATGTTGGTTTAAGAAATCTTAGAGAATTTAGTATTTATTCTATTTTAGTTGTTTCCATTAGCAAGCTTTCTTCAATTTGTTGTTTTTTGAAACCATTGTCTCATGCAACTTTAGTTTTTTTATTCATTTTGCATCTCTTGCAAATGCTCATGAAGCATTGATGGCACAATGTTTACTTAATTGATCAATGGAGTTGGTGGTAGAAAATGTATTTTGCTGATCAAATCATTTGAATAACTGTGGTTTTGATGATTGTAGTTTATCAATGGAGTAGGTGGTAGAGATTCAATTGTTTGACCCATTAAAAGTTGCTGCCCCCCTTAAAAATGCATTGCTTTGATCCATAGACAAAATTTATTACTGTGGCAGAAAGGGTAGCAGTAGTATGAGAGAGAAGTTCGGATGATCTGATCTAGATTCACCTTGTTTTAAAGTGAAGAAATTCCAAGAGAGAGACCATGTAAACTTTTCCAATTATTAAGTAACATCAAATAAGATTTTGCGAATATACATTTATTATGCCTTAAAAAGAAAACACTCTTTGTTGTATTCTTGTGCTTTTTGGCTGTTAGGAAGATATTCTTTTGCAACCTGAATAATGAAAGATAGTTGATACAGCTGTGGCTCTTGTGGATATGAGTTGAACTTGAGCTCTTCTAATCGAAACACCTCAACTATTGGCTCTAAATATGGGAAATCCATAAAGCGAGGAATCATCTCCTTCTTTGACATTGATGAAAGCAGATTTACTCAGGCTGAAGAATTTCAATGCATTCCCTACTTTTCGAAGAACTCGTGGGGCTTGTTCCATAGGAGAACCAAACTTCTTTGTCGCAAGTGTGGTAACCAAATTGGAATTGCTTATGACGATGAAGCTTCTGCTTATCCACTTGTATCAGATGGATCAGATTCATCCTCAGTCAATGATTCCAAACGTCGAAAGTATGATGTTAAAATTCGTGCCTTACAGCCTTCATCTGTTGATCGGTCTGGCTTTCCTATTCATTTATGATGTGAACTACTCGGCCTTTTGAATAATTCTTATTAATTGAAGGTTATGACCAAGTATAGCAAAAGTTTTCTCTGTGATAAATTCACGTATACATGTTCTGAGTCTTTTTCACTTTTTGTTTAATGTATTTGTCCCTTATTTATGAGATGATGAGCTGGTAACTTGTACAGAGCAGTGTTGGGAACTGAATGAAAGCATTGTGGAGTTTGCAAGGAAGTTGAGAAGTTGATCGAATTTCATAAACAGGTTTCTCATTTTATTGTAGAATAATAGTGTGATATGTTGAAGGATTTAAATGAATGAGTAGGTTTTAGAGGAGCATCTACATCTGTTTTTCTGCTGCTACTTCATTGCTGCCCTTCCTTGTGATGCATATTCATTTCTTCTTTCTTGATCAAGTTTCAATGCCTTATCATGGAATACCTGCTTTAATTTATGCCATTATCTGATTCAGTTATCTAACTTACCGTTCAATCCACATGGTTTGATTGATTATGCTATCTTGTAAAATATTTCATCTAAACATACGTATAATGTGAGAAGTGTTCCATCTTATCTCCCGTTGAAAAGGCAGCAAAGACAAAAATATAGATGCATATTCCACTGCAATGCAAAGAATATAACAGTATGGTCCTGAGCAATGTGCTGGTAGAGCAATGATACCAACTCGTAAAGCAGATAGTGAATTCACTTTCACCTTTTAACTCCTTTTTCTGTCAGCTCATTTCTTTCCTCCATCTTTTTCTGCACTATTTTTTTTCCTACCAATCAAACGCGCTTCAACCTTTTCTGTCAGCTGGATAGCACTGCCAGTGATAGTAACTTGAGTATCACAGTAATCACATTTATTCCTTTTTTTTTTTCTTGTTTGAAAACGACAACTTGTCTCCAGTGCAGGCCACATCAAACGATTTGTTGTTTAGTATTGCTCCTTATGAGAATGAAATGCCGTGTTAACGGACAAAGACTATTTAGGCGGTAAACCGATTTGTCATTTTGATACCATCTGGGTAGACTTACTGTTGAAGTGGAAGTGTGAGAGGACAGTCATTTCATTGGTCTTGATGATGATCTGCCGTCTGTGATGATCCTTCAAGTGAAAGTCGGCCTTAGAGCGAAGGGAACAACCTGTCGTTCAAACTGCAATGCCACAAATTCTTCACTTTTGCTCTGCCGTTTCTGATGAGGATGTTCACTTCATACTTGCAAAAAGTTGAATACTATCAGCTGAAGTGATGAATTCAATTGAACCATTAGAGAGTATCAAATAATTAAGACTTTGTATGTGTATTACTGTAAGTTTTTTTTTCCAGGCCATTATGATTTAATTGGAGGGTTTTTATGTATTCTTAGTATTTTATGACACTCGTTTGCAAAGACAACGAGACAAGATTAAAAATTTCATGGAGTCAGATCTTAATCAATCACGCAAAATTATCCAAAACACGATTATTGCTGTTTCTCATGCAGCAGCTTTTTTTGGGCTAGCAAATAGGTAGTAGCATTTTAGCCCATTTCCAATTACTAAAATGGTGTAACTTTTTCATCAAAATGGTGTAACTACAGTAAATTTATCTACAACTTATTACACCATTTTTTATACCAAAAACAATATTCTATATATATTTCTCTTTATACTTTATTTTATATTCTTTTTTATTAATTTTAGACTATATAATTATTTTACAAAATAAATATTTTTTAACATATTCATCAAATATTAAAAATTTTATTATTTAATAATATTATAAAAATACAAATTTATTTTAATATCAAATATTAATAAAACTTGTTAAATAAAAAAATATTAAATAAAATGCAATAAAAAACTTGACATCGAATAATTAATAATATAAGATTACAATAAAAAATAATATTACTATTAATTTAATTATCTAAATTAGTATATTGCTTCTACAAATACTCTATTAATGCATTACGGAGTGCAATATAAACATTTTTATTTTTGATTTGTTTATGCCGAGCAATAAATTGTTGAAATCCAAAATATTTATCCACTGTCATTTCAATTGTAGGATTGAGTGCATTCATATTAATTGGTGCGTTTAGATCATGCTCATCCTCAATGATCATATTGTGCATGATAATGCATGCAGTTATTATCATGTAACACTTCTTTTCTCCAAAATCGTGTTGACCCTGCATTAATTGCAAAACGTGATTACAAAACTCCAAACGCACACTCAACATATTTTCTACAAGTCTCTTGTCTTATTGCAAAATACATTTTCTTTGGACCGCTTGACTCATAAATTGTTTGCACAATGGAGAACCATTTTGGATATATATTATCGGTTAAATAATAAACCATATTATATTCTTTTTCTTGAATAACATAATGAGCGAGATGAGCAATACTTTGAGCAAGATTAGAAAATAAATATAATGACTCCAAGACATTAATCCAACTCTACCCATGCTATTTTTTCGTTGCTGGAGGTAGTTATTATGATCTTTAATTGCATCAATGATACATAAGAATAAACTCCGAGACATACGATATCGGTGATGAAATATATTTTCATTGTATCGTAGACGATCAGAAAAATAATTATTAAATAAATTACGATATGTAGCTTCACGACCATGATTAATCACAATATGACTTAGAATGGAGTCACCATGAATACTCTGATTACTTTGTTGACTGATGCAATACTCCAAAATCATATTGATATTATGAATTGCACAACATAGTGCTTCTTTTTCAGCAATAAAATTACTCATTACTGATATATCTTCATTGTTATCCGAAGATGAAGACGAATTTTCGAATTGCACATTTGATGGATCTCTAATATTGAAGTTCATATTTAAAGATTATCATTTGAGTAATTTGGAGAATATGAATACAAATGTTAGATACGTAAATGATATTCAGTATGAATAAATTTCATAAATAATTGTTTTATTTATAGAAAAAATTTGATAATATAATAAGGTTAAAAAATATAATTTGACGGCTAAGATTAAGATGAAATCCATCCGACGGTTGAATTTATGATAACAATCATGATAATATTTAGATAAAGAATAAGTTAATCTAACAGCTAAGATTAAGATGAAATCCATCCGATGGTTAAAATTATGATGAAATCCATTTGACGACTAAAATTATGACATCAATCATGATAAAATTTATATAAGAAATAAATTAATTTAACGGCTAATATTATGATGAAATCCATATGACGGCTAAGATTATGACGACAATCATGATAAGATTTAGATAAGAAATAAATTAATCAAACAACTAAAATTATGATGAAATTCATCCGACGACTTAGATTATGATGAAGTCCATCCGACGCTAAGATTATGACAACAATCATGATAAAATTTAGATAAGAAATAAATTAATTCAACGACTAAAATTATAATGAAATCCATCATACAATTAAGATTATGATGAAATCCATCTAACGACTAAGATTATGATGAAATATATCAGATGACTAAGATTATGACAACAATCATGATAAGATTTAGATAAGGAATAAATTAATCAAACTACTAAGATTATGATGAAATCTATCCGATGGCTTAGATTATGATGAAATCCATCCGACGGCTAAAATTATGACAACAATCATGATAAGATTTAGATAAGGAATAAATTAATTCGACGACTAAGATTATGATGAAATTCATCCAATGATTTAAATTATGATGAAATCCATCGAACGGTTAAGATTATAATGAAATTCATTCGACGATTGAAATAATAACATAAATAATAATAGGATGCAGATAAGGATGAAATTCATCTGACGGTTAAGATTATCATAAAATCCATTCGATGGATAATAATTATTGACTAGATATTCATTATCTATATTTTATGTGTATCACATGCTATATATATGTGTATACATCTCATATTATATGCCCAACTTATATTTTGTATTTCATTACTCTACTACAAACTTTACTTCAAACACTTTCTGTAAATATGTCTATTAGATTTGCTTCTTATAATGTTTGATGAAGATGTGCTATTGTGTCTAGTTTATATGAACATTTCTCAAGACCTTATTAGGGGTGTGAATCAATCTTCAAATCAATTTTGGTCTCGGGTGGAAGATGTATATAATAGCGTAAAAACTGAATGTTAAGAGTATCATAATAAAAGATTTGTGCAATCCCGAATTCAAACTATAAAGAAAGTTGTACGAAAATTGAATTTTTGCATCTGACAAGTTGAAAATATGCATCTTAGTGGTGCATCAGATAAAGATATTGTGAGTATTTTTTTTACAAAAATTTTTATTTTTTATTATTATATCTCTGAAAAACTAAAACTTTATAGTTCAAATTATTTGCAGATAAATAGAGCTAAAATATTATTGATGCAAGATGACAGTTACAAAAAATGATTCAAATTTGATCATGTATGGAATATAGTGAAATATTTTGAAAAATTTAAAGATAATGTCAGCACATCAAGAAAAACAAATCGAAAGCAAAATTTAAATTATATTTCATCAGAGTCAGATAATCCCACTCCTGAGTCTCCAATATTAGCATCTCCCGGGTTGTTATTATTTTTTTCTTAATTTAGATGATGATGTTGGCGGTTTGTCATCAGAAAGACTAATTTGCGTCAAAAATGCCAATTAAAAAGAAAAAAATAATGAACAAATGTTATTTGTCATTAAGAGTCTCAAAGAGAAAAATCGACAACTTTTAGAGATGTTGAAGAAGACTAGTTTGGATTGACAACATCTTGAAATTCAAAGCAGAAATTTGGCATTAAAAAAATTGAAAGAAAAAAAATTTTGATGTGAGGTTCAAATACTATTAGCGATAAAAAAATTCGTGCATATATCGAAACTGAACAAATACGAATTTTAGAAAAATAATCTCAACAACATTAAGCACAACCATCTTCTGCATCTAATGAGTTTGTAGATTATTTTAATCATATTGGCAGATCTGGAACCGATTTTTCAGATTATTAAATAATTAATTATTGTTCTTTGTTTGTTTTATGTTAGACATTTTAAATTTCTGTTACTAGTTTAGTTTTAATATTTTGTAATCTTATTATGTGTTAGTAATAAATGTATTATTGTTTTAAATTATAATATATGCATTTCATATTTATATATTTTTTACATTTTATTTAATTTTTTTGTTCAATTATATTCAATTAAGAATATTAATTAAAATTAGGATGTATTTAATTATTAGAAATTAAATTGTTATGGACTTAAAATTACATAATATTAAAAATATTAGTATACAATTTAATTGGATGATATAATTTAATTAAATTACAATTTAATTATGAAAAAGAAAAAAAAAAGATCAATTTAAATATTACTATTAATTAAACATCAATTTACTATTAATTAATTTTCAATTTACTAATATTATTTTTATTTAATTTTTCAATTAAATATGCTTTAATATTAATTAAACATCAATTTACTAATTAAAAATTATTTTTTTAAATATAATAAAATTATTTATAAAAAAATACAAATTTGGGTAAAATTTACTAATTAAAAATTAAAATTAAAATTTTTAAATATAAATAAAATTATTTAACTTAAAAAAAACTAAAATATATTTCCTGTGCTCTTTCTTTCCCTTTCCATTTCTTTTCTTTTCTTCTTCTTCTTCCTCTGTCTGCAACTCAATTTTTTTATCTAAAATGACGTAGATACAGTGCAACGCTAAATATGATGTGATACTATAGTTAAAGCAAATTTTGACATTATTTTAGTGTCCAGTTGAAGTTCACAATTTCTACATTATTTTTATCTTTTCTTCATTTATGCAATAAAATGGTGCTGGTTGGAGTTGACCTTAGGGTTGTTTTGGTAAACACATCATTAATAAGATATTCAATCCTAAAAGTTCTAATTATTATTATTATAGTACCTGAGTTTTTTTAAACATAAACTGAGTCAAACTTTAATGTATAAATTAATAAATTTTTATAAATAAAAATATAACATATATTTAATTTTTATGATTTTAAAATATATATTTCTTTTATAAAAAATTGGGTGGGCCAGGTTGATTCGGATTTTTAGGACAGGTCACTTGGGTTTCGGGTTCAAATTGGGTTTAATTTTGAATTTTACAAGTTAGGATTCGGGTTTGACTCTAAAATTTTCTTCAAATCTGAAATCAGATTTGTATCACTTTTTCAGGTACGTTTGGTTTGAGTAAGAAAATGTCAGGTCTACATATAGGTAAGTTCATACATTTTTAAATACTTATTGTAAAAAAAAAAAAGAATTAATTTTAATTTTTAAGAAAAACATGCGGAGCAGAGAAAATGATTTTTTTTTCTTTTAGATTTTTTTTCCTCTTTAAAAGTGACAAAAAAATTGTTGGAGGAATCACATCAATCACCTTGAACAATCTTGCATAACTTTTATATAAGTATATTATTATTACTATTATTATAGTACATGAATTTTTTAAATATAAATTGAATCAAAATTTAATGTATAAATTAATACAATTTTACAAATAAAAATTTAAAATATTTTAATTTTTATGATTTTAATAAGTAATTTTTTTAATAAAAAATTAGATCACATATTGGGTTAGGTTGATTTAGGTTTTTAGGATAGGTCACTTGAAGTATGGATTCAGATCGAATTTATATTTAAATTTTGTAGATCGGATTTGGGTTTGACTCTAAAATTTTCTTCAAATATGGATTCAGATTTGTATATTTTCTCGAGTAGGTTTGGGTTGGTAAGAAATTGTTATACATATATATATATATAGGTAAGTTAGTACATTTTTAGTAGTTATTGAAAAAAAAAAGTTAATTAAAAAAGTTAATTTTTTTTGAAAAATTATAGAAATTTAAAATTATTATATTAATATTTATTTTAGAATATTTTTAATTGAAACAAGATTCGCATAACATTGAAATAAGAGATGAGGTCATGTGAAATTTCAAAAAATTGAGTTGTTTAAAGACTCTTTTTATACATGTGCCTTAGTATGTGTTAAGCAATTAAAAAAATATCCATTTGATTCAGCAATAAATGAATGGTGATTTACTTCATGGGGCGGTGTCTATCACTTTTAAGTGAAGACGCTTGTGCTACATGGCTACAACATGCAACTTTAATCCGACAAGAAAAATGCAATTTGTGCATAAAAATATAATTTATATCATCTAATTGAACAGAGTTATTAATATAAAAATACAAAATCAATTAACTAATATATCCAATGTTCAAGATTACATATATCATTAGATCTGGAAAGTCTGATATATTCATTCTTATTTTACTAATTCACTATCCATCAGTCTATCACTCTGTATATTGTACACCAAAAACTGCAGATTAGTTAGCTAGTTCTTCATCTAATTTACTACTACTGTTTTCACTTCTAAAATGGGGTTCCTTTGCACTAGCAGATCTCCCTTCTCTCTCTTTTATTTTTTCATGCTTCTTGTAATTTTTTGTTCCATCTTCACCCCTATACTTGCATTGAGAAGCTGCAAGTTTCCTGCCATCTTCAACTTCGGTGATTCAAATTCCGACACCGGTGGATTGCCTGCGGCCTTCTTTCCTCCAAATTCTCCTTATGGAGACACATACTTTCACATGCCCGCGGGGAGATACTCCGAAGGAAGAGTGATTATTGATTTTATTGGTGAGACATTTCTTTCCTTACTTTCTGTATCTATTTAATTATTCTATTAATCAGGAAATCCATACCTAAGTATGTAATGTTATCAAAATGTACTTTCTAATATAAAAATTTAATTTGAAATTTATCCTTTTCAAGTTTTACATATTAATATTTTTTTTGTCTTAACCATTCAATAATCTTCGTACTGGAGATATTATTAAGTAGTAAAGCTCAACAAATATAAAATTAAATTTTATTGATACATATATATTTTTAAATTTTATTTTGTTTATTTGGGTAAAGTTGTTTTTTTTCGTCGCCACACTTTTATTATCATCAATTAGTTATTGATAGCTCCTTATTAGTATATGTATATTTATTAAATTGGCAGCGGAGAGTTTCAATCTTCCTTATCTCAGCGCATACCTGAATTCCTTGGGAACAAGCTTCAAACATGGTGCAAATTTCGCCACAGGAGCATCCACCATCGCCTTTCCATCTACCGTTATACCCAGTGGGGCATCTAGTCCATTCTTTCTTGATATACAATTCTTGCAATTTATGCAGTTCATGAATCGATCACAAATTATTAGGAGAAAAGGTATATATTGTAAAAATTTCCCATATTGAAGATGATAATCTCCATTCAATCAGCTAATTCTACATCGAAATTGGTCAGCCATAGATAGAATATCTGCTCTGATTATTTCTATTAATTTTGTATATATAATAAATATTACAGGGGGTATGTTTGCCAAATTGATGCCTAGAGAAGAATATTTTCGAAACGCTTTATACACAATTGATATTGGTCAAAATGATCTTCATGTTGGGATCGTGCATAACAAGTCAGCTGTGGAATTGAAAGCATCTATCCCGGATATTCTCAACAGGTTCTCAGTCAACATTAAGGTACTAATTATGATTATCACTAGCTATTGTTTGATACATTTGATTTTTTAAAATAATTAGTGTCAATCAAATGTTATGTAATCAAATCTCTGATTTCCTTGTATTTCCAGACATGCATATATTAGTCAATATGTTATATGGTACAAGACAGAGAGTGCTCCACTATTGAACTACAATCCTACTAAGGACCCGTTTAGCATTGAGATTAATTGACAGTTAAAAACCATGGCTTTGGACCAAAAACATGTTTAGAAAGTGTTTGATTAAAGACTCAAAAGCAGATTTGAAAGACACAAACCTGCGTTTGAAAAAAAACATAAAAAATGATATTTCTCCAAAACCATGGTTTCTCCAAAACACAGGAAGCATATTTTACTTCCATTAATGTACAAAAATATCATAAGCTATACTAGCTCGATGGGTGTTGACAATCAATCACATGTATAATCTCAATTTATGTTGTGTGATTATAAATGAACTATTGAAGTGGTGTTGATGCAGAATATAACCAAATTGGGAGGAAGATCATTTTGGATTCATAACACAGGACCCATTGGTTGTCTTCCATATATATTGACAAATTTTCCCTTATCAGAGAGAGATAGTGCCGGTTGTGCAAAAGCTTATAATGAAGTAGCTCAGTATTTTAATCTCGAATTGAAGGAGGCAATAACTCAACTCAGGAAGGATTTTCCCTGGGTTGCATTCACATATGTTGACATCTATTCTGTGAAGTACACTTTAATTAGTGAAGCCCAAAAATACGGTAAGTGATACAACATTTGTCGAGATCAGATCCATAAATTAAATCTATGAATCAATTGCATATTGAATTTTGGGTAACTATGTATCAAATTGTAGGATTTGAGGATCCACTAGTGGCATGCTGTGGGTATGGAGGAAAATACAATAATAGCAACACAGCTAGATGTGGAAGTCCAGCTATAATAAATGGTACCCAAAGATTTATAGGGGCATGTGATCGGCCCTCAGTTCGAATAAGCTGGGATGGAATTCATTATACTGAAGCTGCCAACAGATTTATTTTTGATCAAATTTCTACAGGAGCATTCTCTCATCCTCCAATTCCATTGAACAAGGCTTGCCATACAACTATATGACTATAAGCATAATTATTCTTGTAATTTAATTCAATTGTCTAATATGTTTGTTTTTGAAAGAAAAACAAAGGAGCACTTTTTTACTATAGTATTTTGGGATTTTTTTAAAAAAAATTTGATTCATCAAACTTTTATTTTCGTCCACATTTTATCTCTATTTCACAAAAAGAAATAATCCATGATACTGATATATAAGTTTTGTTTGACATTGTGTTTGGAAAAAAATATTTTTCAAAAAAAGTTTTATTTTTAATTTTTTTGAGTTTTGAAAACTGTATTTAAAGAAAAGTAAATAAATATATATTTTTTCCATAAATAGTTTTAAGAAAAAAAATTATAAAAAATAAAAAAATTAATTAATTAAATCACAAAATTCTAAATATATTTTTTTGGCATCTGATAGTAATCTCAATCACCCCATATATATATATATATATATATATATATATATATATATATATATATATATATATAGAAGTCCTGTGGACAAATAACTTTTGATTTGGTTATAAAGGAAGGAAAATTCAAAGGTTGTAAAATCAAAATTTGAAAAATTATTAGACTATTCCAATCTAATTAAGATATTTGGACCAATAATATTGAAAAGCCTACCTTATCTCCTGGACCCCTGGTATGCATATAAGATATCTGCTGTCCATGTCTTCTTGCATAAACAACTTAATTTTCCTTTCTTAATCATATCCAATTTGAGTATCCAACCATGTATAAACCCATTTCTCATTTAATTTACTTTTGCTTTCTTCTCACTATTGGAATTGGTTCAAGCCCAGTTTCTGGAACCAAAAATTGTGAATTTCCTGCTATCTTTAATTTTGGAGACTCCAATTCAGATACTGGAGGGTTGTCTGCTTCATATTTTCAGACGCCTCCTCCCTATGGCAAAACTTTCTTTCACATGCCGGCCGGAAGAGAATCCGATGGTCGCCTTATTATTGATTTTATAGGTATGAACTTCTGCTTCGTTATTTTATTTTTTAAATAAATAAATGGTGATAAATTTAATTGATCACATGGGTTGTTAGAGACTTGTATCAAAATGAGAAAGTAAGTATAATGGTACCCATATTTTTTTTTATATGAAAAGAAGTATATTTTGATTTCTAAAAAATTTACGAATATGAGCAATTAAGTTTTTTAATTGAAAATTTGTTCAATTGTCTTATTTAATTATATATTTTAAACTAATTTAGCCCTTAATTCAAAAAAATTATTCAATCAACCATTATTTATTATATTTTAAGTATTTCGTAAATAAGTTCAATTGACTCCTTTAATTAGATGCTAAATATTTTGTGAATATATAAGGACTAAATTAGTTCAATATTGATAGTTAATGAAGTCAATTGAATAAATTTTCAGCAAGGGACTTAACTACACAAAATCAAAAAATTTAAGAACCAGAATATTTTTCATCTCTTTTTTTTTTCAAATTACCATATAAAATTTGAGTGGACAATTATGTATGTAAATCTTTTTTTTTTCTTTGATAATATGTATATGGACCATTAAAATTGAATACTATTTTTTTAACCGTTAGATAAATTTTATATCAAATATCATTTTGATCACTGTGATAAATAATAATAATAATAATAATAAAATCATGTGGTAACAGCTGAGAGCATGGGCTTGCCATATCTGAGTGCATATCTTGATTCAATGGGGACGAACTTCTCCCATGGTGTAAATTTTGCGGTGTCAGCATCAACAATCATACCTCAAGATAGAGGTTTATCAGAAGGTGGATTTAGTCCCTTCTATTTGGATGTTCAATTTGGGCAATTCATGCAATTTAAATCCAGATCAAGAATTCTCAAAGAGAGAGGTAACTAATTATTAGTTGTCTCATTCTAGTAATCCAGTATAAATCTTAGTTCATGGATCTAGCACAATTGCATGCATAATGATTTCTTCTTATTATTTTTTTCTTTTTTCAAGGTGGGATATTTGCAGAATTAATGCCAGAGGAAGAGTATTTTGGTAAAGCCTTATACACTTTGGACATAGGCCAAAATGATCTTGGTGCTGGATTTCTTGGTAATATGTCCGTAGATCAAGTCAATGCATCTGTTCCTAACATTGTCAGCAGGTTTTCTGCAAATATCAAGGTATTTTAACTTCAGGATTTTTTAGCATTTTTTAATTATTTTTACAGTCAAACTATCATTTTAAAAAAAAAAGAATAATACACTACCTAAAAACAAATAAATGAATATTTATTAGAATAATTTATATTAATTTGCTTGATAATCAATTATATCCTTAACTAGAGGAATTGAGTTCAGAGTCATAAATATAGAGTATCTTTAAAATTTGAAAATGAATTATTTTCTTTTAATTGATTTATCCGGTGCGAATCCATAGTAGTTTGGATGACAAAAAATGATAATCAATTATATTTGCAATCGTTTTAAACATCTTATTGCAATGATGAGAATCAAAACTATTGCTAATATATTCATAGTCACATAAATACCTATTTTACATCCGCAACTAACAGTTTGATTTATAAATACTATTTATAGTAATGTTAAGAGTAAATCCTAAATTAATCCTGATAAGATGCAAAAGCTAAAACTTGAAGCTGATGATGATGCAGAACATATACGGGTTGGGAGGTAGATCATTTTGGATTCACAATACCGGACCGATCGGTTGCCTTCCATATATTCTGGCCAATTTGCCGATCACCGCCGATCAGATGGACGATGCTGGCTGTGCAAAGCCTTATAATAATGTGGCTGAGTATTTCAATCACAAATTAAAGGAGGCCATTATTCAACTAAGAAAGGACCTTCCTTTGGCTGCAATCACTTATGTGGATATCTATTCTATTAAATACTCTCTGTTCAGCCAACCCAAAAAATATGGTAAATTTTTAATTTTTTTTATTACAGAAAAGAAATTGAATTTAACCCTTTTGATTTATTATGTAATTTTCATAATTTACAGGATTTGAGCATCCGCTAGTGGCATGCTGTGGCTATGGAGGCAAATATAACTATAGTAGTAGTGTTGGTTGTGGAGGAATGGCAGTTAATGGCACTCAACTTGCAGTTGGTTCATGTGATAATCCATCAGTAAGAGTGAATTGGGATGGAATTCATTACACTGAAGCTGCTAACAAATTTGTGTTCAATCAAATTTCAACTGGAAAATTTTCTGACCCACTACTTCCATTCACAATGGCTTGTCCCCAAATCTTACATTAAATGTTACATCATTTTTAACATTTGGACCAATTGATGGCCCTATTTCCAGATATGCATATCCATCCAACTAGCTAAGGTCCCATCTGAAATTATACCTCCTGCTATGATTATGCATGTATATTTACAAATCTAAATTCATAATAATAACAAATACATTGTTGGGATTTTTATATAAATACTCAAAAAAAAATACAAATATATTTCATTATTTACTCTCTTTTTAATCACGTACAGTATATATTCGTGTACATATAATATACTATGAGCACACATAAAATATATTTATAATATATAAATTAACTAAATAGAAAGATTACATATTTACAACTAAATTAATGATCCGTTTAAAAAAAAATTTACAAACTATATTAAAAATAATTATGTCAAATATCAGATATATTATTATGTATATCTAAAATTACGATTTGATTATTCTCTAAAAAGGGCATTTTTTAAATAGTAAATTTAAAAAAAAAGCATAAAAATTTTAAAATAGACATTTTCGAAACTTTTTTTTTTAAAAAAAGCAAAGTATTTTTAAAAAAAATTGAAAAGGGACAAATCATGTAATTTTCTCAAACATTTTTAGATTAATTGTAGCACATGTTAAAGTTTCTCAAACATCCTGGACCTGGGAAATATTTTATTTTAATATATTGCCATAATTTTAGACAGAGAAAGAGAAGAAAGAATATAGTATAGGAGGATAACCCATATGCATGTATAGTGAAAACTGTAAACGGCCTATAGAAAGCGAAGTTTCAGTCAACAAATAATCATGAAAAACCAATCATCTACCGTATCTAATCCCACATGCAAGGTTTCAATATCTGCCACAAAATTTAGAAAGATGTCATACCTGTGAATATTGCATAATTAAGTTTTTTCTATTTTTTTTATTTCTCTCATCAACGAACATGAAAAATAGGAATTCTGATCCAACCATAACACAATTTAATCATAAATTTATAACATATTACCTAATAATTAAGGACCGTTTGATTTAAGGGTGAAAATAAAAATGAAAATGAAAATAAAGGGTAATAAAATAAGAATGATTGACTTTAATATATTATTTAGTTTATTTTTATTTACTAGAAAATTTCGCTTCTATATATTTGGTTAAGCATTGTAATGATCAACTATTTTTTTTAAATTTATTTTTAATAAATATATAATTTTAAAAAATTATTGTAATAAAAAATAATTATATTAATTTAAAATTTTTATAAGTTATTAAAAATATACCTAACTAAAAAAATAAAATTACAAATTTAAATAAAAAACTAAAAAATTCATCAAACACAATATTATCTAATGCAATAAAATTTTAAGTAAAATATTAGATATTATTATCCTAAATATGTCACAGAGATTTCATGAGTCATAAAAAAAATTGTCAGCGTATATAATTTGATAAAAGGTTTCAACAAGTTTTTAATAATTTTTTATGCTTTTCTAAAAAAAAGTATTGATTGATAGCTTTATTGTTGGAAAAAATAATAGAACTTTCAATAAAGTATATTAATTTTTGAATTAATAAGGTCAATTAATTCAAAATATGGTAAAAAAAATCAAAAGATGACTATACATATTTATTAATGAAAATTAATAAAATACATTGAATAAAAATGTATATAAAATAGAGAAATTAATTATACATTTAAAATTAAAACAAATAACATAAAGAAACAATCAAGAAAAAAATTAAAGTTTAATTTGATTCACATAAGAATAAAATATTCATTCCCTTTGAGAGAGGGGGAAATGGATGATTCCTATTAATGGAAAAATCTCATTCCCATTTCATTTTATTTTTTTACTAATCAAACATTAATCACTCATTTTCATTCCCATTTCTATCATTTTTCATGAAACAAATACCCCCAAGATTAAACATTTTAGATTTTGTTATTTCTTTTTTTTTTTAATTAATATTTTATCGCTCATTCCACTAGTGATCATAAAATTCTTTTAACATTTCCCTTCAATCAAAACGGGATTGTAAAATAATGTGAGATAGAATTTAATATTTGCTTGAACTTGAGAAAGGTTTTAAAATTGATAACAAAAAAGACTTGAACTTGTAAAGAAGTTTTAATCTCGAAAGAAGAAAAATCTTGATCTTCAGAATAAGTTTTCACCTTTGAGTTTGAGCCGAGAAAAACCTTAGACTTGAAAAATCTTATATGTTCGAAGGTCTTCAATCAATGCAGTTTTTTTTTAATATATATATAAAAAAACGAAATTTTGAGAAAATGAACCACTTGCAGTTAAACATTGCGATAAACTTGGAAAAAAATGGAATAATTATTGGTTTACAATGTATGGAAATTGAAATGAATAATCGCAATTATTCGCTTTCAACGGAAAGTCAATTAAAATTAAGTTGTTCTTCAATTAGGTAGAAAATAAGAATTGGGCAAAAAAGTGATATTTAAGCCAAAATAAATGTAATTTTATAAAACATTAGATTAAACAATATCATTAATATGACAAAAAACGTAAAAATTTGATATACTAATGAGAAGGAGATAAACAATATATATATATATATATATATATAAATCTTTGATTATTGAATTTGAGCTGGCTTTCATTTTTTTTTTTAAAAAAAAAGAAGATAACAAAATTAGAAAGACTTTGACAGTGGTGGAACTGTTAAAGAGAACTTTATATCCAAAATTTAAGAGATAAAAAAAAATTATAATTTTGGTGCAACTAATTTTAGATTTATTTAAGTCATTTTGAAATAATTGTATAAGTAAACTATCTGTTATATAACTGTAAACTCTGTAAGTAAAATCTAAAACTTAAAAAGTCAAAAAACTTAGATTAAAGTTGGCTTAAGAAAGAAAAAGAAGCTCGAACATATAAAATTGTGAATTAGTCATTTTGAAGCAAATATGAATATACAATTATCAAAACTAACTTGTCAATCTAATCCAATTCTAATGAGAGCAAAATGGTACCAAATTATAATAATACATATCAAAATAATACGTTTACAAGAAAGCATAATTTAACACTTCTTAATTTCTGTTCTTCAGGATATGCAAAATGCCTTTTAGTTAGTAGAAGTTTTTATATAGCATATCCCCAATTTTACGGAAAAAAATCTTAGTTTATGGTAAATTAAAAAATATTTTATAAAAATAGGGTAAAAAATAGATAATTTTATTTCTTATTTTAGGTAGTTTTGTTAACTTAATAGAGAATTGGACTAGTGCACAACTACAATTTTTTTTTTAAATATGGTGCACATCCAAGATCGAAAAATTGGGAGTGAAAGACAACAGTACATGTGTGCCATTTGGATTGGCACATAGAACTTGTGCACAAATTCAAGTGGCACATAGATGTTGCATGGTCAAACTAACAAAAAATGTACCACAAATTCTGAGTTTTTCTAAAAACTACTATCAATCGGTAAATAGTTTTGTTAACAGCAATAAACTAAGAAATATCCTCAATTTTGCTGTGTTTGATGGCCAATAAGTCAGTTAATTGAAAGTAAATAATATTCATAATTGATAACTGCAAGAGAAATCGATTCTTTCTTGTGAGCTGTTTCTTGCAATAATGCAATAAAAAGAAGACAACATGATTAATATCAATTTAAAAAAAAAATGATGAAGAATTGTGAAACAATTTTATGATTCAATGTCTTCTATAGATAATGAGAATTATTATTCTGATATTGATTCATATGGTGCGTGTGTGTATATATAAGTAATTTCACTTTGTTAACTGAAATTTTAAGCAGTAATTTGGATATGTGGATAGGAGTTTCCCTTGCTGTTATGAGTTGTGTCAAAACAATGTGTCTCCTAATAGTGGTTTGACTTAATCTTTGGTAGAGGAGATATTATATGTGTAGAAACTATTAGAGCAACGGATACTTACTTGTTGAACGTGAATCGTACGCTTTCAATGTTTCAGGCAGAGACAAATTACTAGAACTTAATTCGGTTCAACAGTACGAACGTTTTTATTCTCTTGTGATTGAACAGAGATGAAAAAATTTTTTTCCGAAAATTTCCGAATTTCAGAGAAAACTCTTGATGAAAAATTATTTTTTTTCCTTATATCATTTTGTTATTAACTTTCTTAAAAGTTATATTTTTTCATAACTTTATATATAAGAATATATGAGTCTGGACTGGGTCAAGCCCGCATAGGTGGCCTATTACCATAAAACCCAACATCTCCCACTCGCCCAAAATGGGCTTGGCTCTATCCAAATATCATCTAACATCTCAAACTTAAACAAATAATCTTTCATACAAGCGAACGGACCATGCGAACTGAATCACATAAATTAGGGAGCTCCAATACAAACCTAATTATAGGTCATATAGGAGACATCAACCCAAAAATGTAATTATTTTTGATAATGTGCTTAATTACCTTAAGCATCTTTCTCAATACACTTAATTCGAGTATCATTCAATCCCTCATAAATCTATACTCAAATCATTCTTACAATCACTTGTATTCTAAGTTACTTATCGCTTCATCGAGCAAAATAACTCCGACCGGTGAACACAAGTTGTGAATGCATAAGCAAATTACTCTTTCTTTTGCCCTCATATCAATCAGCTTTGAATTAACTCGCTTTTTTAGGAGTGTTCTGTTAAGTCGAATCATTCCATGACTATAGGATACATCCTAAGATAACCAACATTAATTCATCATATCATGATATAGTCAAAAGTCACAAAGGGTAAAAGTTGTTTGAAATCCATTTCTAGGACTCACATAGCGAAAAAGCAAGGATCCATTCTTTCGCTTCCTAATAGGTCGTATAGCACACGCAGTATGAAAATGCATGCTATGGTGGAGCTACTCTTTTCTTGTCAAAGATGAAAGAGTGTATGTCTTGCTCTTAGTATAAAATAAATAAACATCATATGAGTATTAGTCTTGTCGCTCTAAATGCTTCAAACTTGAAATTTTTATTTATACATTCAACAATGTTAAATAACAAATTTCACATTCAGCTTCCTCTATATAGACACATGAATGGTGGGAAAGTCATTCATGTTGATTCTTATATATACGAAAAATCTCATCTTGATCTTCATCAAGGCGACCTTATAAAAATGAATCAAAACTAAGACCGCTCCCACTGCATCTTAGTCATTCACTTAATGTCTCTGCATTTATGGTCTCATCTCTACTCGCTTCATAGCGCCAGAGGTGATTACTCATGTGAGTGAGTCAATCTAAGTCTATCAACATACTTATTCGAATTGTGCTAACTGGTATTTGTAATATATTCATATAATTGAAAAATCATTAATCAATTAAAATGATATATCATTTGCAAAAACCAAGTGATCTGACATAACATATATTGATTACATTTTACATAAGCCTAGAGATTTTACGTGCCTTGCAAACACATCTCTAGCTATTGGTTTAGTAAATGGATTTGCTACCATTTTGTTTGTAGAAATGTGTTATCAATTCCTTTTCCGCAATCATGTCTCTAACATAGTGATATCTAATCTGGATATATTTGGTCTTTCCATGATATTTTGGATCCTTAGCATAAGCTAATGCAACCATACTTTCACAATAGATTGTCACAGGTTCAGATGCTGACTTGACAATTTCTATGTGTTGCAAAAATCTTTTCAACCAAACTGCCTCTTGTACAGCTGAGGAACATGCTACATATTTAGCTTTCATCGTTGATAAAGCTATATAAGATTGCTTCTTGCTACTCTATGAAATTGCACAATCATTAAGCAATAATGCATATCCAGAGGTCGATTTGCGTTGATCTATATCACCTCCCCAATCAGTATCAGTATAACCAATTAAGCACAAATTCTTCCCTTGATAACATAGAACATAGTCTGAAGTTCATTTTAGATATCTCAATATTCTCTTGACTGTCATCCAGTATTTTAGACCTGGATTAGTTTGAAATCTGCTTACTAGCCCAACAGCATAGCAAATGTCTGGACGTGTGCACATCATTGCATACATCAGGCTACCGACAACATTGGAGTATGGTACTCTAGACATTCATTCTTTTTCATCTGATATCTTGGGACACATATCTAGACTAAGGCTCATATTCCTTTTGACAGGGGTATCCCAGGCTTACATTCATGCATATGGTAACGCTCTAATATTTTCTTTATATAAGTCTCCTAAGATAAACCTAGAAGTCTTTTAGAGCGATCCCTTAGGATCTTAACACCAATTACATAACTAGCCTCACCCATATATTTCATTTTGAAGTTCGATGATAACCATTTCTTGGTAGTATCAATCAACTTTTTATCATTTCCAGCTATTAAAATGTCATCGACATACAAGGACATAATTATAAAACCATTGTTAGAACGTTTAACATATACGCAATAGTCTTCCTCCATCATCGTAAAACCATTCTTTAATACGACTTGATGAAATTTGAGGTTCCATTGTCTTGACGCTTACTTAAGACCATAAATGGATCTTTTGAGCTTGCAAACTTTGCGCTCTTGTCATTTGAGTTCAAAGCCTAAAAGTTGATCCATATAGATCTCTTCATCTAGTTTTCCATTGAGAAAAGCAGTTTTAACGTCAATTTGATATAATTTTAAGTCCATTCGTGCTACTATAGTCATAATGAGGTGAATTGATGCAAACCTGACTACAGGTGAAAATATATCTTCATAGTCAATTCTCTCTTTTTGTGTATAGTCATTAGCTACTAATCGAGCTTTAAATCTTTTTATTGTCCCATCTGCCTTACGTTTTATTTTGAGAATCCATTTGTTCTCAATAGTCTTACGATCAGACAGTTTCTCAATCAAATCCCAGACTTGATTGTATATCATCGAATCCATTTCCTCTTTCATAGCTTTAATCCATTCTTTTGCTTTAGGACCAGAAATAGCTTGTTGTACTGTTTTAGGCTCTTCTTCATCTGGAGCAATCATAAAAGCTTCCCCCTCAATCTTAAATCGACGACGGGGAATCTTGTCATGATTACTACATCGAGGTTGAGATTGTTCAAGGTCTTGCTCCATTGGAACAAAAACTGACATTCTTTCACTCCCACTTGGTTCAGAATGAGCAATAAATTCTTGCTCTGTGAGTGCTAAATCAATTATACTTGCATTCCCACTAGTCTCATGATATTCCAATTCATAAAATTGGAAATCCTTATTTATCTCATCTCTTTCAGGAAAGTCATCTTCTAAGAAAATGACATCTCGTGACTCAATTTCTGTTATTCTCCCATTTGTGTTTTTCCCTAGAAATACATATCCTTTGGAGAATTCTGAGTATCTTATAAAGATACATTTCTTCCCCCTCGGACCAAGTTTTCCATATTCATGGGAAGTGTTGTGGATATAAGCCGCGCAACCCCATGGGCGCATATGGCTTAAGTCAAGCTTCTCGCTTTTCCACAATTCATATGGGGTGGAATGAACAGATTTTGATGGTACACGATTTAGAATATAGGCAGCAGTCATTAATGCATCTCTCCAAAAAGAAATTGGTAAATTAGTCTGCGCCATCATTGACCTAACTATGTCCAATAGGGTTTTATTTCTTCTTTCTGCTACGCCATTTTGTTGCGGAGTAGAAGGAATAGTTAGCTGCCTAGCTATACCCTTATCATCACAATAAATTTTGAATAAATCATATAGATATTCACGCCCTCAATCGGTCTGTAATAATTTTTTATTCAAATTCAATTGATTCTCAACCAATTTACTATAACGTATGAAACAATCTAATGCTTCAGATTTATGGGAGATCAAATAAATGTGACCGTATATGGTGAAATTATCTATGAAAATGATAAAATAGCGAACACCATGTCTTGCTCTAATATTCATTGGGCCACAGATGTCAGAATGTATAAGCTGTAAAGAAAATGTGGCTCTTTTGGCTTTGCCAAAAGACAATCTTGTCATTTTTTCAGCAAGACAATGCTCACAAATAGACAAATTTATTTTCTTAACAGATCCTAAAAGACCAGCTTTTGCTAATCTTTTTAAACGATCTTGCCCAATGTGTCATAATCTAGCATGTTATTTAGTATCATTAATTAATGAAACATCATTGGAATTTTCAATAAAAAATATAGATTGCTTAACATCCATAAAAAATAGTGTCTAACACTATAAAACCATTCAATATATGTCAAGAACCATAAAATACTTTGTCCAAAAGTATTTTAACACAACCATCTTCAAAAATAATTTTAAAGTCAAGTCAAAGCAAAACAATAATAGAAACTAAATTTCGTCGAATATCAGAAGCATAAAACACTTCATGGAGATAAAACGTGCGACCTCCTCGCAGCACTAACCTGCAGGAACCGATCCCAAACACGTTAGCCGAAGCATTATTCCCCATATAGATTTTTCTACTCCCCTTTGGAATTCGACGAAATTCCACAAAGGCAGATTGGTCCCTTGCTATGTGGTCTGTTGCTGCTGAATCTACAGTCCAATAAGGAACAGTTTCAGCTAACATCAAGCAACTACTAACATATAAATCCGAGAGACTAATTTGGTCATACAATACATTTGGCTCAGTGCAATCACGAGCAAATTGTTCATACTTCCCACAGTTGAAGCAATTCATGTTCTTGCCTTTCTTTCAGCTGCGTTTCCCACGCTTGTGCTTATTTCCACTAAATTTTATCTTATTCTCTCCCTTGCCTTGCCATTTGCCCTTACCTTTCCATTTCTTTTTCCCAGAGTTAGAAGCCCTTTTGCCTCTAGGCTCAATCATGAGCCTGTCCTTCAGGCTTATCAGCGAGAAGGTGATCCTCCTCTAGCTCAACATGTCGGACAACATCATCAAAAGTTTTTATATTATCATTATGGGTAAGGTTGACACGCATGTGTTCCTTGGCTTTTGGAAGGGAGCGAATCACAACTTGAACTTGTTGCTCGTCAGTCATCTCATGGCCAACACCTTTCAGTTCACTTATCATGTTAGACGTGACAGTAAGGTGTTGCCTCATTGTATGATTAAAATTTTTCTTATAGGCATCAAACTTTAGAGTTAACTGACGCAGTCTTGTTGTTGAGGTTCCACCAAATTGAACCTTAACAGCATCCCAAACTGCTTGGCCTGAACGGTGCTTTTCAAAACGTAGTATCAAGTCTTTTCTCATGCTGCTCAGCATCAATATGCGAGCAACTATGTCCTTGCGCTTATAGGCTTGATATGCTTCCATATCTCGCCTATGTTGAGCAGTGTTTACATGCTCAGGCTCAGCCACTGGTTGTATTATTGTTTCTAGCATATCTTGTTCTTTCAGGAGATACTGAATTTTACAACGTCAAATGTCATAGTTTTTATCATTCAACTTATCTTTTTGATTCAAGTCAGCAATAATGCTTTTTATTGCAGTTATTTCAACTATTTAGAAACAATTATTATAATTAGGATCAACACAATTCTTTATTGATTCTTATCAATTTCAAGTCACAATGTTTTAAATTAATCAATAATAACCTAACACAAGTAGTAAAAACAAAAAAATTGTACATACAGTTCAATCAATTCCTACTAACAAAGTCCAGTTATCATTGTTTAATTTAAATATGTGTCAATTAATTCTATATTAGATGAAATTCATTAATCTACCAATCTAATATTCCCACAATGCATTCATTATATAATATAATATAATAACAATTATATATATGCATTAAAAATAAGATAAACATCAATTACATGTAATTATGCTCCTATTTGCATATTGTTTCTCCAAATTTCTCATCAAAACAGTTACAAAAAATTTTGAAAAAATATCCATTAAATTGGAAATTAAATTTTGAGAATTAAAAAAAAAATTGACCAAAAATATTCGTTTACACGCCTCCACGCGTTCACACGCGCTGCCACGGGCTCACACGCCACGTCAGCATTTGTGGACCAATCGGAGGACGCCATGTGGCCAAGCGTGCCACGTGTCATGGAAACGTGGCAAAAACCGTCAGAAACCTTTTTTTCAACTGCCAGCGCGTGCAGTACACGCGCCGTCTTTTGGGATTGTTTTTGCACCGATTTTTGAAATTTTACACATTTTTGACAGTTTTAAAACTACTGAGACTATTATTATTCTGTTTCAAAATCATTTTGGCCATGTTTGGACAACACATACCCAATTTGAGAGTGAGAATCGTTTTAATGATTATTTTCAAAAAAAATATATACAGAAATTTTGAAAAATCATAAAAATTCATCAACTCATCAGAAAATTATGCAAAAATACTTGTTAGAAAGCTTGTGACGAGAGCTTTCCAACGATACCCAAATTCTAAATATGAAATTGAAGAATTATTTAACGAAAATTGAAGAAATTTCGAATTTGCTTAGTAAATTTCTCCAAAATACTCACAATTATGATTTTAAGTATAAAACCGCACAAAACGGGCTCTGATACCAATGTAGAAACTACTATAACAGCGGATACTTACTTGTTGGGCGTGAATTGTGTGCTTTCAATGCATCAGGCGGAGACAAATTACTAGATCTTGACTTAGTTCCACAGTACGAACGCTTTTATTCTCTTGTGATTGAACAGAGATGAAAAAATTTATTTCCGAAAATGTCTGAATTTCAGATAAAACTCTTGATGAAAAGTTATATTTTTTTCTTATATCATTTCGTTATGAACTTCCTTAAAAGTTATATATTTTTATAATTTTATATATAAGAAAATATAAGTTTGTGCTTAGTTAAGGCCACATGAGCAGCCTATTACCATAAAGTCCAACAATATGTATATATTTACATTTAATTTTAGTTTATAACTAATAAAACTAAATCTGTTTCAATTTTGAAAAAAAAAATAGAGACGATGCTTTTGTTGAGTAACGGTGGAAGATAGACAGAGATAGGTAGCTAGGTACGTAGCTGCTAGGGGTCCTCTCTTTCTCCAATCTCAACTTCTCTTATCACACTCAAAGCTTGAATACATGCACTTTCCCACGCCTATACCCATCATACCCATGTAATTTAATTTCCTAATTAACCCAATAACGTTTTTTGCTCCTCCTTAATTACAAATTGCACAGTAAGCAGTCACTTCTTGCATTTAATCCTTGCCTACCCCAATTTGGCCACAAAACGAAAAACGAAAAAGGAAAAAAGGGTTATGGAGTCGGTATTCAAAATCTTGACTAAAAGTTAGTCTATATGTTTTTCTTTTATATTTATAAGTCAAATAAAGACATGAATCATGTTATATACTCAAACATCTTTGTATAGTTGTTCCCTAGGAGATATTTAGGCAGTAAAGGGCTTGTGAAGCACTTGGAGTGATTCCGATTGGAATTCCTAATTCGCGTAGATTGGAGTTTAACTTTCTCTTTCCAATCAATTATTCTCTATACAAATAATGGCCATGCACTAGTCATTACCATTAAACATTAAACAAACTTACAATGAGTAAAGTAAAAGAAGTGCTCTTACAAAAGGGTCCCTTGAGTATCATCTAATTAAACAAAGCCTAGAAAGCAGAAATAAGAAAATACACCATAAAATTAAACATGAAGACACAAGACTTTGATCAACATACACTGCACCAAGCTTATAGTAATCCAGCAATAAAGGAGCAAATTCCAAAAAACTAACACCAACCATATCTGCCTGACAGATTGCAGATATTGAGAGAAGTAAGAGCCAGATTGAAATCTGGTTGATGAACCGGGCAAAAACAGCCTACAAACTGATAAAAGGCCAGAACAAAGGGATAAAAGGCCAGAACAAAGAGATTGAACCATCTGGCCACATACTCAGGGGATTAATTGAACCCTTCAATACTAGCTTAATTGCTTTGCACATACAAAATAAGTCACACGTGGGGTGGCCAAAAACATAATTATCAACTTTTTTTCCCTTATTCACAGGCACATAATGAACACAAGAAATCAAATTAGATTGCCCTTTATAAAACCCATTAAGTGGTCTTTTAGGAGAAGCAAAGCAAGATATATAACCTAGACAACTATCAGACAAGTTCCACCACTATTCCATTAGGGGCCCTTCTATATTCTGCAATATTATCCACTTTCTTTGTGCACCTAACATGGGGTCATGCTATTGTTTTTCCCCCCCTTCAAATAGCTTTTTAGTTTCTAAAATTAAGGAAAATTAATTATCCTTGAAAATCAATTAACACATTATATACCAAAATGATCTTTTACAGCCTGTACTGTTTATAAACATGAAAAATAACAACAAAGAGAAAATCAAGAATCACTCATTCACAAAAGGCAAACTTCTTTTTTTTTTTGCTAGCTAGGGGCTAGTTGATAATAATAAAGTTAAAAAAATATTGACTCCACCATCTCAATAATACAGACCTTTATAGTCCATATTGAGGAAAAGGGTAATGTCCCTTTCCTATGGAATTTTTAAAATTAATCTCTTTATTCTCTGGTCCTTCTCTTTGTCAGAGTTCTTATCCATCCCTTCCTCATTACCTTGACTCCCTCAACTTTGGTGCCCATGTGGCACATGTTTCCTTTGTTGGACCTCTTCCATTGGATGACCTGGAATAGATGACCAATCCGCTTTCTCCACCTCAGCGAGCCACGCGGTTTGTCATGCTCTATCACACTCATTGTCTCCTTAGTACTACTCTCCTTGGTTACTTTAGCTAATTTTTTGGTTTCTTTGTTTGAGTTTTGGTTCAACGACTTGGAAACAGTCTTTTCCCATGAGACAGCACCATTGTCTTCAAATTTTATTGATATGAAAGAGTCTGCACAAACCTTAGATGGTAAATATTCCCATATATAAAGATTGAAATTCATTTAATCAATTCAACAAAAAGAAAAGTTAATTAACATATTTTGTTTGGAAGCAATATATTGTTGTTATATTTTCATCATTCCTATATACAATAAAAACAAATATATGGAGACTATGCACTATTTTAGCATATATTTATATGCTAATATATAATTATGAACATGAAATGACATCAAATTATTGACCAAAGAAAAGAAGAAATTAATGACATCAAATTGACTCCCAAAGGGTCCCTCTTTTTAAATTTAATTTCCTTTAATTTCAAGAATTATATATTTTCAGGCTAATTAAATTGTTGCATTAATTATGTAATCAAATATGAACTCAACTGCTTAATCTCTAATTAATAACTTATCCATAATTACTTGGAAAATAACCAGATTTATATAAACTAAATCATAAAAGAAAGTTATATAAGCAAAATAATTTATATGACACTCTTCCATTAGTTTGGTATGGAACAAAAAAAATACTTACTGTGTAATTAAGAAAATTCCATGTTAAGTAATTAATACTAATAAGTGATAACCCACGTAGGGAAACAATAAGTAAAAATTTGTTTAAAAAATTCATGGTCATAAATCACTTGCTAATTCTAATTAAGGGATGAAAATACTTAAAATATTCTCCATGCATTCTTCTTCTGCGAAGAGATAACAATGTTTTGACAATAATTTGTTTTTGTCATTATATACAAAACAACAATTAATTAGTTAATTAACTGCATATTATATTATAGAGAGAAACGCAGGTAGCTGTATTTTGTTGGTGGAAATTATTGGAGGGAAGAAATTAAATACATACCTTCAGGAGAGGTAGAAGCATTAGATTTAGGATGAGATTGATCAGATTTCCAATGGCGAGGAAGAAGAGAACCAAAAGCAAAGATCTTAGGAAGATTGATGGGTGGCTTCTTAGGAGTAGTTGTTCCTGAAGATGGAATATGGCCTAGTTTAGCAGCTAATATGAGAAGCCTCTCATTTAGGCAAAGAGGACAAACTCCTATTATTACCTCTTTTGGATGGAAATAACAGCTTGAATGTTCTTCTCTATACCCATTCATGGTATATTAAAGAAGAAGAAGAAGAAGAAGAAGAAGAAAGAAAGAAAGAAAGAAAGAAAGAAAGAAAGAAAGAAAGAAGAAAGAGAGCAAGTAAGAGAAATGACACTGATTCTTGAAAATGTTTACTTTGGTTTCGGGGAGAGAAGAAAATTAGTTTTGATAGAATGTTTATATCTATATAGTATATATTATATGTGTGCTTATACATGTATATAAATTTTTTTTGAAAGGATGTATATAAATATTTTGTTATAGAGATTTTTGTATTTATTAGAGATAAAGAAAAATAAAGATTTATATATGTGTGTCTATATATAAAGAATAGTAATAATTAATTGCAGATTATCATAAGGATGGGCCACCAAATGTATCAATTTGGACAGAATAACAGTGTAGTGTGTGATTTTGGGACATTGTTGTACACTAGGTGAATTTTTTTCATTATTTTATTTATTTATATGGTTATATTCTCAATATTTAATTGTTTTAGTTATTGATATTTTCTTCATGAGGAAACTCAAGACTAGTTCTTTTGCTTCTTAATGAAAATTTCATGGAACTTGCTCTGCTTTTCATTACCCTTTTTTTCTTTTTCTTATTTTTTTTTAGCTTTTTATCTAAAGCAGGTCCAAAGAAAACTTTTTAAATTACTTTTTAAATTTGAAGTTTAAGGCACCTTAATCTAAATTTTTATACTAGATTTTTTTACATGAATCTTTCATATATATATATATATATATGAGTTACTTCGAATCAAACGAAAAAATCAGTAAAAAATATATATTTGAATTTAAGATGTTCTAAATGTGGTTGGGATATACAAAAAAATAAGTTTTTTGGTATCTTTCAACTTATGAAAAGGACGAATACATTACAATATTATTCTTTCTTTACTATAATTTTTTTTCGTTACTATAATTTTAAAATTGACTACCATAAGGTATATCGGACCGGGTGTATGGCAAAAGTCAACATTTGCAACTCCCACTCGATTTTGGAACTTATAAAAGGTATAGGGTGCACTTCCATTGAAATTGATTTCTAGAAGTTAGAACTTATCTACTGTAATAAATTTTAAAATAAATTTTTAAAAAATTAATATTTCATTGCGGTTTAAAATAATATCAATTCATTTAATATTATATAAATTTTAAATATAGAAATACAATATACTATATAATTTTTTATGTTTAAAATATTTTTAGGTAATTTTTTTAAGATTTTTTATGTAGTTTAATGAACATTTTATAAAAATTTAAAACTTTTATTCGTTATCAACAACTGTAACTATATGACAAACAGTACATTTAAATTTCAGTTTTTCTAATTGTTATTTCAAACAATATTTTTTATCATGAGATAAAATATTAATTTTTTAAAAATTTATTTCTAATTGTAATTTGTTAAATGTCAGAGAGATTTTTTATAATTTGTTCTATCTCTTATAATTTTTTTTACTTTTATTTATTTTTAAGGACAATTTTAATTATTCAATCTAACCAATCAAAATCGAACATCAAACCAAATTAATAATTGAGATATTATTTCATCTCTGAACTAAATTTCATGGAATTTTAATTTTTGTTAAATAATTTGATATATATTTATAAAAAAATTAGTATATTGTAACTAATTTTATAAGAAATAAAATATAGTATATATATATATATAATTAAAGAAATAAATTATTATTATCATTCTTGATTAGTGAAAAAAATTATGCACATATTCATTTTGAAAACAAAATTATGTTTATGGTGTGTTATGACGAAAAGAAGTTTAACTACTCAATTGACTTTGTTTAAAAGTGATTTTCTTCTTTAACTTATTTGACCGGTTTTTGGTTGAATCGGGTTTTAATCTAGACCTGATTTTTTGTTCATAGAGGACTTTATGCCTAATCAGATTAGACCAGTGAGGCAGTGGCTGATATTTGGTTTTTCTGATATGATTCAAACAACACTGGCGGTATCCTATTGAGAAAAAAAAAAAAAAAAAAAAAAAAAAAAAAAAAAAGAGGTATTTTATATGAATTATTTTGAAAAAGTTGGGGAAACTCAGATCATGTGATGTGAGGAAGACTGAAAAGAAAATTTTCAAGTACATTGACATTGAAGCTTTTAAAAGTCTCTGAATTATGTCATGTAGAAAAAGATTATTCCAGTTTCTTGAATTTATAAAAAGCTACAGAAGAACATTAGTTTTCTTCCCAAAGTAATTAGCTTAATTTCGCCATTAAACCTCTAATCCAATTAGATAATTAACATGGAGATCAAAATTTATTTAACCACATGACATTGGAAGTTTATATTTCTACATATATTCACTTTTCTCCTAACTTAGAAAAAAAATTATAGCTGATTGTGCTCAATTTTCACTGGAGTTTGGATGATTATTATTATTTTTCCTTATTTAACATCGTACATAAATTTTTATACTTTTATTTATTTATTTTTTTGAAAAAAGGAGATAACCTTTTATTTCACTTTTCCTGTTTCTATTTTTTTCAAACTCGTGGGACACAGAAATATGTTTATCACAATTCACAGGCAGCCCCTTCTGTGTGTGTATATATGCATATATATGTGAAAATGAGCAAAAGTGGTGTACAAAATCTAAAATAAATCTGTTCATAATGAATAATATTTATCGAGATCGAATTTATATAGACCGATTTAATGTGAGAATAGAATATTATAAATATAAAATAATTTATATGATATTTTCATGGTAGTTAAATCTATTATAAACTAGCTAGGTCTAGAAAAAAAATAAAAATCCATTAATAATAAGGAAAGGAAGGAAAAAAGGCTTATTAGGAGTGTAAGCCTATCTTTGGTATAAATGATCATTTTTAAAATTTAATATATTAGATTTTTTCTTACACTTACGTGTTTTTTTTCTTTTTCTGTTTTTTAAAAAATGAAGATGCAAAAAAAAAAGATTAAATATATTGATTTTTATATCAAAATTAAAAAATTATAAATAAATTTGACTAACGTAATTTATTTAGATTTGTACTAAATTAGGCTAAATGGAAAAACCTAAGAGCAACTCCAACCAGCACCAAATTGGTGCAAAAATAAGGAAAAAAACAAAAATGGTGTCAAAATTTTCATCTCCAACCGAACACCAAAATGGTGTAAAAAATGGTGCTAGCTACAGTACCGCGCCATATTTGGCGTTGTACTATAGTTACGCCATTTCAGATTAAAAAAAAAAAAGAAGGTTTACCAGCAGAAGAAAGAAGAAGAAGGAGGATGAAGAAGAAGGAAGGGAAAGGGAAAGGGAGAAAAAGTGGGCACGGTGGTTTTTTTTTTAAATTAAATAATTTTATTTATATTTAAAATAAAATTTTTAATTTTTAATTACCAAATTTTTGCTTTTTTTATAAATAATTTGATTATATTTGAATAAATAAAATTTTAATTAGTAAATATATTTTAATTAATATTAAAATATATTTAATTGAAAAATTAAATAAAAATAATCTTAGTAAATTGAAAATTAATTAATAGTAAATTGATGTTTAATTAATAGTAATATTTAAATTGATTTTTTTTCTTGTTCATAATTAAATTGCAATTTAATTAAATTATATTATCCAATTAAATTATATTATAATATTTTTAATATTATGTAATTTTAAGTGCATAACAATTTACTTTCTTAATTGAATATAATTGAACAAAAAAAATTTTTAATATAGGATTAATATATTAAAAAAATAATTATTTTGTAAAATAATTATGTAGTCTAAAATTAATAAAAAATAATATAAAATAAAGTATAAAGATTAGTGTAAAAAATGGTGTAATGGGTTGGAGATAAATTTACTGTAGTTACACCATTTTGATGTAAAAGTTACTATTTTGACGCAATGGGTTGGAGATGGTCTAAGAGGCTCATAAAAGTGAAAGAAACAAGACATGGGGAGAAGGGAAGGTTGTTTCCATTTGGGTTGGCTTAAAGTCAAGTTCCCATCATGGAACAAATGGTTTGATATAAACTTGTGGGTCTCCTCTTGCCACCCCCCTACTCCCCCCTCTATTCTAATTACACTTGCCCCTTTTCTCTTCTAACCAATACTTCTCACACTTCTGTTTGTGTGCTTGTTTAACAGTATATATATATATATATATATATATATATATATATATATATATATATATATATATATTTTCCCTTCTCTAATAACTCCTTGGACCCAAATTGTTTTTATGATGGCTTGAAAATGAAATGAAATAATTTAGGTATTTAGATAATTGGCTCCCCCTTAGTAGGTGGTTGGACCATAAATGAACATTTCTTTACTAATGTAATTAGTTGTAACCATAGTTGAAAATCCAAACCCTAATCTTTTGTCATTGTTTTTTTTTTTTCATTTTCTATATTACTATAAGGTAATATATGTAATAAGTTAATTTCTTGTAATAGTTATTAGAAGCTACTAAAATAGGTGACACCTATTGATATATGACAAAAAGCTTTTTCTAGAAAGAAATCAAATTTGCATCTATAGGTTTACGTAAAAAAGAAGAAAAACAAAAGCACTATGATTCTAGTTGGGAGATTTGGACTAGTTAAGTTATATAGTTGCCAACATAAACTGCAACTAAGAGTTGAATTTGAAAATTACTCAATAAATATGGTCTTTCAAGTGACTCTCCCTATCACCATTAATGACAAATTCCATGACCTTTTCTTTGGAAGGAAAAGTATGCGTATACGATACTCAAGAATAGTAAATAGTTTCTCCTCTAAAATTAGATTATCAGCAGTGCTGGCACAAAGGAAATTTGGGTTCAGATTCTAAATAATATATAGATTTAAAGAAGATCCACCGTTTCAGATAAAGTTCATGGATTTGACAGAAAAAATAAAGAAGGAAAAAAAAATAAAGGACTAGCACTACAAATGGAAGACTGCTAAACTATCGTCCCCGTTTGCTGTTAATATTCTCAAACATTATCATGCCAAATAAGTCCCTTTCTAACAATTCGACCAGAAATGCAGAAGGAAAAGAAATGCTCTACAATTGTGGTACACAAGTGAAAGAAAATAAGAGGACGATGTCAAAGAAATTCTGCTTAATCAACAGACAAAATTAGATTTTTCTAAATAACTCATGATTCATATAATTTATTGAGTTCTTCAGCGAAGGCTTTCCTAATGGCCTCTCTCTTGATCTTAAGAGCTGCAGTGACAAGGCCAGTTTCAGGAGTCCATGGATCAGAAAGCAATTTGATCTTTGCTGGGATCTCAAACTTCTCTAAACGTGCTTTCTTAGCTTCCTGTAAATAATGGGAAGAAAAAGGAATAGTTACGACAATACAGAAGCTGATTTCGTTACATCAAATGTATTCTCTGAAATGTATTTTCTTAGCAATACTTTGAACTTCGTTTCCTAGCAGAGGGGTTAAAGATCTAATTGTTTAAGAAAATGCAACCGAATGAAAGTTTTCTTTTCTTGTTGATCACAAAGGGAAATGATGAAGGGTAACAAAGAAGTCAGAAGATGACCAGCGAAGCCAAGTGATTGGATAAACATATGGATTCCTAGAAAAAATTCCAATGAAAAGTTATAGAACCGAATATGCATTGTATGTTTTGATTTAACACCACGCTTAAGAAAACCAAATTCACCAACACTATTAAAAGATGAAAACCAGAATTGCTTAGCATTACAAGACCCGCGTTATGTTTTGTGCCAAACCATTTCATCAAAGCATGCAGTCAAGACCCAGAGCTATAATCTTTTCCTCGGTGAATTCACATGACTCTGCCAGTGTCTCATATCCTAATAACGAGGCTTCTCTAATCTGGGAGCTCTCTCTCTCTCTCTTTTTTTTTTTTTTGTGTGTGTGTGTGCGAGTCTAATGATATAGGCTCAATCATCTGAGAAGGCAAAGGTGAACATTTGTTGGTTTCCCAAAAACTGGCTGAGGTATTCTTGCAATTATGTCAGAAGTGTAAAATAAAAACAAGTGCATTGTAGGCACCCTATTTAACTCTTGAGGGGACGTAACTTGCATTATGATTGGAGAACATACCTTAAAGAATGATGCTTGTACTTCCTTTATCGTTTCATTTTTTGCACACAAGTCTGCAAAACCAGTAAAGCTGATTCCCTGTTTTGAAGCCCACTCTTCTAGGGCGGGTTGTGCACCCACTACAATAGCCACACAGTAACTGTGAAATGGATCAGCATGCACCATCAAGTTGTCCACATAGGGGCTCACGATAAGAGCACTCTCAACCTGTAGAGGAGAACATTAGTCCCATCAAAATTCCAATGAAAAACTGCATCCCACCTTCAAAAGTCATTACCTTTCCTAACGAGACATATTCCCCATGCTGAAGCTTGACTATGTCCTTCTTACGGTCAATTATCTCAAGGCAACCATCAGCATGAAACTGCCCAATATCACCTGTGTAGAACCACCTCATTCCTCTCTCATCAACCTTTTCACAACAGAAATCAAAAGGCATAATTATGCTTGCTGCTAACATTTTCCTATGCATACGGGTCTATAATTTGATGCTATAACAGAAATTTAAAATTTTACCTTGTACACTTCCTTTGTTTTCTCTTCATTTTTGAAATAACCAACGGTGACATTAGGACCACCTATAACTATTTCTCCACGAGGTTTTGGTGAATCACTTGTTAAATATCCACCTTGAGGCCAATCTATTAACTGAAGAAAAGAACATATGGTAATATAATTATAAACTGTAAGTTCTTCACTGGTTGCTTTCACCATGATCTAGGGTGATCAAATCAAAAGCATAGAATGGTACAGGGGCAATCCCACACTAACAGCATTACAGGATTTAACATTAGCATGTTAATTATTTGAATGAAAAAATAAATGCTTGTTACATCGTCGAAAGAATAAGTAGAACTAGGGTTCAAGGTTTAGGGTACATAGGAAGGGGGAAGGGGAAAGTGCATTGATATTTCATAAAGAGTATTTTATAGCCTGAGATTTTTTAATTAGCGATGTGAGGACCAGAATGATAATTGACCAATGCATGAAGTTAAGTCATAAGTAGGACAATAAAGGCTTAACACAATGAAAGATAAATGCCAAGGCAGCCAACAAGGAACCTGGGCTCTTTTTACACCAAACTGCAATCAATACATGGAGAAATAATCCCACGAGCAAAATTTTAGCTCTAGCAAAATCTCTTCAACCACCAGAGAAGTACCCCAAAAGTTTCGTTCCCACCAGTGTCTAAATAATTTCAGACTCCTCTAGACCATGTGGGTACTACTCAACCAAACCTCAATTGACAAATGGAGCTGAACAATTGATTCATGTAGCCAACCACAACTACAATTATTAGTACTAATGTTTTTCTAGGCTAGAAATGCACAGTATTCATAATGCCCTTCAACTTTCCAGCTTATTATGCAGCCTCTCTGGTTCACACCTCAGCATCCTAAGGACAATAGTGGAGAGTTTTAAACTCAAAGAATTACTTAAAAAAAGAAATAAATGGAAGAACAGAATAAAACTTCATGCATGGAAACTTAACTCCTCACTTGGTGTTTTTTACCAATTTAAGAGATCAAGAATGAAAGGTGAAATCTCTACCAAGGAAACAGAAATAAAATAAAATGACAGATCCCCCTCCCCCACCAAAAGTATAGTTGTTCACAACTTGGGAATTTCTGAAGAGAAGAGCATAAGTGTGTAAATTGCTAAAGGCAGAGCTAACTGATTTTAACATTTCCTCACCTTCACATATGTGCAAGGAAGCGGATTACCAACTCGACCAACTGATGGATCATCGACCTCAGAAAAGGTCCCACCAGCACAAGTCTCAGTGAGACCATAACCTTGGCCTATTGGAGCCCTGCACAAAAAATATGTTCAGCACAGCTCAGAACAAAAAATAGAAAAACAAGACCAGATGATTGGAAGATAAGCATGGCAAAACCATATAACCATATATTTATTCATTTTTATTGCATTAACTATACCAAAAGATGAGTACTGTTTCATCTAACCATGCATAAACTGCTTGTAATTTCAGATTTGTTGGAGCAACAATTTTGGCATTTTAAGGAATTTCAGAATCTGTTGAGTTTGCAATTGACTTAAATGGAGCATCAATTGTAGTTTAGCTTCATTCCCCATAAGAACCAATATCATAATTTCTTCATGGATGATTAGAAAGAGTTCTAAGTAGAGCATCTATAGCTCTCGAGTGCATTCACTAGTAAGAGGGTTTTTACTTTTTTCATCTTTGTCACTTTTTCAAGCTCATCAATTCTATATTTTGTAGTGTACAGAAGTGAAAACATCTGTAGTGAAATCAATATCTATAAACTTTTTTCGATATAGAAAAGATATCCATCCATACTACAATATTAATTTTATGCTTTAAGTTTTCAAAGAAATCAGACCAAATTGGAAGTTGAGTTTTGTTTATACAAATGTTTCTCAGAAAATTTAATTAAACTCTTAAAAAAATAATTAAAAAAATACTTCTCTTAGGGGCTCAGCATCCAAGCTGTCAACATATCATTAAATACATACAATGAAGCAACTAACAAAATCTTCATCAATTCTACATGACTGTGCATACACACAAATTTGAAAAGGAAAAGGCAACCCCAAGGACCATCATGGAAAAGCGTTTTATAAAATTACAGTTTGAAATGCTATACTACAGTAAACTTTTGGCTTTAGTCTATAACTTTACACTTTTTTCATTTTCATCAGTTTAGACTTGGTGAATATTAATGGATGAAATATAAATCTTCAAATATTAGCATGGTACTGCATAAAGTGCCCGGGGTCATCACTTATTATATGCAATCAGCAACCAGAATTTGCTAGAGAATACTAACCCAAGGCAAATGTTGATAAATCTTTGAGTATCACTAGAAAGAGGAGCACCTCCAGAAAGAAGAAAACGAATACGACCTCCCAAAACCGCTTTAACCTTCCTAAACACAAGGAAGTTCCAAAGAAGCATTTCTAGGCCCCAAGCTCCAAACCAGCTACCCTTAACTGCAGACAATCGACGTGCATATGCCAAGTCAAACAGTCTTTTACTTAGGCCACCTTTCGCATCCACCTGAAGTATTAAGAATTTAGTAACCGACCTAATTATCAGACCAAGGTGACACTCAAAAACAGGTATGTGCATATGTGCTTGCACATGCGTGGTTAAGAGAGAGCATGACAGAATTCTGTAACCTTCTTGCGCACACCGTCCCGAACACGATCAAGAATTGCGGGGACAGCTGCCATCACAGTGGGCCTCAATACAGTGGCATCTCCTTTTGTTCCCCTTTTAATTTTGTTTGATGTATCAGTAAGTGTCAAAGGCGATCCATATCCTATAGCACTCCCAACACCAGCTACTATATTCTGCAACATGAATAATGAAATTTGTTATAAGGTTTGAAAGGAAAAGGAAGCATATATGAAGCTTATATGGTCATGTAAATTACTAAAAGAGTAGCTCCATACCTCAGCAGCTAATTCGAGGACATGAGCCAATGGCAAGTATGCCAGATAAACATCCTTGTTCTCAAGGCCGGGAACTATTGTCCTTACTGAAGAAACTACAGCTAGTACATTAGCATGCGTCATCATCACACCCTGTGCGAGGTTGATATAAAAGTGTATAAGAATCAATGTAAACTCTGATGTGGCTTGACTAACTCATAACAATTCCAAATACTTTGCAATGGACAAGTTCACAACAGAGACAAGTTCAAGGGAACAAGTCAACAATATTGCAGTAAGGCTTCAAACTTAATAAAAGAATAATATTTGTTATCATGCCATCCATTCTAAGAACCGTAAAGACAATATAAGACACAGGCATAAGGAACAGTCTATATATTAAATCACATACCAAAACTATTCCTCTATTAGAAGCACATATAACACAAATATCTGACATAAGCTTCATGCAGCATCTCATCAACATTAAAAATATTAATGATCAACTGGCCACACTAGACCTTACTTAGGGCAGTAACCTTTGTCATACAAATGAAAGTACAACTACGTGGCAAGTTGAAAAAATGAACTCAGAAAAACATGCTGTTACTTTCCTGGAACCCATCATTCCTCATATCAGAATGCCGAGGAAATAAAAATATTTTAAAATTAAAAAACGATGACCATTTTTTGTGATCAGTTAGATATCTGAAAATTTACCAGCCAAGAGAAGGAAAGAGGAATGCATTTAGGTGCCTAATTTGTAAAGCACAGGCCCTTAACATCTAGATGTGTCACCTAAAGATGCCTCATGCAATTGCACCATC
This sequence comes from Triadica sebifera, assembly GCA_023653625.1. Taxonomy (NCBI): domain Eukaryota; kingdom Viridiplantae; phylum Streptophyta; class Magnoliopsida; order Malpighiales; family Euphorbiaceae; genus Triadica; species Triadica sebifera. The sequence goes on from CM042899.1 coordinate 27,269,588, forward strand.
CAAAAATTGCAAAATAGCCCAAGTCACTCCCCAGTCAACAGCTAACCAATGAGATATCATTAAGACTAGTGAAAACAAACAGGCTTATAATAAAGTAGAGCTACAAGCATAAATAGATGTGCCAAACCTTGGGCATCCCGGTACTCCCACTTGTATACATTATTACAGCAATATCATTTTTAAGAGGTAAATCAGCAGCAACAGGATTTTCTTGGCCAAGTTTCTCGACATTGGAAAGTGAGATAACAGTCCAGCGACCGCTCTGCTCCACTAATGATGCACTAGACGGAATCTCATCATCCATACATATAACACGTTTCACAGTATCAAGTTGTCCACTTATATCTACAAGTTTCTTCAATTCTTTGTCCCCACAAATGACAGTGGTAACCTCTGTCTGAAGAGAAAAACATGCATCATTAACTATGAAAAAAATGCCACATTAGGAAAAGAAAAAACATTGGTGCCAGCATTGCAATTGTAGTTCATTGTGATTTCCATGGAGTAATATGTAGCAAATGGCAGGCTGCATAAGTTGATTTCACAAAGTCAGAGAGTTACTAGAGAGCATGTTAATTATTACCAAACTATTTTGGCTAGACTTTCAATGATACCAATTACCAACCAGCAGACTATGAATCAGGAATTTAAATTAGCATTTCCCCCTAATTCTGGAAGTTATATTTTAAATGAGATTTCCAAATGTCAGAAATAACAGAATTTGTTCTCAGTATAAAATTAAAAAAAAAAAAAAAACAGCTACAACTTATAGAAAAAAGAAAGAATTTCTGAGTCTAAGAATTGAAACATCATCATTCACCAATATCCAAAACAAATCATCAGAGCAATAAAAAAGTTGGTTTAGAAAAATTGCCAACAATGGAGAACTGAAGCTTCAATTAAATACCTAACAAAGACTTTAAAACATATATCTCAACATGATGTCTACAACTTAGAGAAGATTTTGAATTCATGGAATAGTCACATCAACTTCCAAGTTTAATATTCCACTCTCTAACTAATGCTAAATTCCAAGTAAAAAAAATTTTTTTAAAAAAAAAGAAAGAAGATATTTTATACATATCGGGTCTCTCAATATTAGCATCATAGACTCAAACAACATAATAAAGAGAGAGAACCTCATTTAATGAGTAACAGAGAGCCTCCTCTCCCAAAGATGCATAGAGAGTAACCACCGTAACATTGCGCCTAAAGCAAGCCTGACACAAGAAAATCCCACCCACCAAGTTAGGTAATTGCACAAGGCATATATAGAAAAAAACATTTACATATTGACAATGGTTCATTATAACTAAGCACCTGCAGAGCAATAAACCATTCTGCTCTGGTATCAGCAAGGATTGCGACACGTTCTTCCCTCACATGCCCAATCCGAGTCAACCCAGAAGCAAAGTTACAAACTTTTTCAAACGCCTGACCATATGTAAGCCATTCATACTCTCCCAGATGAAGCTTCTCAAAAGACTTTCCATCGTCCGTAACTTCAACTTCCTTGGAGATCAACTTCCGGGTTCCAAGGAAACATTTGTCCCCATGCTTCTTGCAGGCGGACTCGAAAAGCTCAGCAATAGTAAAAACACCCTCCCAGGCTGATTCCAAAGGGGTACGAAACCTAGCATTCCTAATAGCATTTCCCAACTCCCCTCCACAATCGACAGGCACACCCCGTTGCTTAGCATTATTCTTTGAATTCCGGAAGAGAAGAGTAACCACAAGAGGAACAAGAACACCAACAATATAAGCACTCATGCTTCAACAACGATTTATACAGCAACCCAAAGGAAAAAAATCATCCAATTCGAAATCCTGAAACACCAAAATCTAATTAAATCAAACAAACACGAGATCACGAAATCATAACAGCAAATTACAGAACATACTTTACCTGATAGATAAGAAGAAGAATCAAAGCAATGGCATTGATTATGATGGAAAAAATGGCAATGGGAACGTCTTTAAGGTGGAGTATGGTTGTAGGCGGACGGATCGAGAGTGAAGAAGTTGGAGTTTCAGGCACTGAATGACTCTGTAACTTATTCAATGGATACTCTGTTTTTATTATTTTTCTGTTTTTTTTTTTTAATTGACAGAAAACACAATTGGCTCGGTTTTAAACCATACGCTTGGTAGTTGTGTTTAAGGGGGTGTTTAGTTAGATCTCATCCGTTTAATCGGGTGACTGAGAATGATGATGTGATTTATGCGTTCCAGATGGCAGTATGAAAATATTGTGCCCATCGTCACCGTCAGTTCTTTTTTTTTTTTTTGTCTCGAGATGGTTCCTGATCCGCATAGGACCCCAATTAAAATTTAAAAGTTTATTTTCCCTTAAAAAAAATCCTTTTTTTTTTAGATAAAAGGAAGGGTAAAAGTCTACTTTCTATTATTTTAGGCCTTAAATAATAATGTAATGAATCTAACATAAATCAACAGTACAATTGATAATTGCTAAAAGCTCATAAAATCATACATACGAAACTCAGGAAAGTATATCTCCTTACAAAAAAACCAAAGGAAAGTGAACGTGAAAATTTTGTTTTTTCCAATGATCATAATTTAACATTTTGTTTTTTGTTTTTCACCTTTTCTGTTTTATTTAAAGAATTTTTATCATAAAAAACGGGGAAGGGGTAACTCTTTTCAGAAACACATCAGTTTGTCTTTTCATTTTTCACTTTTTTGTGTCCATAATTCAGAGAAGCATGGGGATGGGATGGGTTTTCAGTTTTTCTTTTTTTCAGATACATATATTTCTTTTGTCTCTCTATGTTTGTAAACTGTTGCATTAGCATTATAATTTTTCTGAAAATGAGTGATAATTGTCTTTTCAGTTGATGAATCTTAATTATTCAATGTGAAACAGGTGGGAACACTAGTAATCCAAGGACCAAAGCTGGCGACAGTGATGAACCAAGTGAAGAAGCTAGATGTGTCTGTGCTAGTGCTGGGCCAGAAAAAGCACTCTCCCTTGATCAACTGGTGAATCTAATAAAATTTAGGCAACCCATTATCTATTGCTCACCATATGATCTCACTCCTCTGATCTTTGATCTGTAACAAATTTTGTTTTCTTTTTTCTTTTTTTTTTTTTTTAATTTGTGGGCAGCCTCTGCGGGACCAGCAGCAGTGCATTAACAATGTAGAATGCCCAAATATTGGAGTGAGCAAGCAGAGCAAAAGTGTGGGTGGGTACCTTATCAGCAAGCAGATGGAAGAAGAAGTTCTGGCTCTTGGCTTAATTATCGAACTTAAAAGTTAATAACTTCTTGTTACATATAATTGTTAATTATTAGATCCTAACCTCACTCTTTGTAAACCACTAAGTGCTGCTAACTATATCATAATCCTTAGTACCAATGAACTATCATGCGAATCTCTCCTTGGCCTCTAATCTTTACAAGTAATTGTTAACTATGTAACATCTCTCTATGTTGGGTTTGGAGTTACTGTAGTAAGTACATTACAATACCAAAAAAGACCCTGGAGAAAAACGACGTCGTTCCATTGATATTAAACAAAAGCATCATTTGAATGCTGTGTTTTAAAAAATAAATAGCAGCCCATATTTTTTTTCAATCCCTCACTGTTGTATATTTCCTACTTTCTTCCCAAAGGGTATGTAGTACCTTTATACATTTTGACGTCTATAAACTAACTGAACCAAACCTGGTTCTTCATTCCCTCACTGTAGTGTGTTACATTTTAATATAAATGAAAAGCATCTCATCCAAATCTGTTTCTTTTTCTATCTGTAATGAATTTTTTTTTTCTCTTTTTTCCCCATACTACTTCTTGAAGGTTTTGTATTGTTTGCTGTTTTTAATCAAATTTGTTTTTGAATTATTCCCACGTGATGTTGTACCGTGAAGTTTTCCCATAATTTTTAAAGCAATTTTATTTTTTCCAAAATGTTATATCTGATCCGATGTACTAATATACTCATTATTTTTTATAAAATTGTGTATTTCCCTTTAAATCAGTAGTATTTCACTGGTTAAATATTTTTTTATATGGTCGTTTCTTAATATAATGTGCTTGAATGTTTTATATCTGATGTTTGTTTTTTAGAAATTGGTTATGTTATATTTAGTGAAATTTGTTAGGCAAACCTTTATTTAGTTGATGTGCATTTGTTTTGTTATCATGATTTTCATATCCCCACGCAATGGGAGGATAACTATGTAAGATAATAAGATTATTACTTGCATTATTTTATTTCGTCTTTTTTGGATAATGGGCATGAACCTAAGATTTGACTGGACAAGTTCAGCGCAAATAAGTAATTATTTGTGCAATTTAGCACCTTTAACAAATTACAATTAGCAAATTTTTGAAAAGGTATATGCTTATTTTGGAAGAAAAATATCAACCATGTACAGCTTTTTCAGAGATGCAGTAACAAAGCCTGCATCTTTCAATCATGAAAGCTTTACTATAACTCACCATTTACTAGTCACCAGACCAGTGTTGGCAAAATTTAAGTCATCTCAAAACCAGTTGCATTTTTTGATGATGATCTAATGGAAATAAACAGATGCTTTTCTATTTCTAACCAAGAAAAGAAACATATATTAAAAATTTACCGAGTGATCTAATGGAATGGATCTTCAAACAACAAACTGAACCTCTGTTTACCCAATTTCCACTCTGGTATATTTGTATTACCCCTATGCCCACTACCTCATACATAACATGATTATCTCTTTGCTACACCTTATCGTCTAGTTTATCATTTACAAGGGGAAGCAATTCTATTCGGTTCCTGGGAGTCCGGGGTGTTCGAGGAGTTCCTGGTGGTGGCTGCTGCTGGGAGAGCATGTGCCTCACATATCCGTAAAACGTACATCCCGCAAGTGTGATCCCGCATCCAACAGCATTCAAAGCTGAAATTGGGTTTCGGAATATCAGCCATGAAACTAATACAGCAACCGCTACCTGCACAGAATCAACTCAGAACTCATAGCTCAAGCTATAGAAAATGACAGACAACACAAATTGGTTTAGGACATAACATTCAGCTAAAATGAAGCAGACATGTTTTTAGTCGACACACAATGAGTGAGCCACTAGTGGATAAATTATAAAATATATGCAATATTTAGAAAATTGGCATTAAAGAGAAGTTATAGAATAAATAACTGTCATAGACATGCAAGGGCCATTCTTAGGTGCTACTTTAGAAAATAATAATAATAATAATAAATTATTATTATTATTATTATTATTAAGCCACTTAAATGCAGCGAGTAGCTTCAAATATTGAGAATGTTCATTCAGGTATAGTAGGCATGATATTTTTTTTTAATGTCTCACCTTAAGATTTCCAGCGACATTAAATGTGACTGCAGTTGTCGAATGTATCACGTAAAAGATGGAGAAGTTAAGACAGAAAGCTAACACCCCAGAGCTGAAAATGATAATCAGGGAAGGTACTACAGACTGGTGGGTGTTAAACCAATCTAGAACCCCATTACCTTCAAGAAGCATTGCCGGTACTCCCAAGATCATGGTTGCAAAAGGTGCCATGTAGTACACTGTGTTTATGCTAAAAAGGTACAGCAAAAAATTATAAAAAAGAAAAAAAAAATCAGATTGAATAGCATGGAAAGAATCTGGTGAAAAAGTTGTACATACATTGTTGCATTAATGATCACAAAAAAACACTAAAGCTTGTCTTTACTTTCTTTTCATCAAATTACTGGACTTTAACAAGACAAACAAACAAGGGCCTATTGCTATGACCATCAATAAGCCTTGCAGTCATAACAATAATTCTGGAATATTTTCCTAAAATTGCTGATTAAGCATCTCATTCTAACCCATTTTATTTCAGACTTAAACCCTATTTTCTACAAGGGCCTCTCACTAAATTCCTACACTTCATTTTCATATTTTTTTTAATAACCTGTTGCAGTACCAGGGCAACTCCACCTATAGTTCAATTTGCAAACACAAGATTGATAATTTCTTGGCGTCTGAGATTGAATTTACAAACAGACTTGAGATATTGAGCAGAACCAGGGTATCCTGAGGCAAAATGTGCAAACACCCTTCTTTCTTTGTCTCTCTCTGTCTCTCTCTCTCTCATATAAAAATATATGTATGTATATTGCAAAGAATGGGGCTCTCTCTTACTTTTCCAAGAAACCAAGAAAGATGCAAATCTTGTAGTGAGTCACCCAATTTGGTCTATTTCCAGTTCAACCTTCAATCAATCAGGTAAGTCCGAACTTCCTCTTTAAACACACATAACATAAGAATCATAGAATTTCTAGCCCTGTCTCCAGCAATCTTACTCCTTTATCTGAAAAGAGTAATCTAATCTATTGTGGAACTTTGGCCTAAAACCGGCATATTTCAATCATGCTAAAAATTATGTCTTACCTCTGTAACATATGCAAAGGAAAATATAAAATGTGGTCCCTAGGCTATCAAAGAGGAGTAAAAACAATAAATCATGAGAATAGAATAATTTTTGTAAATGACTGTTCTTACATACCAAGAGTACAGTAGTTTCATGGAAGAGTAATTTTTAAACATCAGAATATCCAAAAATAGAAACATACAACGGCATTGTACATTTTATTGTATGATTGACATTATGATTTCAATACAACAAATCAAAGTCAAATGCAGATATTGATGGTTAACTTATAAAACTGTTGATCTATGAAAATTGAACACACATTTAAACAAAAATCAGAAACTAAGCAAGACAAAAGGGCTACAGTCAGAGGTTTTTCCAACGAAAAATCAAGAGACACGAATAAAGAAAAGGATATCATGACAAGAACATGACACTACCTGTCAAATTTGTATCCATGCAGCAGGGATTCTGCAAGGATTGTCTTCGTAGAAGTAGCCAAACATCCAAACAAGGCAGCACAAAATCCAAACATATTAAAGCTAAGCTCAGTAACAGAAGAGAGAAGTATTCCTCCAGCAATAGGTATTAAAGAAGCCCAAATTCTCCAGTCAAAGTATTTTCTCCAGACCAACCACTGCAAAACAACTGTCCAAATCCACCATTGTTGGTATGACAAGAAGAATACACATTTATAGGTTTTGCTGGTAAATATGAGGCTGACCTGTGGTTGCAGGAGTGACTGACTTAATTGTCTGCATGAATGAAACTGGAATGTAGCGTAAGCTCACATTTCCCAAAACTATGTTGATACAGAATACAAACGACATGGGAAATATCCTTCGCCAGCGATCTTTGGGGTCAACCACTATCAATGGTTTGAGCTTGAGCACCTTGATTACAAGATATGCTCCAATGGTTGAGCATATGAAGTGCACACAAGACACTGTGAGCGGAAACTTGAAATCCAATTTCTGTACAAATAAACCATTTGAATTTTACAAATTCTTGATAATGCCCATAAGAATCAAACAAGCAAGTTCACAAGGATATGAAAACCTAGTAACTATTAAGAGAAGACAAACTTGCCAACAAGTTAACAACCAACTGAAAAACTATCCATGATATGTAGGCTTACAATTAAAATAACCAGCTAAAATAGATAAGGCAAAAAATTATAAGCATGATAATTTCTCATACGTTTATGTCCCCTAAAATTAGTGCATCATAACCTTACATAAATCAGAATAAGTTTTAAAGGAAAACTTGAAATTCTCGAGAATACAATGCAAATAGCAAATCCAAAAACAGAACTGCTTACTGCAATTAATTATCAGATCAAGAGTCACATATATATTTAGTCAAACTTTATTCACTTAACAGATAAGATTCTACACATTAAACCCAAAAGGAAAAATTAAAATACCAAGCATAATAAGTCCAGCAACAATAAATTAAGACTGTATATTTTGCTACTAAACAGTTGGCATTTTAAAATCCATCTTGTTAACCCAGACCCATGCTTAGCTTAAAATTTTTCAAAATTGCATTTCATAAATATTTTACTCGGATGGTATTCAAATTAAATACAAACAAGTCCAGCAAATACTTCACTTCAATATGCCATTTTCTTACAAATTAAACAAACAAAAACAGAGGGAACAAACAAGGAATCCAGATAAAACAAATGGCTGTGCAAAATAATTGTCCTTTCCATTTCAATGTTACAAATTGCTAAAAGGGAATCCGAACAGAACAAGAGCAGAACTGGATTCCATTCTCTCCCATTTATTATCATCATACCAACCCAAACAATTCATTTTACAGAAATCAGCAGCACGTTTCACAATCTTCCATGAACTGATATTTATAAAAGTTTTTAATAATTCATATCCCTATATCTGTTTGATTCCCTATACAGATCCGAACATTACAGCCAATCATGAAAAGGTGCAAACAAAAATGACAGCCTTGCTACCAGTCGTTCTCTCAATATAAAGTAAGACAATGCTTCTGCAAGGAGAAGCAGGAGGAAAAATGATTTGGGGCAAAAAGTATTTAAAATAAAAATAACAGAAAAACTGATGACCAGCTCAACTATAACTAACATATCAGCAATTTGTATGCTTAAAATATTCGGGGATGCCAATGCTTTGTGCGTCAGGTGGTAAATAGTGTATGCCAAATACATATGCACATCTACCACAATTTTTCAATAAATTATCTTAGCTTAGTGACCGTCCACATGATAATTGGAATCGTTAAATCATATAAGTAGCTGGAAAGAGGAAAATTAAAGAAAAGCCTTATAGTGGAACATCTTTAAATCTAAAGTAGAAACCAAGCATGGATACATCCAAACTCGTAATAGAAGTGAGCGAAATAAATTTCTCCAGAAATCAGCAAAATTCAACTAACTAAATCTCAAAAGTTTTGATAAAAATCAATAAAAACCGATAAAAATGAACATCGAATTTAAGGTCCCTGATGGCCCATCAAATATAATTCATAAAAAATCATACATACTGTAAAATTAAGCGTACCCATGCAACTAAATCGATGAAATGTTCACCAAAATAACAAAATTATACAAACCCATTAAACAAAATCTACAAAAATTAGCCCTACCCATGACGTAAAATCGATACAAAACGCAATAAAACAGAGCTCTATAACGATCAGATGAGCAGTAACCATACCTGGAAGATCCACTTGTTCATAATAATCACGGTGACATTGAAAAACCACCACTGGATAATAGCAAGCAGAGATCTGAAAACGCTCCACTGACACAACATACTCTCCTCCATCCTTATACCTCTCCCTCTCTCTCTCTATCAGACCACCCAAAAAAAAAACTCAGATCGCTAAACCCCGGAATTCACCTAATAATTAACACTCTCTCCCCTTTCTAAGGACTCAAATCAAAAAGATTAAATACACTCAAAGGCAAGGTGAGTCTCCAGGGAAACCAAAAAATGAAAATTACAAAGAAAAAAAAAAGAGAGAGATAAGAATGATTATAAACAGGAAGACCCTAATAACAATGTCAATGTCAATGTCAATGTGAGGGAGGGCGTAACGGAGCAGGCAGCTCTTCTTCCATGTGATTTGCCCCTCTCTCTCCCTGTTTGTGTTGTTTATTGTATTCAATTTAAAACGTACCTCTCTCTTTATGAACACACAAATACACTCTCTCTGTCTCTCTCTTATTCAGGAAATGAATTCTCATCAAATTCTCCCATTAATTATCTTCTCTGGTTTTCAGCTTCTTTAATTCGCGTCTTTGTACAGTGGAAAACAATTCCTAGGTAACAAAGCTCTGAGATTCTTGGTGGGTCTACACCGAACCAGCAAAGAAAAATAATAAATCGTAGCCATACAGTGGATCTAATTTTGTCATGCTTATTAAAACCAGTCCGGTCCATCCGGTTTAACAGGAAATTCGCCTTAAAATCGATTTTAAAGTGGTTTATTAATTTTTAAATTCCACAAAAAAAAAAATTCATTTATTTTACATTGTAATTCATTTTCATATCTAGTATGCTTATATTCAATATGTTTAAATGTCAATACTGAGTCTGGCAATAATTATAAACTATATAATTTTTTAATTTTTTAATATGCTCTAATTATTATAAAATTTAAAATACATTTATACAATTTATAATTCTGATCATATTAATTTATTTTTTAATTAATATAAAAAAACTATGCATATTTTTCATGAGATAGAATGATTATTTGTTAAGAATATTAATATATTTAATTGAGATTCCTATCATCATATATTTGACCAAAATTATTAGCTTTACAGCACCAAGCAACCCTTGCAAGATACAATTTCAACCTTTTGCTTTGAGTATTTTTCTTTTTTTAGTTATGAATTAAGTATCATGTGGATATTGAAAATTTATATTCCTTAAAGTTGCCTTTGAAAAAATCCATTTGAGATGTATTGTCTTCCCGTAGTTTGAAATTTTTAATTGGTTGGTGAAGATACATGCATTTTCATAAAAATTTGATAGGAATTAGCTTCCAATTGATTATTATTTTTGGGTAAATTTTATAGAAACTGAATATTAAATCCATGATCTCTCGTATTTATTATGGGTTCGTTTGACGTTAAGTTTGAAAAAAACGTTTTTTAAGAAAAAAAAATTATTTTTAATTTTCTGAGTTTTGAAAACTATTTTTGGAGAGAATCAAATAAATAGATAATTTTAAGGAAAACAGTTTATAAAAATTAAAAAAATCAGTTAATTATATCAAAAAAATTATAAATCTATTTTTTGTACATATAACAATAATTTCAAATACTCCAAGTATTTTATGGTAGATATACTAATGAAACTAGCCTCAATTGGTAAAGAGAATGAAATTATTTGCCATTGAAGTGTTTGAAATTGGCATTTGGGTTGGCAATTTGGCATGTTTAGGAAGTTTCCACTATAAGGGAGGTTCTGTCAACTTTTTTCACACATTAGTTCAATAACTATTTGAATTGAGTTTGTGATTCTTCCTTACATCTTCTTTTTTTTTCTGCAACAAAAAGGAAAAATAATAAATATTAATATACTATGAAAAAGTACAAAATATTGATATGCATACGTTCAATGCATCTTTTGCTTTTTTTTTTCTAATTATTTTCTGAAAAAAAAATTGATTAACAATTTTGATGAAGTACGTTAATATTAGAAAAATGAAATTTAAAAACGTTCCAATATTATATTAATCAGTATATATTATAACTAATTGATACATTTGTCATTTAATATTTAATTTTTTCAAAATATATTCGAAAATATATATCGGATTTAAAATACCATGAAAATTTCACAAAAGTGTGGAATACAAATAGTTAACTAGTAAATGAAAAACAATAAAGATTTAAAATTATTAGTAAGTTAATTATAAAGTAATTTAGGTTAGTGTTTAATTAAGAGCAATAGTGACCGGAAAAGATCCTCACATTCCTCCATTTCCATAAACACCACATCCAATAACTAAACAAAATGGCCCACTCATCATGATTAAGAAATGCACCCTAGAAATTCTTTGGCATGCGGCCCATCACGTATTACATGAAGGATTGATTCACATGAGTTTTGAGCAAAAAGGGCAGCTAGGATCCCCACACAAACCACGTTTAGTACACAAATTTACATGAATTAGTTATTTATATAATATCATCACATGGGGTGAGTTCAACAAATTTACAAATTTACACAAATTTACATGTTTCCTTGCCTGCATTATCAAGTCTCCCATGAACAGGGGTGAGTTCAACAAGAGGTGAACAGTTCACCAACAAATTGGTCGGTGTAGCTATGAAAACCATGAACAGTAACGCAGCCTGGTAGGATTCTTCTTGGTTCTAAGCATGCAATCGGTGAACCAACAAAAGGACATAGAAGCTCTGGAGGCCGAAGAGGAGGCTTTGCTCAAATCAAATAAAGCCATAAGAAAGACCATATTGGACTGGAAATAACAGATTTCGGCGGAGGCCGATTCTGACTCCGCTTTAGTGTCTCTTCCCAGACTCAAGCTCATTTAGGGCGAGGCTCCATTGCCCCCAACTGGTACTCCTTTTCTCTCTTGTAATTTTTCATGTCTGTGCATTCGAAACTGAAATTGTATCAATTTAGGGTTTCGGTTGTTTAATTTTTCAATTTTAGCTGTAATTAGGAGTTCCTAATTGTTGAACTTGTGCTCAATTGAAGCTAAAAAGTAGAATGTAATTAGGAAAGTGAATCCACTGCCTGAAATTTATCTCACAAACAAAGGAAGAGTGTTTTGTTTTTGTTAACAATAATTGGATTTTTAATTTTTGAGATGGGATTTAGGGAAAAAAAAAAGGAGATTTTATGCATTCATGACTTTGAAAGAAAGATTAAATTTTATATATATTTATCCAAAAATTAAAATTTTGAATGATAAACTTCTACAATTATATTGATTCCATACATACTTCAAAAGTCAGTTCGGGAAAACAAATCATACTTCAAACCGAAATCGATAGCCCCTTTCCGCAAGCCAGGGTAAATGTAGATTAAGTTATCCCAATGAATAAAAGATAAAAATATCGATTTAAATTATGAGGTCTGATTAAATCCAAAAAAGAATAAGAATTGGTTTTTTTGCTATAGCTTTGTTAATTCTATCGTTTGACAGCTTTAATAAGATTGATTTGTGTAGAGGATTGATTTGTGTGGAAATTTATATATATATATATATATATTCTTTTTATATACTGCTTTTCTCTTGCAATTTTATCTTCTATCAGAATTCAGAAATATTTATTAAAAAAATCAGAAATAAAGATTAATATGTCATTCAATCAAATAATATTTTTAAATCCAATTGTAACATCAATTTTTATATTATTAAACATATTATCATTTTTTATCTAGAGTACTATTTTCATTGGTCGACACCAAGAATGATAATTGGATCCATTGAGAAGAGACACAAAATGAAGGATTTTTATCAGTGTGAAGAAAACAGAGATTACTTAGAAGATGCATCATCCAATCGAGTAAATTTTTTCATAGTATCAAGCAAGCTGAATAGAGTTGGTTTGTTTCTCAAGAAAAATTCCAGAGAAAAGAAGCAGTTACAAAGGAAAATTATCAAGTTCCTCAATTCTTGATTCTTGTAATTGGCAGTCATGGCCTTCTCAAGTTCTTAAATGTTCTCAGCCATGTCCTCTCCTGCCCCAATTAATGTGCACCAGCCATGTCCTCTCCCACGTTAAATGCATTGTAAAGGCATTTGAGGAACTTGGTGATTGCAACTCCAAAAAAGTGAAAGGAAATTAAAGAATGCATTTAACTGAGGGAATTAGTCTCATAAGGAAATAGTTCCTAGTGTTTCTGCAGGCTTATCATTCTACATTCAGAATTTGTCAAAGACAGACAACCAGTATGGAAAAACTTGCACAGCTCCTGTAACTCGGATTTCTGCATTAGGAAAAATGATTCAAGTTCAACTGCTTCCATTTGCCTCTTTAAAGTTGCAGTAAAATTTAGCACTAACCTTTTAAAAAAGCAAAATGGAGACTTTTTGACCTTACCAAAAATCCCATAATTCATTTCGTAAGTAAGATAATACAAAGAATTAACAATTGCAAAACTAAATTCTAATCACCATACTCTTCATAATCAAAAAACAAGCTTTAGATTACAAGTTTACATGCAGGTGATTTTGCATCTTCCTTCACATCATCTCCTGCCAACATACACGTAAAAATGCTATCAAATAGGATAATTGATCACACAAATAAGAAATACTAAAGAGTCATTGCCGCTTCTAGCTACAAATCACCCTTGACAGAGTTGGATAAGAAGGAAAAGACTGGGCTGGGTACCCTACTTGAACGACGGTAGAGGCAAAAATTTTCAATATGATGTGAGCAATCACTATTGCTAAATTTCCACACAAGTCAATCTTATTAAAGTTGTCAAACAATAGAAGTAACACAACTATAGCAAAAAACCAGTTGTTCTTCTTCTTTGAATTTAATCAGAAATTCATTTATCTCATAATTTCTTTTGATTTTTTTAATCTTTTGTCCATTGGGATAATATATTCTACATTTACCCTTTTTCGTGGAAAGGGGCTACCTATTCCGTTTGAAGCATGATTTGTTTTCTTAAACTGAGGTTTGAAGCATGACTGGAATCAATATATATAATTGCGGAAGGTTATCATTCAAATTTTTAATTTTTGGATATATATATAAAATTCAATCTTGATAACTTTCTTTCGAAGACATGAATGCATAAAATCTCCTTACTCCCCTAAATCCTATTTCAAAAATTGAAAATCCAGTTACTGTTAAAAAGCAAAGTTTCTTTGTTCGCAAGATGATTTTCAGACGGCAGTACTAAATTCTTCATCTTTCACCCACAGAATGGAAGCTTGAGAATAAAACTAAATTAACCTGCTAAATCTTAAACTTACCTTATAATCATATTCAACTTTCTAGATTCAATTGAAAAATGCAGTACAGTTTCAACAATCAGGAAATCCTAGTTACAGCAAAAATTAAAAAATTAAACACCTGAAACCCAGAATTGATACAATTTTAGTTTCTAATGCACAAATATATAATATTAACAAGAGATAAATGGACTACCAGTTGGGGGCGACGGAGCCTCGCCGTAGATGAGATTGAGTCTGGCAAGAGAGACTAAGAGCATCCAGCAAATAGAATTGCAAAAGACGATGTGGCAAAAATTAGGAAGCTTGCAAGAATAATTAACAAACTTAAATTAGCAAGTTTGCAAAGTGGAGATAGAGAATTTTATTTGAATAAAAAATTTTAGTGGATCTCACTTTTATTATTTTATAATAAATTTAAATAAAATAAATATAATATATATATATATTTTTTTTATTAATTAATATATTGAAAATTAATTAATGTGCAATTAATTAAGGTAATATAATTAATATAATTACTTATAAAATTAATATAAATATAAATATTATTGTAATTATTAATTAATATTAATTATTTTTAAAATATTAAAATATTTTAATTAAGATAATTTTTATAATTTTTTATGTCAATTTTTTATCATAAATAAAATATTATGTGTTTCCTTTAATTTTCATTAAATTTTATAATTAATTTTTACATAATTTATTAATTTTAATATTAATTAATTTTAACAATAAAATTTAATTAATTTGATAATAAAAAATATTTTAATTATTAATAGTGAATAAAATTTATTAAAATATTAATTGAATCTCATCAATTAAAATTAATAAATAAAATATATTTAAAAGTGTAATTAAAATTTTAATAAGATGCAAGGAGAGACTACGCTTTTTGTAAAGTCAGAATCAACTTCCGCGAAAAGCTTTTGTTTCCAGTCCCAAATGGTATTTTTTATAGCTTTATTTGATTTGAGCAGAGCCTCGTTCTCGGCCTCCAGAGCTTCTATGTCCTTATGCTGGTTCACCGATCGCACGCTTAGAGCCAAGTAAGAATCCTACCACTCCAGGTAGGCGTTTATCACTGCGCTACTATTCGTGGCTTTAATTGCAGTCTCTTCATTGTTACTTTCTTGCCGGAATCGATGAATAAGTTTTTCTAAACAGCGTCGAATGAAGATTTGTTTCGGTGGTGTAGTTCTGTCTCAGGCACCTTCAATTGAATCCACAGCCCCAAAATTTCTAAACTCCCCATTGATAAAATATATATATATATATATATATATATATATATATATATATATATATATATATATATATATATAATGATAAATAATTAGGGTAGAAATTATATTAATTATTAAATAATACAAATTAATAACTTATTATAATATTTGTACATATCATGACTGTTTTGCACGAAAAAGTATTCATTACCAATGGATGTACCGAAGCGAATCCCTTGTCCAGTTTTTGAGCAATGACATTTTCAAGGAAGTGAAAATCTTTAATATATAAAATAAATTTTAATATATACAGAATAAATTTATAATGGAGAGCATCAAATAACATCTTTAATATATAGAATAAATTTTATTTTATTTTACAAGACCATTACATTTTTATTTTTTATTTTATTTTATCTTATACAAATTAATATTTATTAAAAGATGAATTTTATTGTAAATAAAAAAATATTTTTCGAGAAACATATAAATAAAAAAAGAATATATGCATAGAAAGTGTAATTAAGTGCATTATTTATATTAAGAATTGAGAGTTAAGTTTGATTCTTTAAATGTAAAGAGTTAACTTATTTTTTATTTTAAATTTTAAAAATAGAGAGTGTATTAAAGACTTTATTTTTATGAAATGACTCTTTATAATAAAAAAAATATAACTAAAATAAATATTCTATTTATGCATCATATGTTCTCCTCACCTCGCAACTTCAAGCCCTATAAGCAAACTATCTTTATTGTCTATCATTATATTTTAGATATATTAATAATAATTAAAATTTAAAAAGATTATAAAAATATTTAAAATTTTGTAAAAATATCAAATACTCTTCATAGAGAAACTTATGTTAGCATCTCCTTAATTATTTCTACTTTATATTATATTAGTCGTATTAAACAAATAAAAAATGCAAATGTAACACGTATCAATAGATATACATAATTTCACTAGTCTTTGTATATAGCATCCAAAAGAAAGATAGAAAAAAAAAATAGCATCATTAGAAATTATTAAATGGCAATTACACATAATTCATAGAATGTAGGGTTTTATAAGTATTTAAGTGTTCTACTAGAACTAAACTTCTAATATGAAAAGGTGATGATATCATATTTTTATTATTCGTTTAATGTAAAATTCTGGAAAATCAACATTTTTGTAATAATGAATTTTTTAATGAGATATAATGTTTTATTAGAATTCAACTTCTAATATAACAAATTAGGATAATATCATAAATTAGCGGTTAGTCAAATCCAAATTAGCAATTAACCAATTAATTTAGTTTTTTCTTTTAAAAAAATCCAACGGAATGGTTTGAACACCAGTCGTATACACACGCTATCTGTAACTCCTGTGTCCTTTTAACATGCCACTTGAGGAGGCAAACTCATTGGCCCAAAAATAATATAGAATTATTTACGAAAAAATAATAAAAATTCCCTTAAACTTATTTCCCTAACTACAACTAAAATTATAAATAAATATATCTTATATAGTTATCTTTCTCATTAGGAGACTGTAATTGTGACCTATTTATATGTACAGTCTCTACTCTTCTCTCATTCGTGCATATTGTCATGGGTTTGGTGTTTTGCTACCAACGACTGCGCGGCAATAGCAAGGTTCCTCGTAAGAAAGATTAAATTTTATATATATTTATCCAAAAATTAAAATTTTGAATGATAAACTTCTACAATTATATTGATTCCATACATGCTTCAAAAGTCAGTTCGGGAAAACAAATCATACTTCAAACCGAAATCGATAGCCCCTTTCTGCAAGCCAGGGTAAATGTAAATTAAGTTATCCCAATGAATAAAAGATAAAAATATCGATTTAAATTATGAGGTCTGATTAAATCCAAAAAAGAATAAGAATTTATTTTTTTGCTATAGCTTTGTTAATTCTATCGTTTGAAAGCTTTAATAAGATTGATTTGTGTGGAAATTTCTATATATATATATATATATATATTCTTTTTATATACTGCTTTTCTCTTGCAATTTTATCTTCTATCAGAATTCAAAAATATTTATAAAAAAAAATCAGAAATAAAGATTAATATGTCATTCAGTCAAATAATATTTTTAAATCCAATTGTAACATCAATTTTTATATTATTAAACATATTATCATTTTTTTATCTAGAGTACTATTTTCATTGGTCGACACCAAGAATCATTATTGGATCCGTTGAGAAGAGACACAAAATGAAGGATTTTTATCAGTGCGAAGAAAACAGAGATTAATTAGAAGATGCATCATCCAATCGAGTAAAATTTTTCATAGTATCAAGCAAGCTGAATAGAATTGGTTTGTTTCTCAAGAAAAATTCCAGAGAAAAGAAGCAGTTACAAAGGAAAATTATCAAGTTCCTCAATTCCTGATTCTTGTAATTGGCAGTCATGGCCTTCTCAAGTTCTTAAATGTTCTCAGCCATGTCCTCTCCTGCCCCAATTAATGTGCACCAGCCATGTCCTCTCCCACGTTAAATGCATTGTAAAGGCATTTGAGGAACTTGGTGATTGCAACTCCAAAAAAATGAAAGGAAATTAAATAATGCATTTAACTGAGGGAATTAGTCTCGTAAGGAAATAGTTCCTGGTGTTTGTGCAGGCTTATCATTCTACATTCAGAATTTGTCAAAGACAGAAAACCAGTATGGAAAAACTTGCACAGCTGCTCTAACTCGGATTTCTGCATTAGGAAAAATGATTCAAGTTCAACTGCTTCCATTTGCCTCTTTAAAGTTGCAGTAAAATTTAGCACTAACCTTTTTAAAAGCAAAATGGAGACTTTTTGACCTTACCAAAAATCCCATAATTCATTTCGTAAGTAAGATAATACAAAGAATTAACAATTGCAAAACTAAATTCTAATCGCCATCCTCTTCATAATCAAAAAACAAGCTTTAGATTACAAGTTTACATGCAGGTGATTTTGCATCTTCCTTCACATCATCTCCTGCCAACATACACGTAAAAATGCTATCAAATAGGATAATTGATCACACAAATAAGAAATACTAAAGAGTCATTGCCGCTTCTAGCTACAAATCACCCTTGACAGAGTTGGATAAGAAGGAAAAGACTGGGCTGGGTACCCTACTTGAACGATCGGTAGAGGCAAAAAATTTTAATATGATGTGAGAAATTACTCTATTGCTAAATTTCCACACAAATCAATCTTATTAAATCAGAAAATCAAGTATGTGATTAATCAAATCAAAAATTCCTTAAAATCTCAATTAAACTCAGTTTTTCTCTAGATCCTGATAAGAAAAACTCAAATATGGTTCTAAAAATATGTATTTAGGCTCTGATACCACTTGATGAAGAGATCTATAGCGTAAATCTGGAAGATCTCTCTTCATAATAATATACATGCTATTTAGAACACAAAACAAATGAATTTAATTGAGGAAGATGAAGATGTGTACCTGATTTGGCCAAATTATCGTCTTAAAAACGATCCGACAAATTTTTGCACCAAGATCTTCTCTCGTTTTCTAACCCCAGAATGATGGAATTCTTTTCAATTGATTTTCCTTATCCTCTATCCTTCTTTATATAGAGGAGTTTAATTATTAGGGTTAGCAACAAGAGAGACTTAGATCACTGATATATAATAATTATGGGTTATCCATCATACCCATATTATTATCTGAGCACACATTAATTCTCTCACACTTAATTAATAAATGAAGTCATGCCTAAATAAATAATTGATAAAATTCTTAAGTCCCTTTATTTGTAATTTGTCTTGATATCTCAATTAAAAGTTCATAAATATAAGATATTAAAATCAAAATATCTTACATATCCATGGCGGGCACAGCGGCAAGAGGATTAATGATAGAAACATCAGTAGTATCAATGATGTGCTACATGATGAGAGTTGTAGCTTCCCACAATGACTTATTATTGTGCACCTCGGGAATGTGTGATCAGTTGTTATATTACATCTGCAATCCTGTAACCAAGCACTGGGGTGCCCTTCCTCCAGCTCCCAGACCCCTCTTACGAGTTACATAATAACAGCAGATTCAAGGTAGTTCGTTTCCCTTACTCCGGGGAATTCAAGTCTCAATTTGAGATAGAAATATTTTCGTCTGAAACTGGAAAATGGACAAATACCACTGTGTCGTCTCCCAAGCCGTTAATGTTTTGCAACATGCCTAGTCCTGCCGTTGTCCACAATGGATTGCTCCATTGGATTATTGTTACAAATCAAATGGTTGTGTATGATATTAATAATAACCTGATTAGATGTGTTATTGATGAACCAGAAGCAGATGAACCCCTACTGAACCCACAATTGCATGCCTATGCGGTGTGTGGCGGATCCTTCTATGTATCCTTACTATGCAATGGAATTTTAAGGATATGGAGACTAGAAGAAAACTACGGTCAATGGAGGTCGGTGCGTCGGACTTTGCTTATCTGTAGGCCCCATCCAGGAGGAGAAGTGCTAGCCATGGATTGTGAAAATCCAAACATTTTGTATTTCAACTTCTGGAGGCGTCGTGTTTATCAACTGGACTTGCAGACGAAAACCTTCAATTTGCTTTGCAAGAGAACTCGCAACAAATTTTACGGCTATCGTTTTATGCTCAAACTTCCATCGTGGCCAACATCTATACCTTTATTATGACAAAGTTTTTTTTTTTTTAAATCGGTTAGTGAATTATACTATGAAATGAAGGCAAAAATAAAAATTAGATTGATCATTAAATGTTATATATATATATATATATATATATATATATATATATATATATATATATATATATATATGCTTTACTGTTGCAATTTTATCTTCTATCGGAATTCAGAAATATTTATGAAAAATAATTCAGAAAAAAAAATGTCATTAAGACAAATAATATTTTTAAATCCAAATGTAACAACAATTTTTATATTATTAAACATATTATCATTTTTTATCTAGAGTACTATTTTCACTGGTCGACACCATTGAGAAGAGACATGAAATGAAAGATTTTTATCAGTGTGAATCGAATCTGAATAGAGTTGGTTCGTTTCTCGAGAAAATTTCCAGAGAAAAGCAGTTACAAAGGAAATTTATCAGGTTCCTCAATTCTTGATTCTTGTAGTTGGCAATCATGGCCTTCTCAAGTTCTTAAATGTTCTCCGCCTTGCCCTCTCCCGCCCCAATTAATTATAATGTGCTTCAGCAATCCAAAACCTCTCTCCCACGTTAATTTTGCCCAGGCATTTGAGGAGCTGGGCAATTGCAACTCTAAAAAAGTGAGAGGAAATTAAAGAATGCATTTAACTGAGGGAATTTGTCTCAAAGGGTAATAGTTCCAGTGTTTGTGCTGCCACATCATTCTACATTGAGAATTTGTCAAAGACAGACAACCAATATGGATAAGCTTGCACAGCTGCTGTAACTCGGATTTCTGCATTAGGAAAAATGACCAAGTTCAATTGCTTCCATTTGCCTCTTTAAAATTGCGGTAAAATTTAGCACAAACCTTATAAAAAAGCAAAAAGGAGACTTTTTGACCATACCAACAATCCCATAATTCATTCCGTAAGAGAATACAAAGAATTACCGATTGTGCAAAACTAAATTCTAATCACCATCCTCTTCATAATCAAAAAAACAAGCTTTAGATTACAAGTTTAGATGCAGCTGATTTTGCATCTTCCTCCACAGCATCTCCTGCCAACATAAACGTAAAAATGCTATCAAATAGGATAATTGATCACACAAATAAGAAATACTAAAGAGTCACTGCCGCTTCTAGCTACAAATCGCTCTTGACAGAGTTGGATATGAAGGAAAAGACTGGGCTGGGTACCCTGCTTGAACGACAGTAGAGGCAACAAAATTTCAATATGCCATGAGAGATCACTCTATCTCTAAATTTCCACACAAATCAATCTTATTAAAGTTGTAAAACAATAGAAGGAACAAAACTATAGCAAGAAACCAGTTCTTCTTCTTCTTTGGATTTAATCAGAAATTCATTTATCTCATAATTTCTTTCGTTTTTTTATCTCTTGTCTACAGGAATAACATTAATTTTGAAGCATGATTTGTTTTCCTGAACTGAGTTTTGAAGCATGACTGGAATCAATATAATTGTGGAAGGTTATCAATCAAAATTTCAATTTTTGGATATATATATATATATATTTGATCTTGATAGCTTTCTTTCAAAGTCATGAATGCATAAAATCTCCTTGCTCCCCTAAATCCTATTTCAAAAATTGAAAATCCAATTACTGTTAAAAAACAATATTGTTTCTTGGTTTGCAAGATGATTTTCAGGCAGCAGATTCAGCAGATACTAAATTCTTCATCTTTCACCCACTGAATCGAAGCTTAGAGAGAATAAAACTAAATTAACAAGCTAAATCTTAAAACTTTCCTTATAATCACATTCAACTTTCTAGATTCAATTGAAAAATGCAGTACAGTTTCAACAATCAGAAAGTCCTAATTACAGCAAAAATTGAAAAATTAAACAACCGAAACCTAGAATTGATACAATTTTAGTTTCTAATGCGCAGATATATAATATTAACAAGAGAGAAAAGGTATACCAGTTGGGGGTGATGGAATCTCGCCGTAGATGAGCTTGAGTTTGGCAAGAGGGACCAAGGCGGAGTCAGATTTAGCTTCTGCGATAAGCTGTTGTTTCCAGTCCCACATGGTCTTTTTTATGGCTTTATTTGATTTGAGCAGAGCCTCCTTCTCGGCCTCCAGAGCTTCTATGTCCTTTTGTTGGTTCACCGATCGCACGCTTAGAGCCAAGAAGGATCCTACCAGGCACACATTTATCACTGTGTTACTGTTTGTGGCTCTGATCGCTGTGCCAAGCAATCTGTTGGCAAACTCCATCTCTTGTTGAACTCACTCCTGTTCAGTGCCGTTGCTTCTTGTGAATACTTGAAGAGCAGTCCAGGAAACAATCTGTAGTGTTATTTATAAATAACTATATTATATAATTTATTTATCATTAATCATTATTAATACATATTATATATATTTAATTTTTAAATTAATTTTAACTATAAATTTATAATTAATATAGTTTTATATGTATATATAGATAAATAAAAAACAAGAAAGATTATATTGAATATTTAATATTAAAAATCTTATAGTTATAGTTAATATAAATATGAAAAGTTGGCTACTAAAATTTTCTTGAATTTTAAAAGCTGAACCAAGTAGTGATTGATGCTTTATTTAGCATTGCATTTGAAAAAAACACTTCTAAAAAAATTTAAAATTTTTAAAATTTTAAAACTATTCTTGAAGAGAAGTACGAAATTTTTTTTTTTTCTGACAGATTTGAAAAAAACAATTTATAAAAAATTAAAAAAAAAACAATCAATTAAATAAACAAAAAATTAAACCTGTTTTTTTGACACATAACCGCAATTTTAAACAACCCTGAACATTTGTTAACACAATTAAAAATAAAATCAAATTAAAATTCTAATTGCAATTTTTATTAATTAAATTTTAATAGAAGTGTGTCCGGTCCAATCCGGATATCGGAAAATCTTCAGTATTGTCATGAAAAGTCGAGGATTATGTCTTGTATTATATTAAAAAAAATCTCCCGAAAATTTGGAACAATTCGGTACTGTTCTTTGTGCTTTTATGTACTAAACAATACGTCACAAGATAATTCAGTACTTGGGTAATTTTAAATTTTTAAGAAAAATTAATTAGACTAATTTAAAAAAATATGTGATACGCTTGCAGCTATTTACTAATAGCATGCAGTCTTGCCACAGAAAATTAAAAGTTATAACAAGCATGACAAAACAACCATATGAATTAGACATACAGACATGGAATTTACACATAATGTGGCTCCAGCAAAAATATAGCCCTTACACGATTCAAGACTAGAACAGTAAACGAGATACCAACCCAGTATTGAGCAGATTAGGATAGTAGCAGAGCTAAGGGACTACAAGGAGACTTGGCCTCCCAAATCCAATCAAAGTTTTATTAATCTATGCAAATAATAATAAAAGAAAATATAACTTTCTTCTTTTTTTTAAGAGGAGGATTGAAACTAGCTCTGTTTGTATAGTATTTGAAAATAGGTAGACATCATAATTAAATTATACTCTTCTGATTTACAAGGAAATTTCTCAAATAAACTAAACTCATATACCTATTAACGATAACTGATAGAACTTATTTAGATCTTATTTATGAAAAACTCATGAACTAAAACACCCTTATTAAACATTCAAGTTGTAATTAATAACCAAGATTTGGGCCTTCATGAACCATGAATCAAAGATCTTCAAGGGATACTTGTGTTTTCGGTTTTCCCTTAATTATCTTCAAAATCCAGCATTGTCTTTGCATTTAGTAAAACTCAATTGATATTATTCAAATTGCAGCATACTTGAGTATCAAATATCATATCAGTAAATACAAAATAATCAAACAAGAAAAAGAAATGATAACAATTTTACTAGTTATGCACATAGAACCTTCAAGTAATAGTGACAGAGGAAGAAATATAAGAGGAGAGAATTACATTTAGCCTTCTCGCTGTAACATATATGTCCAAAGATGTGAAAACTACATATGTATTGATTGATGTATACTTCATATGCACTAAGCTCTTCAAATTCACACTACACCTAACACAAAATTAAAATTATCAATTATTAAAACTTAAGGCAAAGCTCCCCCGATTATTAATAAAAACAAAATTAACTTAATGTGTGAAAAATCTGGATCACATGGATCTTATATAATAGCATTTCAATTCAATTTGAAATTTATTAGTAAAACTTGCAGAGAAAGAACACAAGCCGGCAGGAAATTCCGAAGTAAAATTGAAATAGAAGAAAGCAAGTAAACAGTAAGTTATATATGGAAGAAGGAATTGTCTGAGACAGCTCATAGAGTATATGACTTTTTTCCTAATTAATAGTTTACATGAGTCAATAATTAGCATTAATGGTAAGCAAAATTGCCTAGTTAGCATGAAAATTGCGGAAAATTTCACGTATCTACATCTATATCTCTCTCTCTCTGTGAGAAAGTTGAATCCTTCCAAAAACACCCTTATCAAACATTCAAGTTTTATGGAGATGAGCACAGCATACGAATAGCAAGAAGCCAAACACACAAGAACTTTCACACACTTATATTTTGCTCACATAGAGTCAGATCAACCATCTATAAAAATATAGCAACCAAGTGAAACAAAAATTGCAGAAAATGGTGCGAATTTGCACCTGAAAAGCCCTTTATTTAGCTCAAACAACAACTTCATGCACGTAATTTTGGCAAAATAACAACATCCAGTTCCTATTACTCATCAAAATTTCTCTTTTTCCTTGTAAGAAAATAAAAGTAAGAAAAATACTTTAAAATACCTTTTTTCTTTTCTCCTTGTTTCTCTGCCAAGTTAAAATCAATACAAAATCAACAGCTTTACTCCTAAAATACTTGCGGTGTCCGGCTGCAGCGTGGAGAAGAAGAGGGAAGTGGAGCTACAGCGTGGAGAAGAAGACGGAAGTGCGGCTGTGGCGTGGAGAGAACAGCGAAGTGTGGCTGCGGGTGTGGAGCAGAAAAGGGGAAATGGGGCTGCAATTGGGCATTAGGGTGTTAGGATTTTTTTAATAATATTAAATATATTATAATTTTATTATTAAAACTATAAATAATTAATAATTATATATATACATAAATTAATTAATATATATATTTTAAATTATTTAGTGTATAAATTTATAAGTGTAAATTATTAATATGTAAAATTGTAACAATATAATCTTAAAGTTATATATATAACTAAAATGTTTTTATTAGTTTTGAAGTATATAAATATATATGTTTATTAAGTATATTAAATAAGTAAAGTTAAGGATTAATATTAGGACTAAAAGTAGGATATGTGGCATGTCATTAAGAGGGTTCACAGTATCGTAGTAATATAAAACAAATATTTTTTAAAAGATAAGTTGGTTTAAGTTCTGGAAGCGCTTTGGATCCTATATTTCATGCAAAGATACATGTTTTCTCAATGTGACTTAAGTTTTGGGAGTGTCATTGACTTGAGAAGTCTCAACTGGCACACATGATTATAGACAGTGGCTTAAATTCTATAAGTGTCCTTGTTCACAACCCGTATCAAAATAGTTTTGAAGAAAAAAATTAATTTAACTTATCAATCTGTTTATAAAATGAAGCAAAAAAATATTAAATTAGAAATAAGTGAAAAAAATTGGAGAATAAATTAATTAGAAAGAATGAAAATTTTAAGAAATAAATATTAACTTATGAAATATTAATTTGAGTAAATTATAAATTTTTATAACTAATAAGTTATAAAAAATGAAAACTTTGAGAAAAAATTTGACTTGTTAAATAATAATTTGTGATTTTGGGTGATAAATTATATTGTTATAAGAAATAGGAATTTAATTTTGAAAAATTACAAATTGTAATTTAGAAAGGATTATATTTTTTTATAAACTAATAAATTATAAAAATTATAATTGAGCTAAAAACCTAATCAATTTATTTTTTTTTAAAAATAATTTAATTATAAAATTTAAAATTTATATTTAAAGAATAATAATATTAATAATTGGGTTTGAACTTAATTTTTTTACCATTAATTAAGCTGTATGCGTATCCTCTTGGGTTTAGAGGAATCAAAATTGTCTACTTATATGTAGACATAATTGAGATTAAATTATAGAGAAATCGATAATTGAAATTGTGTATAAAGTGAAAAAAATTAAATTTTTTTAGCATTTATAGAGAAAAAAATTTAAATTTAAATTACAATAATACTTTTGAAATATAAATATTATTTTTCTGTTATAAATGATATTTTTATATTTTTAATATATTTAATTATTTAAATAAATAAAAGGTGATAGTATTAGAGAGGAGGGGGTACAGTCTTATGATAGTTACTCCTAAAAAAGAAAATTGAATTTCATGAGTTGGAACTGCAAATCGTTGGTTCTGAATTGGAACGCACAATTTCCAGTTCTTAGGAGAAAAGTTCATACTAGACCTTTCTCCGAATGAGTCTAGAATTCAGCCTATGATCAGGCCTACAAAGAAGGATCCTACTAGGAATACGTTTATTAATGCATTATTGTTTACAACTTTCATCGTTGCGCCGACAAATCTGTTGGTGAATTCCGTCTCTATTTAACTCACCCTTGTTCATGGAGACTTGAAAATACATACAAGGAAATGCTGTGATGATATTATATAAATAACTAATTCATGTAAATTTATGTATTAAACGTTTGTGTGGAGATACTAGCTGTCCTTTTTGCTCAAAATTCATGTGAATCAATTCTTCATGTAATGCATGATGGCTACCTTGCAAGGAAATGTGGTTTGAGTGGGACGCTAGCTGTCAAACTCATGTGAATCAATACTTTTTGCTAAAAAAACGGGGTTTAAGTGGGATATCCTGGTTCTGCTCAATATCTCAAGTAATCTGTTTCTAAATACAATCTCAGACGCCAAGAGATAACCAATTTTGTGTTTGCTCATTGAACTATAAGTGGAGCTGCCTGGTACTGCAACAGGCTATTAAAAAAAATATGAAAATGGACGTGTAGGAATTCGTAGAGAGGTCCTTATAGAAAATGGAGTTTTAAGTTTGAAATAAAATGCATTAGAATGAGATGCTCCATCAGCAATTTTAGGAAAATATTCCAGGATTATTCTTATGGCTGCAAGGCTTATTGATGGTCATTTATGAAGCACGAAAACGCTGAACCATTATCGTGTCATCGTGTTAGAGATGTTTCTGACACCGACACCGGTGGACACGAATACAAAACGTCCTGGGTCCAGTGTCAAAATTTTACAAAAATTGGACACGCGTTTTCTGGATGAGAAACACGTTTCTCCCCTCAAGTTCTTAATTTATCAGGACTCTTCTGAAAAAAATTTCCTCTTATATGATTTTTCTCTTATAAATTGATCAGTTAACGTCTCTTCTACAAAAAAAAAAAAAATTCAGCTTTTCTTCCTTCCATCTCTGCCCGACTAACAAGTTCTCCCCCAATCTCTGCCTTCGACAGTCGCTGACTCGCCAGTGTCCACTGTCCAGTAATTGTTGCTGTAAGTTATTCCTAAATCTTTTTACTTCATCATCAATTTCTACCTTCTGCATTGGTTTGCTATCACTTAATCCATAGGGTCTTGGATTAATATGTGAAGAAAATTAAGGAAAGTGAGGAGTAGACAACTTAAAACTAAAGAAAGAACCAAAAACTGAAGAAAATCGTGGAAGAAGCTTAAAATGGGTAACTATGACAGTTTGGGTTTACTTTAAATTGCATAAAGTACATGTATATTAATAAAGAAATAAGGGGCATAAATTGTTGTACCTATAGCTATAATTTGTTTATATTATTTATTAATTAGAAAACAATGGTTGGAAATTGTTGTATTATAGGAGAATCATCATTAATATAATTAAATATTAATATAATATTTATTTTGCTCCAGCTTTTATAATTAAATATTAATTTCCTCCAACATTTGATTTTATAAAATTATATTTTCTTAATTAATATATAAATTTATGAGCAATCCACAGGTAATTAGTTTCATAAATTCTAATATTTGATTGTACTTTAATTTAATCCTAGAAAATACAAACAATTATTTTGCTGTCGTGTTCTTAGTTAAATTTTTTTTATATCTATTCTTTAAGTTTTAATTTTTATTTTGGTTTAATTTTCAGATTGAATTTATAAATTCTGGTTCTGGAAGCACAAAAAGTTCAAAATATAGTCAAAGCATAAGTAGTGAACAAAAAAATATGAAGGATTGTTGCCCAGATATTAAACCAAGAAGAGGGGTTGAATTAGAGTTTTAAAAAATTAAACTAGAGGGTGCGGAAATAAAAGATTAATTTTAGGAGGGATAGAGAGAATTTGACACAAGGATTTTTATAGAGGTTTGGGTGTTAACAAACCCTACTCATTTCCCTAATCGCAATTGGGAGTTTCACTAACACACTAAGTATTACAATGGAGTTTTACAAGTTCACTCCCAACTATGGTGTTTCTCACAATGACTCACACCTAACCTAGAAATCTCTTGTATTTTAATGGCTCACACCTAACCAATTCCTTCTGTTTTACAGGCTCACATAAACAACCTTTACTTTGTATTTTTACAGGATCACACAAACAACATTCACTTTGTGTTTTTATAGGCTCACACAAACAACATTCACTTTGTGTTTTTATAGGCTCATACAAACAATCTTTTAATTTGTATTTAAGAGGCTCACACAACTAACCCTTACAAATGTTCTACTCTTAACCCAGAAATACCCAAAGCTCACTCGAGTAAAGATTATAAAGAGAACCACTTATAAATCTTAATTGCTCAATAAATGAAGAGCAAAAAGATTTTTACAAAGAATATATTTTGTTCTCAAAGTATGCATGTACAAATAGCTTGTAATAAGAATGAAATTCGAAGTATATGTTATTCTATTGTTATTTTCTTCACTCTCTTATTCTGAATGCATAAATGACTTCCATTTATACTCTCATGACTGAATATAGCCGTTGGGGTGCATTAAATACGAAACTAGCTGTTGTACCAACCAAATAATTGCGTCTGACATTTTTCTCTTTCATTGTTCATGGACGTGCCTATGTTTATCACGGGAGTGACATTTCTTCCCAAGCCGTGACTGATGTGGTGACCTTGGTCGTAAAGCTCTCTGGAATGTTTTGACATATAGAGTAACGGTCGTGACATACTCATTCACGGGCATGACTAACTTCCCAGTTGTGATCCAAATGGTGACTTTGGTCGTGAAGCTCTCTGGATGAAAATGCATGAACATTCACGGGGGTGACATATTTATTCATAGGGGTGACTGAAATGCCCATTTCACGGTTTGTTCTTCCTTCATGGCCGTGAACTTCAAATATTGGTTTTGGTAACGGTTAGCTCCTTTCACGGGAGTGACTCATAGAGTCACGACAGTGAACACGCTACTTCTTGAATTTTGTCTTTCAAGGATTATTCTTCCAATATCAATTCTTGCTATTTTAATCCATGTCCTATATAATAGACTTAGAAAACAAAGTATGTTAAATACAATATTGCTATTTTATTTGTTATCATCAAAATGACGGAAATACCCCTCAAGGTTTAACAAGGATGATGACCAAACACCTTTTTGTGGAAATATGTTAAAAAAACTTCAAAAGACTGGAGAGATTAGAGGAAATTACAGGTGGATATGTAACTTTTGTGGCCAAGAAAAGCAAGGATCTTATACTAGAGTAAGATCTCATTTACTAAAAATATCTGGGAAAGAGATCGGTCCATGTACAAAAGTTAGAAGTGAAGATATTTTTGAGATGAAAAAAATGGAAGAAGAAGTCACGAATAAAATTTTGAATTCCCAACCTAAGCGAGTTAGATTGCCTACTAGTGTTACTTCTGGTAGTATATTTGAAAGTCCTTTATTGCATGTAACTGATTTAAATATTTCAGATGCTTTAAAGAGAAAAAAAGTTGATGATTCTTCTATAGGTAGAGCTTTTGATATACAAACCAGAAACCAATTAGATGTTGAAATTGCTCAAATGTTTTACACTAGAGGGTTGCCATTTAATTTGGCTAGAAATCCCTATTATATAAGTTCATATGCATTTGCTTCTAATCATGCATTAGGTGGATATGTGCATCCGGGTTATAATAAATTGAGAACTACATTGTTTCAGCAAGAGAAGACAAATGTAGATAGGTTATTAGAACCAATCAAAAGTACTTGGAATGAAAAAGGTGTTAGCATTGTTAGTGATGGATGGAGTGACCCACAAAGAAGACCATTAATTAATATAATGGTTGTTACTGATTCAACTCCTATGTTTATTAAATCTGTGGATTGCTCAAGTGAGGTGAAAGATAAATATTTTTATCGTTGATCTATTGAAAGAGGTAATTAATGAGATTGGGCATGAAAAAGTGGTACAAGTCATAACTGATAATGCCAAAAATTGTAAAGGTGCTGGGGAAATCATTGAAGGCATGTTTCCACATATTTATTAGACTTGATGTGTTGTTCACACACTTAATCTTGCTTTGAAGAATATATGTGCTGCTAAGAATGTGGAAACTAATCAAGATATATATGAAGAGTGCTATTGGATAACTGAAATTCGTGGGGATGCTTTGCAAATCAAAAATTTTATTATGAATCATTCCATGAGATTAGCTATGTTCAATAAATTTAGCTTTTTGAGGTTGCTTGTAGTTGCTGATACTCGATTTGCTTCTATTGTTGTCATGCTTAAAATATTTAAACTCATAAGACATGTTTTAGAAGCAATGGTTTTGAATGAGAGTTAGGTGCAATATCGAGATGATGATCAAGGAAAATCTAGGTTTATTCGTGACAAAGTGTTAGATGAGAATTGGTGGGAAGATCTCAGTTATATTATTGCTTTTACTAGACCTATTTATGAAATGATTAGAGTTTGTGATACAAACAAGTCATGTCTTCATTTGATTTATGAGAGGTGGGACTCTATGATTGAAAAAGTGAAGAAGATTATTTTTAAGCATGAAGGAAAACAACCCCATGAATTCTCCTCATTCTATTTTGTAGTTCATTCCATTCTAGTTAAGCGTTAGGCAAAGAACAATATATCACTTCATTGTTTAGCTCACTCACTAAATTCAAAGTGATTTTTTAAATTAATTCTCATTTTTACCTTTCTTTTTTTTCACTTGATTTTTTTATTTCTTTATAATTAGATGTTTGTTTCTTTATAATTTCTCTTTGAATGTATTATAGTGATAAATGGCTTCAAGAGGGATAAGGTAGATTAAGTCCTCATGGATCAAGAAGTATCATCTGAACGAATTAAGTGCTTTAGAAGAATATTTTCCAATCATAATGAGCGAGCTAAAGCTAATGATGAATTTGCTAGTTTTTCACTTAAGATTGGGTCGTTTGGAGATCCAGATTCTATTGCTTGCAGGTATGATTCAGAACCTAGAAAGTGGTGGGCTTGCTTGGGTTCATCTACACCTTTACTTCAAAAGCTAGCTTTCAAAGTGCTTGGATAACCCAATTCTTCCTCTTGCTGTGAAAGAAATTGAAGTACTTATTCATTTATTCATTCATTTAGAAGGAATAAATTAACTCCAAAACGTGCGGAGGACTTGGTTTATATTCATAATAATCTTCGTCTTTTATCAAGGAGCACCTCAGAATATTGTAATGAAAAGACAAAAATATGGGATGTTTGTGGAGATGAATTTGGAAGCATGGATGAAGTAGGTGTTCTTGAAGTTGTTAATCTCACCTTAGATGAACCAGAGTTGGAATCTGTATTTTTTGTTGAAGAGGGAAATGAGAATGTTCAAGACTTAGATTGTAATGTTGAGGAAGAACCATAAAAAATATATATTTTCTTATTGGTATTATTGAGATTTTTTATTTTGAGATTATAAAACATGTTTACTATTTTATTATAAAATTTTTGGAATTTTTGATGTGATTTATAAATTGTGGTTATGAAATTTATATTTATTTTTTAAGTTTATTATTATGATAATATTTTTATACTCTTTTATACTTGAATAATAATTGTTCAATATACTTAATTGTATGTTTTTATTGTTTAATTTGATATAAAAATAAAATTTTGTAATTACATTCTTTGAATTTAATTACTTATAAATTTACTCATATATTTTTTATATTTACACGTTTCTCCCTGGTGTTCGTGTCCTATATTTTTTAGAAATATCGTTTATCCGTGTCCGTATCCGTGTCTGTGTCCGTGTTACATAGATGGTCATAGAAATAGGCCCTTATTTGTTTGTCTTGTTAAAGTCCAGCAATATGATGAAAGAAAGTAAAGACAAGTGTATGTAAAACTTTTTCACCAGATTCTTTCCATGCTATTCAATCTGATTTTTTTATTTTCTATAATTTTTTGTTGTACCTTTTTAGCATAAACACAGTGTAATACCAGAGCTGACTTAAAAATTTGTGCGACTCTATATGAACAAAATTTTTAAAGTTATTCAAATTTTTTTATTTTTTTATGTTTTAAGATATAAAATCACTAATTAAAGTTTTATACTCAAATTTGGAAAATATGTTTTTAGAAAAAGAAAAAGAAAAAACTAGTCTTAAGAAAATGAGTTACATACAATTAAAAAAAAGGTAAAAAATAAAAAAAAATTATTTTATTTATGTAAGTTGAGAGAAATATAAATTGTTCAATGAGAAAAAAATAGATAGAAACTGATAAAAAATAACATAAAAAATATTTATGATTTAGTTTATTATATAAAGTTAAAAGTCAACTGTATTTTAGCCAATATATTAATTAGATTTTTAACTAAAAAAATTAAATTTATTTATATAATTAAGTCAATTTTCAATATGATCATTTAAGCTAATTGATTATAAATAATTACTCATTTAAATTTAACGTCACACATTTAAAATCCAATAGAATAGTAGAGTTATTTTTTTATATAATTAATAACAAATTTTGTGCCAAAACACGAAAAAAAAAATTAGGGACCCTTCAAAAATTGAAGGCCCTAGGCATAGGCCTTAGTGGCCTATGCGTTAAACCAGTCCTATGTGCTACATGACACCTTTTGCAACCATGATCTTGGGAGTTCGGCAATGCTTCTCGAAGGTAATGGGGTTCTAGATTGGTTTAACACCCAATAGTCTGTTGTGCCTTTCCTGATTATCCTTTTCAGCTCTGGGGTGTTAGCTTTCTGTCTTAACATCTCTATCTTTTATGTGATCCATGATGGAGAGATCTATAACGGAAATCTGACAGATCTCTCCCCCAGTATCTAATACATGCTATTTAGAACAAAAAACAAATGAGTTTAATTGAGAAAGAGGAAGATGTGTAACTGATTTGGTCGAATCCATCGTCTTAGAAACGATCCGAGAAGCTTTTGCACCAAGATCTTCTCTCGTTTTCTAACCCCAGAATGATGGAATTCTTATCTTGTGATTTTCCTTATCCTCTATCATCCTTTATATAGAGGAGCTTAATCATTAAGGTCAGCAACAAGAGAGACTTAGCTCACCGGTATATAATAATCATGGGTTATCCATCATACCCATATTATTATCTGAGCCCACATTAATTTTTTCACACTTAATTAATAAATGAAGTCATGCCTAAATAAAGAATCGATCAAATTTTTAAGGCCCTTTATTTGTAATTTGTCCTAATATCTCAATTAAAAGCCCATAAATATAAGATATTAAACTTAAAATATCTTACATTCTCCCACTTGGGCGTATTAATTGAGAACATATTACAAAAGACTTCACATTCCTGTTCGATTCAATAAGATTATCAACATATGATCATGGCGGAAACCACATAATCAAGAACATGACACCTTCCATAGTCACATATGCCAATAACCCTATAAATCGTAATGAGCATCAGTGTGGTAATATGGTAATAATTATTCAACACTAACTTTATGATCAAAACTTTATGTGTTGATTTTCTTATCATGCAGATTTCTTATCTCTATGTAACACAGTTACTTCATAAGAAATCCTTTATTACTTCAAATTGAAGTCTGTATGTCTTTAAAACTTTATATCTCGATATACTTTATGTGTCACAAGACATACACTAAGGCTATAAACAATATGCCCCAAGCCTTCGCTTAAGATGACATTAATCTTAAGACTTTCAAACATTTAATCTGATATATCACATAATATTTTCCAATGAAAATATAACAATGTATTGATAATCATCAGAATTACAATAATGTACATTTATACCAATGTATAAAGTACGTACAAATATTACATAAAGTAATATAAAATCCTCCCACTAATCCAAGGGATCAAAACCAGACTTTAGACCCATACTGATGACATGTCTCACATAAATATTGGGCCGAAGTCCATTGGTAAAAGGATCTGCTATCATATATTCTGTACTGATATGATCCACCTAAACGTCACCTTTCTTTATCAGCTCTTTCAATGTCAAATATTTGACTTCCATATGCTTAGACCCTGTGATATTCTTGTTGTATTTAACAAACAACACAGCTGGAAGATTATCACAATACAATTTTATGGGTCTATCAATGGAATCAACAATTGACATTTCTGCAATGAGATTTCGTAGCCATACAGCCTGTGTGGTTGCACCATAACATGCTACAAACTCAGCCTACATCATGGAAGAAGAGATTAAGGACTGTTTAACACTTTTCCAAGATACAGTCCCGCCAGCCAGCATAAAAACATAACATGATGTGGATTTTCTATCATTTGAGCAACCAGCAAAATCTGAATCTGTATAGCCAGTTAACTCCAGATGCTCAACCTTTCTGTATGTTAAGATATAATCACTAGTCCCCTTAAAGTATCTCAAAACTCTTTTAGCCGCAGTCCGATGGTTCATTCCAGGATTAGATTGATATCTACCCATAATACCAACTGCAAATGCAATGTCCGACCTAGTGCATACTTGAGCATACATCAAACTTCCTACTACACTAGCATATGACATTGCTTTCATTGATTCTCTCTCAATCTCATTCTTAGGACACTGTGTCAAGCTTAATTTATCACTTTTAGCAATTGGCACATCCCAAGATTTACATTCATGCATATTGAATTTCTTAAATATCCTCTCTATGTATGCCTTTTGAGAGAGACCTAAAAGGTTTTGAGATCTATTCCTTAAGATTTCAATTCCCATGACAAAAAATGTTTCTCCAAGATCTTTTATATCAAAATATTTAGATAACAACTGCTTAACCTCATGCAGTATACCTAAATCATTACATGCAAGCAAAATATCATCTACATATAATATCAGAAAGATATATTTGCTCCCACTGATCTTGACATATATGCATCTATCAACTTTGCTTTCAACAAAGCCTAAAGAAGTGATTATATCATCAAATTTTAAGTACCACTGTCGTGAGGCTTGTTTTAAACCATAAATAGACTTTTTAAGTCTACAGACAATATGGTCTTTACCATCTTCATGAAAACCTTTAGGTTGTTCCATATAGACCTGCTCGTTTAATTCTCCATTCAGGAATACGGTTTTAACATCCATCTGATGTAGCTCTAAATCAAAATGAGCTACTAGTGCCATAATTACTCTAAATGTATTCTTAGAGGATACATGAGAAAATGTTTCACTGTAATCAATTTCTCCTCTATGAGTAAAACCTTTGACAACTAATCTGACTTTAAACCTCTCAATATTCCCTTTGGAGTCTTTCTTGGTCTTATAGACCCATTTACAGCCAATAGGTCTACAATCTTTAACTCATTTTGTATGTGGACCATCTTTAAAATGTACTCCCTAACACCTTTAAGTCCGTCATACTTCATGGAGTATAACTGTTTCAGAAGGGTACCAATCTCAGCATTGATTGACATTTTATTACGCTGAGACAAAGTTGTAAGAAACTCTTTTGCTATATGAGTCTCAGGAAGACCGCTTAACAGATGCTCTGAAATTGACATTTTAAGGGTCAAATAGCACATGCGGTTCATCTTATTCCAGGTTGAGTGTAACTCTTTTTCCACATCAGTACTCTCAGGAGTCAAGTCAGCTGGTTTAGGAGTAGTCATGGCAAGATCAATATCTGCCAACCCCATAGCCATTTCAACATCCCTTTTCCACTCCTTGAAATTAGAAGCTGTTAATGTCTGAACTGTAACAGTGTAGTTATTGATTGAGAATGTGACTGAAAAATCAACAATGTAATACTTTAGTTCAAGATAATAATAATACTCAAAGTCATAAAAGAGTATTAATCCGAAGAATTTTAGCACATCATTATATAATCACCTTTGGACAGAAAATATAACATGCAATAGATAATTCTTCAATATAAGAACGATCTAGAAATTTACACAGTCTTTGTAAATTTAAACACCTTTGGGCAGAATAAATCAATCAGACCAGTTCATTCCCAATCCAATGTCTTATATTATCATATCAAAATTTGAATTTATAATAAACACCTTTGGGCTGAATAATTATAAAACAAATCAGAGACATCCCTAAAATATATAAGTCTGTATATTTCTTAAAATTTCAGCTAAAAATGTCACTTTGACAACTACATTTTAGTCAACTTTAAAAGAAATACTTATATCGGGATACACCTTATTTATTGTCTTGGAAAAAATATAATTTTTCATTCTTTATGGACATGGGGCTTAAATGTCTCCAAAAATTATGATCAAAAAAATAAAATTACATCGTCAATTTTACCTGAGAAAAATTAATTCCATATGTGACATTTTATGTCAATGCATAAATTAAAATAAATAATAAGATAACAATTTATCTCTAAAAATATCTGAAAATTTCTCAATTATGGCTTTTAAAAATTAATTTAGAAAAACTAAATTAATTCCAAAAGAAATCAGGTCAAAAATAGCCTTATGGAGTGAAAATTCATGAATTAGGGATTTAATTGAAAAACTCAGAAAGTTCAGGGGCAAAATCGAAAACCTGGAAGGATGGAGCAGCGGCGCGCGCGTGCATTGGACGTGCCTGCGTGTGTATCACACGCGCATGCAGTTGTCACTCTGACGCGTGTGATACACGCGCCTGACAACTCCGCTCAGTTCTCCCAGACGCGCCCACGCGCGCTCTCTGGCGCGTGTGATACACACCCAGACTGAATCCTTTCCAGCTCCCGTCGCGTGACACGCGCGCTTATGGCGCGTGTATCACATGCACCAGTCGTCTTCCTTCTTCGACTCTACAATTTTTCTTCGAAAATTTCCCAAAAAGTTCAATTCACTCCAAAACCCAAAATTTCTTCAAATTTTTGCTTTAAATCAACATGCAACAACATATTATTCTGATTTTATTAAGCAAAATTTACCGAAAATTAATAAAATCAGAGAATCAAGCATATGATTAACCAAATCATAAATTCCTCAAAAACTCAATTAAACTCAGTTTTTCTCTAAATCCTAATGAGAAAAACTCGAATATGGTTCTAAGAACATGTATTTAGGCTTTGATACCACTTGATGGAGAGATCTGCCAGATTTCCACTATAGATCTCTCCATCAAGAATAAAGAATTGATCAAATTTTTAAGCCCATTTATTTGTAATTTGTCATGATATCTCAATTAAAAGCTCATAAATATAAGATATTAAAATTAAAATATCTTACAATCTATTTGACAATTGCAGTCACATTTAATGCCGCTGGAAATCTTAAAGTAAGACAATAAAAAAAATCATGTCTACTATCCTTAGATGAACATTTTCAATATTTAAGGCTACTTGCTGGATTTAAGTGACCTATTATTGTTGTTGCTGCTGTTGTTGTTTTCTAAAGTTGTAACTAAGAATGGCCCTTGCATGTCTATGACAGTTATTTATTCTATAACATCTCTTTAATGCCAATTTTCTAAGTATTGTATGTATTTTATAATTTATCCACTAGTGGCTCACCCATTGTGTGTCGACTAAAAACATGTATGCTTCATTTTAGCTGAATGTTATGTCCTAAATCAATTTGTGTCGTTGTCTGTCATTTTCTATAGCTGAGTTATAAGTTCTGAGTTGATTTTGTGCAGGTAGCGGTTGTTGTATTAGTTGCATGGCTGATATTCTGAAACCCAATTTCAGCTTTAAATGCTGTTGGCTGTGGGATCACAATTGTGGGATGTACGTTTTACGGGTATGTGAGGCACATGCTTTCCCAGTAGCAACCACCAACAATAACTCCTCAAACATCCCGGACTCCCAGGAACCGAATAGAATTGCTTCCCCTTGTAAATGATAAAGTAGACGATAAGTGTTGGTGTTTTTTTTTAAGAATATGGTAGATAGAATGGAATGGAAGAAGATGGGAGCTAAAAACTTGTCATACTTCCATTGTTTCATTCATAGATCTTACATATTTATACTAAAAATTCTAACAAACGTAATCAAACTTAGATTCCTAAAAATCTGCTACTAAATCAAATTATAAAATCATAAAAGATAATATAATAAAATCTTATCATAAAATAACATAAAATCAAATCTTATCCTAATTTATTGGATTTGGCTTGAACTTCTTTGATTTCAAAATTAAAGCTGCTGTCAACTTTAACACTCCTCCTTAGTTCAGATGCATTAAATGCAAATTTTTTGGGAGCATGACTTGGTTATGGACATATGACGTTTCATGGTTTATGGTAATAGGGCATAGATATGGGTATATTTTTGTGATCATAGGTATAGGCATGGACATATTTTGTTGTCATAGGTATAGGCATTGGTATATTTTTGTTGTCATGGGCATGGACATAGCTCTTGTTGTTCTCATGTGCATGACTTTGAGTAGAGTTAAAATAACTCATCATCCTCTTATTGGTTATTTACTACTACTTTAACTTCATCTTCTTGTTGATTTTTGCAGCTTCTCCATATGACCCCAGCTTGATAATTTCTCCATCAAATTTTGATGGTTGTATGTGTTTTGAGGCTTTGAATCTGCTTAAAATCTGATGCTCTAATACCACTTTGTTGATATTTGATAAAACATTTGTAACAAATGTAATTTTTAGAGAATGAGGAATCGTATTATTGAACTCATAAAAACATAATACACCAATATTTTTTATAATGCTGAAAGCATTACAAAAAATTTTCCTAAAATCAAGCCACATCCTATCATAATATTCCTAATATCTTGCTAACAAACTAGAATGTGAAAAATTCCTAAAAATTTGGTCTAAAAGATCAATTATTCAATAAAATTATAACTAAAAGCATCTAAGGCAGTTTTCAATAGGAATAGCAACGGAGCGAGATTCTCCGTTCCCAAATCCCGCCGGAAAAAATTTTAGAGTTTACGTCCCCGTATCATATGGGAATGGGGATTCCTGACTTAGTCTCGTTCTTCTGTTTTTTATTAAATTTTTTTTATTTTATTTTAATGTTATTTTTTATTTTAATTAATCAATTAAATATATAATTATTTAAATAAAAAATATATAATTTTTATTTTAAAAATATTTTATTATATTTTATTATTTTTAAAAAATATTAAAAATATTAAAATATAAATAATTATATATATATAAGCGTGCATATAAAATTTCAGAGTTGAGGAGAAAAAAATACAAAAAAAATGTCATTTTTAAAGCAGGACGGTTTAAATTGTCATACTTAATTTCCAATAATTGTTAAAGTTGACTCAACCACTTTAAATTTGAAATCAAAAAAGTTCAAGCCAAATCCAATAAATTAAGATACCATTTAATTTCATGTTATTTTATATTATCTTTTATAATTTGATTTAGTAGAATATTTTTAGGAATAATATTTGATTACATTTGTTAGAACTTTAATATAAATATGTAAGATGCTCTAAGGTGTTGCAAAGAAATCATGTTATGTATGAGGTAGTGGGCATAGGGGTAATACAAATATACAAGAGTGGAGATTGGGTAAACAGAGGTTCAGTTTGTTGTTTGCAGATCTATTCCATTAGACTACTCGGCAAATTTTTTATATATGTTTCTTTTCTTGATTAGATATAGAAAAGTATCCTTTTATTTCCATTAGACTATCCATCAAATGCAATTATTTTTGAGATGGCTTAAATTTTGTCAACACTGATATGGTCTGGTGTGACTAGTAAATGTTGAGTTATAGGAAAAGCTATCATGATTGAAAGATGCAGGCTTGTTACTGTATCTCTGAAAAAGCTGATAGATGATTGATATTTTTGCTTCCAAAATAATCATGCCCCTTTTCAAAATTTTGCTAAATGTAATTTGTTAGTGAAGGTGCTAAACTATACAAATAATTACTTGTTTGCGCTGAACTTCTCTTATCGAATCTCAGTTTCCTTCCCATAATCCAAAAAGACAAAATAAATAATGCAGGAATGCATTCAACAGTAATCTTAATATCTTTACATATAGTGCATAGTTGACTATTACTTGTAAAGACTAGAGGCCAAGGAGAGATTCTCATGATAGTTCATTATGACACTGTTAGCAGCACTTAGTGGTTTACAAAGAGTGAGATTAGGATCTAACAATTATATCTTAACTACAAGTTATTAACTTTTACGTTCGAACTAATTAAGCCAAGAGCCAGAAGTTCTTCTTCCATCTGGTGCTGATAAGGTACCCACCCATACTTTTGCTCTGCTTGCTCACTCCAATAGTTAGGCATTCTACATTGTTAATGCACTGCTCCACAAACTCTTCACTGCTGCTGGTCCCATAGAGGCTGCCCACAAATTTTTTTAAAAAATAGAAAAAAAAAATGTTAGAGATCTAAGGTGAGCAATAGATCATGGATTGCTTAAATTTTATTGGATTCACCAGTTGATCAAGGGAGAGGGCTTTTTCTGGCCCAGCACTAGCACAGACACATCTAGCTTCTTCACTTGGTTCATAACTGTCGCAAGCTTTGGCCCTTGGATTATTAGTGCTTCCACTTCCACCTGTTTCACATTGAATAATTAGATTCATCAGCTAAAAAAGACGATTTTATCACTTATTTTCAGAAAAATTATAATGCTAATAGCAACAGTTTACAAACATAGAGACAAAAGATATAAATGCATCTGAAAAAAAAAAGAAAAACTAAAAACCCAACCTCTCTCCATGCCTCTCTGTATTATGGGCACAAAAAATTGAAATTTGAAAAGACACTGATGTGCTGCTGAAAAGAGTTCCTCCTTCCCCCTTTTTTATGATAAAAATTATATAGATAAAATTGAAAAAGAAAAAAGAAAATGTTAAATTATGATAATTGAAAAAAAAAACCTACTCAAAAAAGAATTTGGTCAAAAAGGAAAAGTGAAACCAAAAAAATGAAAATCCCCTGTTATTGCCCCACAGACAGCATTCAAAGAGAAAGAGGTAGACCAAGCAAAATCTACTAAAGACAATGAAAAGCTACTAATTCAAAAATCTATCAAATTAAAGAAAGAAATAATTTTCAAAAACAACATGCAAAACCAAAAGGAGAAAAAGAAAAGAAAGAATAGAGAAAATAACAGCTAATGCAGAACAGCGCACGAGATCCAACTGTGCGATCTCTCTTTCTTGATCCATAAAACCCGAGAATCAAAATAAACAGAAAGTCGCAATCTTTAATAAAAATAAGTACATATATACCTCTGGTTTACAAGCTTTGCAAAGAGAACCCAGAGAATTAGCAAGATAAGGAGAAGAATCAGACCCAGAAGCTCTTTCACTTCCCTTATGAGAAGGGGGGATAATATGAAGCAGAGTGAGCAAATCAACCTTGTTAGCAACATGAGTAAGAGCCCACATCATAGCATGCTTTGAGTGAGAGGAGTGATC
Source organism: Triadica sebifera (assembly GCA_023653625.1). Classification (NCBI taxonomy): domain Eukaryota; kingdom Viridiplantae; phylum Streptophyta; class Magnoliopsida; order Malpighiales; family Euphorbiaceae; genus Triadica; species Triadica sebifera. Next base: position 27,311,549 of record CM042899.1, read on the forward strand.
CACCACTACCATTACTCTCTTCTTCATATTTCCATTATCACCATAAAACATATGATTAAACCCTTCCATTTTGCTATAGCCACTACCAACTTCAACAGTGCTATACTACTTGTTGCTGTTACTACTAGCAGACGCAGCCCACCTTCTTGATGTTGATCTCCAAGTTTCTCTTCCACTTAGCTGCGTCAAGAATGAGGTTGAGCTTGGCAATTTTTTCCTTTCCACTAATTTTATATGTATTCGTAGAGAGAAAGGAAGCAGTGATACTACGCTAGTTGCATGAACTGGAATAGTATAGCTATTACTCTAGAGAGATAGAGAGATAGAGTGGGTTGGCTTACTTAAATAGTGATGTGATTGATTAAAAAAAAGAAAAACCTTTTAAAAGGAGATTGTTTAGAAGAGTGATGGGGGAAGTGTTAAAGATTAGTGATGATGTAAAGCCAAGATTTTTATATATTCTTCCATTGCAGGTTAAAGTCACGGGGATCACTGGCTGGATGGGGCTTTAATCTTTATAGTTTATGTCGCACAGAGAGAGAGAGCAGAGCAATTTGATAGCTTAGTTAATCGGACTGTGATAATGAAAGAGAGGATTCTCTCTACTACAAATATCATATGTTTTGAGAACAAAAAAGAAACCATACCATATGCTTTTACAATAATTCTCTTGACTAAATTCATATGCATTAAGAAATACAAAAAAAAATCAAACTTATAATGTATTGTATATATGCTATTATGTGACATAGGAAGGGAAAAACTTTAAATCCTAAATATAAAATACAAAATATTCCTAACTGTACTATTCAAATAAGAAAAGAAGGGGACCCATGTCTTATGTTAAGCAATTTTCATTTCACAAGAGGAACATGATGTATATAAGTAGTGGTAGGGATAGGGGCATCGCCATAGGGGTCCATCTCAATTTCATATTTGTATTTTTCAAAGGCTTTTTTTAATCTTTCTCTTAGCAAGCAAACTCTACATTCTTGAAGCATTAAGACCATTTTTTTTCTATTTTCAGGTGACACCCACAAATTGTTCATCTACAGATCCAATAGGGTTTCTTAAATTCTTTCTATAATGGGCATAAACCGTCTTTTGGATTGCATTACCAAATCAGCTTCAATCACAGTGATATAAAATTTTTACTTGCCGTACATGTGGATATAGGTCATAATATTGGTAGCAACTTGCTATGATCATTATTTTTTGTCTTTATTTGGTTTTTTTTTCACCTTGTAATCATCACAATAGTTTATCTAAATGAGCCCTACAACATAAATAAGACATGGCAAACTAAACCAATCTTATAATTATTTCTTTCTGATCTTCTAAAAGAGTAAATGGGAAAGTTATAAAAGACAGCAAAAATATATTTTCTTATTAATTTTTTTCATTAATTTAAATTTTAATAATTTTCAATTTAACTTATCCATTAATATTCTATTCATTTTTAGATTGAATTTTAAAGTGAATGTGATATTGAGACTCCTATTTTGAAGTCCCATTCTCTAGCCGACCCTCATAAATATAAAAATAAAAACAACATTCACTTCCAAATAAATACGGAAAAAGCAATGATGTTAAGTTATTATGCTTTATTTTTTTATACATATGAATAAATTATTGCAAATAAAATTAAGAAAAGAGTTCAAAAATATTATACGAATCAAAATGCTCTCTTACTTACCTAACACATACATTAAAGATATCAAAATGCTCTCATTTTTGCGCATTAGTACTTAATTTGCTGAAAATTATAGCACCAATGTAGCAATCACACACACACTTCAATGCTATTTTACCCTTTGCTTTCCTTTTTTCCCTCTTTTTATTTTCAGTGTGTAAAACCGATTTGAAATCAAAAATTGAATTGAATTAAATCGAATTCAGTTTTATTTATTCAATTTTCGGTTTTATTGATTTGGTTATACATAGAAAATTCAATTTATTCGATTCAGTTCAGTTTTTAATGTTAAAAATTAATTAAACTGAACTGACCGAAATTTATTTTTATATATATATATATTATTTTTAATGATTTATTCTAATTTTTAGATAAAAAATTAATAGTTTATATTAATTTATTTTGATTCAGAGTAGGATAAAGTAATGAATTATGAATATTTATTATAATTTATGTTAACTAGTTGTGTTAATTGATTTTAATTTATGATAATTTATAAAGTTATGTTAATAAAATTTAATTTATAATAATTATAATAGTTGATAAATTAATTATTATGTCAATTTATTGTAATTTATGTTATTTTATCTTAATTTATAGTAATTTATAAATTTATGGTATTATAATTGATAAAATATAATTATAATTTATATAAATATAATTAGTTAATTAAGAAAACCGATTAAATCGAATAAAATCGAAATATTTCAATTCAATTAAATTCGATTTAAAATTTTATTTGATTCAATTTAATTTTTATAAATAAATATTAGTTCGGTTTGATTTTTATAAATGTTAATTCGGTTCTAAACCAGCGATCAAATGCTGACAAGACCGATAGCCTGAACGAGAGTAACCAGAAATTTGAACGAATTAAATCCTAGAAGGGTAATTTAGTAAATTCGTATTTTCATTTGGCATACGATCCCAAAGGTACTGTGTCAGTGGTTTCTTCTCGTCCTCTCATTCACAACCCATAGTGAAGTCGTCAGTAAAGAATCTGACCCCATAAACCTACAGCCTATATAAATAACATGAAATTTTCAATTTTTTTCTCAAATTTTGAAAAGAGAACAAATAAAATAGAATTTATTGAAAATAAATTAATTTCATTCAATTGCCAGCCAAAATTATGGAAAATGTCAGAGTTTGGGACCTTCGTGAATTTTTTTTTATTAATTTTTCACTGCTAACAATGTCAGAAGGTCGTACTTTCAAATAATTGCACCCGGTTCACTCCCTGATTCTTGCCATATCCCTTCCAATTTACCAATATACCAATATACCCTTACCTTAATTAGTGAATTACTTTTTTTTGGGGGGTAGAAATTACTTATTATTTTTTAATTACAATTCCAATTTCATTTGGGATTTTTAGGGAATTGTATGTTTAAATGCAAAACTCTAACTCTAACTCTAACTCTAACTCTAACTCTAACAGGAATATGATTATGATTGATGCGCAAATCTAACTATATGTAACTTTTAGTATATGTTGACAGTGAATTGATAAAACAGAAACACTTTATAATAGATTGTGATTGACCCCTCTCCCCCCCCCCCCCCTCCACCCCCCCCCCAAAAAAAAAAAAAAAAAAAAAAAAAAAGAAAGAATAGCAAGCAAATCAAATAGGGTTATTTTATATTCCGTGAGCAATTATTGTTTTTTACATCAAATTTTTATTGGATGTAATAAATTTGATGTAATAAATAATAATTATAATGATTTATTATACTAATATTTATATATTTTAAAATTTATAGGATTAGTTTTTTTTATTTCAATTAAATTAAGTAGTTATTCTCTTAAATTTTAAATCATTTACTGTTAATAAAAAAATATATTTTACCTATGAGATACTATTATAATAGGCTAAATTCAGAAGTTACGAGTACAATAAATTAAACTTATAAAAAGTATTAATATAATAGGTTAAACTTGAAGAAGTAAATAGTAATTTATTGTGATTTTATTAAAATCTGACTTTTTTCAAACAAAAAACTAAAAAAATGACATATTAGTAAAACATGAAAAATTTGAGAGGATAAATTATATAATTTTTGAATATCAGGGGCTCACTAATATAATAGATCAAATTTAAAAGAGTAAATAATAATATTTTCTAATAATTTTCAAGAGTTTAATGTAATAAGATTAAAATTTTAGTAATAATATAAAAAATTAAGAAATATTAAATATTTTCTTTATATTATTTTTCTAATACTATGAAATTTATATTAAAAAATAGAAATATGTATTACTCAAAATATAGCAAAAATAGTAAAAAAAAATAATACAAAAAAGTTGGCTACCTATGGTAGAAAAATTTAGGAGCTTCAAAATATGATTTGCCAATAAATAAATGAAAAAATTCGATCAAATCTGGTTTAGATTAGATTAATAAATTTTAAATTTATAAATTATAAATTGTATTAAATATTATGTTTAATATGTATCAAACCGATTCGCAAATACTCTACTTTAACTCTTTTTTGTTTTTAGTCTTCTTTTTTACTTAGAGAATACAAAGAAAATTCAAAAACATGATTATGAATATTAACTTGCATGTAATCTTGGAAACCCAAATCTTCAAATGCATTAAATGGATGTTCCTGACCAACAGCATAAAATCCAATAACACAGCCATATTACCGTCATACTATATTTAAAGACTTTTGTCTTTTGATGATTCGTATGCAACTATTTTCCATGCACATATATATATAATTGATTGAATTTGAAAAGCTTCACAACTCAAAAGACGAGCAAATCTACACTGTCAAGGACAAGGCATCTCTTCTTTCTCCTATTGAAGTTCACCGGAAATTGTGCAACTTGAAGAATAGCCTTTTGAAATTTTGGTTTCTTTTTGGAATGGGAAGAGAAGAGAGGAAGAGATTTCATAATACAGACGAATTTAGCATTCTCTGCATCTCGTGAATGGTGGAATACTCTATTATTTTATTTCTACACTTTGCATATATTCTATTACTATGGACGGTGGTTATACCCTTCTATTTTTTTACTGCTATGAAGCTGGACCAAATCTCTCTCCAATATACTTCAGCAGGGGAGCATTTGTTGTTTCCTCCATTTTTTTCCTGCTATTTTGCTTTTTCTCGATCTCTGCATATATCTTATAAAAATTTCATTATGAGCAAAAGATTTGGCCCTATCATGGCATTTTTATACAAGGGCTGTGTACAAATTATCTTTTGTGAAATCAGACCAATAGCAAAGTAATATATAGCTTAAAAATTATTTTAATCAGCTTGAATTGACGATGTCAAATTGCACGCAATTCAACTTGAGATGTACTGAAGTAACTACAGACGCGATGATATATTATCTTATAATCGGTAAGAATTTTGTTCATATGGACAGTTTCGACAGGAAAAACTCGGACACAAGCATTCAGAACTTGCTTTCACTAAATATGAAATATAATTCAATTACAACTGCTCTTTTCTTACATTTGCCTGCAATTAGGCCACCAGAGTAAATATACTGTAACTACATGATTTTTGTTTTAATACCATCAAGGAATTGCTATCAAGTATCAACTTTATAAAACAAAGGTAGGGGGATGAAATCATGAATCCAAATACCTACAATCACAAGTACTGTCTTGCATTAAGGTGCTTTTGGCATCTCAGAATGTTCAAGCGTCGCCAATGAGACAACTAAACAGGAGCCACTCCAGCAATTACTCGTCTGACATATAGCCTTCACTGTACGATGTGCCCTATTAAAAAAAGTTGCTGCAATGAGCCTATGTTTATAATGTAGTTAACTAAGAGGTTATTGTTAGTGCTCTGTTAGTGTTCTTTGATCAAAGGAGCTCATATTTCTATCTAATGTTAGTGTCTATTGACTGGGAGGCAATCTTCCCATATATATTAGATTGGCCCAGCAACGAAATCTCCTCAGGAGATAGCATTAGTGAGCTAGTACTCGAGTAATTTCCCCCAGCTCCTCCCCTGCACCAGAAGGTTGCAATTAAATTAACTGCAAAAGTTCGCCAAAAAAGTATAACATAGCCAAAGATAACATGTTATTTTAATTCTGAATTGCAAGTATTTCTACAACATAAAGAACATACCTGTCTTTTAGTCAGGTACAGATCGAATTTATTTTCAGTGAATGCAAACTTAATTTAGTAGATAATAAATTAAAAATTATATAAAGACAACCGATATATTAAAAAAATGCAATTTTTCGAGTACTTATATATGTTTGATAGACAAAAAAAACTCCACATTATAATAATATTGATTATTAATTATTACAATTATTCTCTTAGAGAAATCCCAAGGAATCAACTTTGGCAAAATTTGATACCCAGCTTCAAGATCAAATGGCAGCAGACTGAAAAGTCGCTGTACACCATCGTTACCTAGGCAGTCAAAAAGAAGATTTTGAAAAGCCTTTCGTGCTCCTGTACTAGATACAAGTAGAACAAGCCATTTACACATGTAAATTGTATGCTTCAAGTTATGGTTCCGTAGATTTATTACTCTCTGAGGAGGCATCTTCAAAATTTAAAAGAAGAATGCACTCTTCAAAACTAAGGATTTATACATAAAAATAGTCAGCATTTGAAATTTCCACAAACACTCCCCATGTCTCATTAATTGCAGCATAATATGTTCAAAATAGTATCTCTTTTCCATGTTTTTAGAAGTTCCTGAAGTTTTAGGTAGAAATGCATTCACGAGTATTACTCCATTATAGTTTCTAGTCTGTAATACACAACTTGCTATACTGAAGTCTACTTATAACAGCATTTAGCATTTGTTGAGAACATCTTGCTCCCATGTCCTCTTTTTCGACCACATTCACTGCACATTTAAACAATTTGTCAAATGAATTTGCTGTCCAGACTCCAGGTTGCATTATGATTAGTTCCCAACAAGATTTAAAACTTCCAAACAAAGAAAATGATTGGCACTTGATTTAATATAATTTGCATCATTGTTCTATGGTAAGTTGTATTGGCTAACTTCATATAAGTTTTATATATGACTGAATGGGAACCATCCACTATTCTTCCTTTCAGATCCATGGATCCCAACAACATTAATAAAGCAAATGGAGGCAAAGCAGGATTAAACTTTTCTGAATTGTTCACCCTGACACCTGAATTGCAGATGCATAATGGTATTCCTGATATCTCTATCACAAACATCAATTAATTGCTCCACTAGATGAGGTTGAACATTAATCTTCTCTGCAGCACAAACACAAAGAGCATAAAATAATTAACTTCAAAGCAATACCAAATCACAAATTATGAAAAAGAAGAATGAACTGGAAGCAGATACCATATATACATGCTGACGAAGCTCCTTCTCTAGTGGCAATTCAAACACTTCTAGCCTATCCAAATTGTCAGGAAGAAAAGGCTTGCCACCTGGTAATTACCATGATTAACAATTAGCAATGAGAAAAAAAGACATTATTAGAGCAAACATAACGGCAGCTGAAAATGAAACTATTTAACCAATTAACCCACTTACTATTGCTGGTGAGTACAACAGGCCCCTTTACTTTGTCAGCAATTTATTGTATTGCACTAACAAAACCACGGTTTTCAGAAAAAATAATATCCACATCCTCAAATAGAATCAAGGGTTTAATTTGACCTTGATCAAAGACAACTGAGTTCTTGCAAACAAACTTCTCAGATGTCTTTGTAGCTCCACATGAAATATCCTCATCTGATATGGGTATTGCATCAGTAACTTCAGTGCCAAGTTTCAACATTTTACCATTAGGAAGTGGGGCAAAAGATTTTGCAACATCCTGAAATTCTTGGGTACTCTCCTGTGACCTGAAATAACACCATAAATCAATGTGTCCATCATATTCAAAGTGCTTGTTTAGTTTATGAGCTCTTCATTCATTTATTTTGGTAAATAAGAGTATATAAGCTTTGCAAGTGATGTAAACATGGGCAAGGAAACAGACAAAGAAACGTATATCACTGCTGAGCAAGTGAATATAAAGTCACCAACCATTGATGAAGTTGCGAGTCTAAAGTGTTGTGGAAATCGGGTTAGTTTCCACCAAAATGAATAATTGTGCCAAAAATTAAGACAAAGAAAAATTCCCAGGTAGTTGGTGGAGTCACAAATGGTCTCCCTTAAAAACCAACTTCCTTAGACTCTTGAGTCTTGGTGACAGAATTTTTCTAAGATAATTTAAAGCACAATATATCACAAAGTAAAAGACCCGACAATAGCTATTAAATAGAAATAAAAGGAACACCAGAATTTAACGAGGTTCGGCCAATTATGCCTACGTCCTCGGACACTACTAAAATAATATTTCACTATTTCAAAGAAATATTACAAAGTGAAATATTACAAGAGAGAGAGGAAAAATACAACCAATCTTAGAAGTAGAGAGATTGGTGGTTTTTGGGATGAATTGTTAAGAGGGGATGAAGTCCTTTTATAGCCTAATGCTATGGTGGAAAAATCATCTCTTTCCGATGTGGGATTGTCATATTTCAACAAATCTCCACCTTGACAATCTCACAATTCCAAACAAACATCCTCTAAACTCTTATATTACAAATTTCAGTAATGTCTCCAAATGCGCTTCAAAGCGCACAATTTCAAATTCTAATAACATTTATCAAGTCCAAACAATGTTGGAACTTGACACCTGTCACAACTTTCGTTGCCATATCTGCGGGATTTTCAGCAGTCAAAATCTTCTGAAGTAGTATCCCACCATCTTCAAGAATTTCCCGTACAAAATGATATCGAACATCGATATGCTTCGTTCTTGTATGATAAACTTGATTCTTTGCTAAACAAATAGCACTTTCACTGTCACAATGCACTTTGACATGCTTCTGACCAATTCCTAAGTCATTCAACAACCCCTGAAGCCAAATTGCCTCCTTAACAGCTTCTGAAACTGCCATGTACTCTGCCTCTGTTGTAGACAAAGCAACTGTTGACTGTAAGGTGGACTTCCAACTAACCGGTGCCTTTGCAAGTGTGAACACATAACCGGTAGTAGATCGACGTTTGTCTAAATCACCTGCATAGTCGGAATCACAATATCCAACTATATACTGACCACTTTTCTCATCCCGCTCAAACATTATACCAACATCTACAGTATTCTGAATATACCGTAGAATCCATTTCACAGCTTGCCAATGTCCTTTGCCAGGATCATGCATGTACCTGCTCACAACTCCAACTGCTTGTGAAATGTCAGGCCTTGTACACACCATTGCATACATCAAGCTACCAACAGCATTTGCATATGGAACCTTTGACATATATTCTCGTTCTTCATCACTTTTCGGAGATAAAGATGCACTGAGCTTAAAATGAGGAGCAAGTGGAGTACTAACTGGTTTTGTATTCTCATTTATCCCAAAACGCTTTAGTACTTTTCTCAGATATTGTTTCTGAGTCAAACAAAGTCTCCCCAATTTTCTGTCTCTGCATATCTCCATACCGAGAATCTTCTTAGCTTTCCCTAAATCCTTCATTTCAAATTCCTGATTTAGTTGAGCTTTTAACTTCTGAATCTCTCCTTCATCTTTCGAAGCTATCAGCATATCATCAACATAAAGGAGAAGATAGATAAAGGAACCATCCCGTAGCTTGCGTAAATATACACAATGATCATATTTGCTTCTTGTGTATTTCTGCCTTATCATAAACTTGTCAAATCGTTTGTACCACTGTCTTGGAGATTGCTTCAATCCATACAACGATTTGCTCAACTTGCACGCCAAATTTTCTTTTCCAGCAACTTTAAATCCTTCTGGCTGAGTCATGTAGATTTCTTCTTCTAAGTCTCCATGTAAAAATGCAGTTTTTACATCCAGCTGAACTAGTTCCAGATCAAATTGTGCTACCAAAGCCAGCAGTATTCTTATGGAGGAATGTTTTACAACTGGAGAAAATACTTCATTATAATCAATTCCCTCCTTCTGAGCGTAGCCTTTAGCTACCAATCTTGCCTTGTAGCGGATATCATTCTTATCAGGAAATCCGTCTTTCTTTGCATAAACCCATTTACAGCCAATCGCTTTCTTTCCCTTTGGCAGACTTGCTAGCTTCCATGTCTGATTCTTTTCAAGGGACTGCATCTCTTCTTCCATAGCCTTTCTCCACTTTTCTTCTTCTGAGCTTTGAATAGCTTCACAATAAGTGGAAGGAATCTCATCATCTACTGAAGATGTATAATTAGTCATATCTTCAAGTCGAGCAGGTTTCTTAATCTTCCTTTTCGGCTTTCGTAGTGCAATTGGCTCAAGTTGCTGAGGAGGTTCTTGTGCTGAAACCTCTGCTTCCTCATCTGATCCATTTTCTACCATTATCTCCTCTTCTTCCGTAGGAGTAATTTTATCAGACTCTACAATTGCTGGATCAACAATTCTTCTTCTATCAAACTCCACCTGTTTGGGAGTTTCCTCCACCTGCTGTGGAGAACCATCCGTCTGTTCCTTTGTTACCTTTAACATGGTAGACTCATCAAAGGTAACATCTCTACTAAAGATTATTTTCTTCGTCTCTGGGCACCATAGTCGATATCCTTTGATACCAGAGGATATCCCCATAAAGATAGCTTTCTTTGCCCTTGGATCTAACTTTGATTCCTTAACATGATAGTATGCAGTGGAACCAAACACATGTAAGGAATTATAATCTGTAGCAGGTTTTCCATACCACACCTCCAAAGGTGTTTTGCCATTGATAGCAGTTGATGGCAAACGATTAATGAGATGACATGCGTATGTTACAGCCTCAGCCCAAAACTGTCTGCCTAATCCAGCATTAGACAACATACACCGAACTTTCTCCAGTAGAGTTCGGTTCATGCGTTCAGCCACCCCATTCTGTTGTGGTGTATTTCTGACAGTGAAATGTCGAACAATTCCTTCATTTCTGCAAACTTTCATGAAGGGATCACTTGTGTACTCTCCGCCATTGTCTGTTCGAAGACACTTGATCTTTCTGCCCGTCTGAGTTTCTACCATCTTCTTCCATATGAGAAAAACTCCCAACACTTCATCCTTTGTCTTCATTGTATACACCCATACTCTTCTTGAACAATCATCAACAAAGGTAACATAGTAGTGTTTACCTCCCATTGAAGCAGTTTTGGAAGGACCCCATACATCTGAGTGAACATAATCCAGAATACCCTTGGTATCATGGATTGCAGTGCCAAACTTCACTCTCGTCTGCTTCCCTTTGATGCAATGCTCACAGAAGTCTACTTTGCAGGTTCGCACTCCTTGCAATAATCCTTGATTCGCCAGAAGTTTCAAGGATTTTTCGCCTGCATGCCCCAAGCGCATATGCCACAATCTGGTTATTTCTAGCTCATGGTCATCACTAGAAACTGCTGCTGTTGTTCCAACAACTGTATTGCCTTCATAGTAATACAAGTTGTTGCTCCTTTGAACTCCTTTCATCACCACAAGTGCTCCAGATATAACCTTCATTACTTCATTTTTAATGATTATAGTGAAACCCTTTCTCCCAAGAATTCCCATAGAAATGAGGTTTTTCGTCAGACTGGGCACATATCTTACGTCTGTCAGAGTTCTGATTGATCCATCACGATTCCTCAATTGGATTGAACCAATTCCAGTTGTTTTGCAAGGGCTGTCATTTGCTGTATAGACAACTCCACCTTCAATTTCTTTAAAATCGAAAAACCATTCCCGATTGGGACACATATGGTGGCTACAGCCTGAATCCAGGATCCAAGCAGTCGAACTGCTTATTGATGGCATCAATGCTAATGAAAAATCTGAATCATCACATTCAGCTACATTTGAATCTGCAACAGCCTTGCCTTTGCCAGATTTGCTTCTCAACTTAGGACAATCTTTCTTCCAGTGCCCTTTTTCTCGACAAAAGGCACATTCATCTTTGCCCACTCTGGACTTTGATCTGTCTTTCTTTCCCCTGTTCTTATTTTTCGAACGGCCTCTTACTATCAAAGCTTCAGCTGCTCCACTGGTGCTATCCTTCTTGTCTTTTCTCCTCAATTCATAACTGTATAGTGCAGCACATACTTCACTAAGAGACACCTCAGCTTTCCCATGGAGTAGAGTAGTTTCTAGAAACTCAAACTCCTCAGGAAGGGATCCCAACAGCATTAGGGCCAAATCTTCATCTTCAAATGTCACATCCAAGTTCATCAGATCTGCTACAAGTTGATTGAAATTGGTGATGTGATCATTCATCGTGGTACCAGAAACATATGTGAATCTGAACAGTCTTTTCTTCATATGAAGCTTATTTTGACTGCTCTTTTTCAAGAATTTTTCCTCCAGTGCCTTCCACAATTTACTTGCAGAAGTTTCTTTACAAAAGACATACTTCTGCTCTCTGGACAGGCACGATCGAATTGTACCACATGCCAAACGATTGATTGTCTTCCATTCCTTCTCATCTGCACCTTCTGGCTTTTCTCCCTCAATGGCAATGTCTAAGCCTTGCTGAAATAAGGCGTCTAGAACTTCACCTTGCCACATGCCGAAATGGCCTGTACCATCAAAAATCTCCACTGCAATTCTCGTATTTGCCACAGCAGTTCTCGCCAAAATTGATGAAGTAGAAGCTGTTGTGTCCATTGTGGATTTTTGTCCGTCTCTTGCCATTTCCTTTTTAAGACTATTTAATAGCTTTCAAATGCGGAATACCCAAGAATCCAAGGAAACCTTTCTGATGTGGAAGATCAGCTTACGCCGCAACCACAGAGCATATAACTCAGTAACCTTGGCTCTGATACCAATTGTTGTGGAAATCGGGTTAGTTTCCACCAAAATGAATAATTGTGCCAAAAATTAAGACAAAGAAAAATTCCCAGGTAGTTGGTGGAGTCACAAATGGTCTCCCTTAAAAACCAACTTCCTTAGACTCTTGAGTCTTGGTGACAGAATTTTTCTAAGATAATTTAAAGCACAATATATCACAAAGTAAAAGACCCGACAATAGCTATTAAATAGAAATAAAAGGAACACCAGAATTTAACGAGGTTCGGCCAATTATGCCTACGTCCTCGGACACTACTAAAATAATATTTCACTATTTCAAAGAAATATTACAAAGTGAAATATTACAAGAGAGAGAGGAAAAATACAACCAATCTTAGAAGTAGAGAGATTGGTGGTTTTTGAGATGAATTGTTAAGAGGGGATGAAGTCCTTTTATAGCCTAATGCTATGGTGGAAAAATCATCTCTTTCCGATGTGGGATTGTCATATTTCAACATAAAGTGGATTGTGATGCTAACATCCCAAATCTTTCCTTCATTACAGCTCCATTGCGACACTCTGATGTATTGACCTGGGCAAAACAACATGATAAGAGATTTCATTTTCCACAGGGTGCATGGACAAACATAGGTGAATCTTTTACTGGGAAATCAATGAAGTACAGAAAAACAAATAATGAACAAGAAAACTGTAGAATATCATCAACAACAGTATACTAATTTAAGCGGCACCTCCAAAACTCTGAACCCTTGTTCCTTAGCACAACCATAGATTCCCACTCTGCAGTAAGAAAGCAAGCATTTTAACTAACATTATTAAACAGCTACAAATGAAAGAAAATTCATCCCTACTGAAAAAGAGACAGCATTTTACACATCCTACATGTTGAAGGGAGGAAAAAAATAAAAATAAAACTGTAGTGTGAACACGATAGGCTAATTTTTATCCACATTGACATTGTCAAAAATATAGCAGAAAAGATTTGATCCAATTTAAGGACCCAATTCTAAAGAAAGCATTCTGAGAAAGTATCCTAGAAAGTTAGTAATATTCTCCTTTGTTAAGTACGAAAGTTTTTAGAGTACTCTAATGTGCACCTTATCAGAACTCTATCAAATTCTGTAACAAATTTCCTTCCAGAAGCTCGTAAAGAAATAATTTTTGATATATACAATGGATAAAGAGCCCTTGAGCTGCCAGAAATAATAGACTTGACTTGAATTCTTGCATGCTGTCTGAAAGCAATCATAACATGAAGTATATAAAGTTTTTTTATGCTCAAAGGCCTTGTTGAAGCAAATCTATAGATTAGCACCCTTTGAAAATCATCTTACTAGCTTTAGGCATTTAAGCAAATGGAAAGATGTTCTGGATTAGAAAAGCTTTCATGAACAAAAGATGCTTATATGATAGACATGACACGTTTTCTTTATATAAGTTTTTCTTTTGGAATACTCGTTTAGATGGCTTATGGTTGAATAAACTGCCTAGTATTTTACAGTCCCACTTCACATAATTCACCACTGCCACTTCTCTCTACCATTTTATCATGACCACATTTAGCATCTCACCAAAATTAATCAGTAATCATGACGCCCTGTCAAGATCCTCACCAGTATGCTACACTTACAACTTAAGAACACACCTATTAACTCAATAGCCACAACTTTTCTACGTGATCAGAGCAAATTGCCATTGAACAGGTTCTCATCAACACCTGTAATGCCTCTGCTGTAATGTTGTATCAGCTCCCTATAACATCTTCAACCAGTGATGACCATTCCAAAATTAAGGTTTGATCTTGACCAGAATCAAGGAACAATTACAACAACAATTCTCAAAAATCAATTTCAAGAACTTGCACCTGATCCCTTAACTTAGATCAAGAAACCATCACTATGTTTTCGTGCCAAAAGGAAATTGTAGTGCCATTTGAAAAGTAACCTAAAACAATATTCATCTGAATTAATTACTTCATTCATGAAGAAAATGTCAAAACAAATTAGAAGACCAAAGAAATTTGTAAAGATTTTGGAGATGACAACACAAGGCATGGCATGGTGTGACATCAGGATGAACATGCTGTTTTCCTGGCAGAAAACTGACAAGCTCTTAAGTTTTGATGATTGTGGAGGAGCACTGCTCTCTCTTGCTTACCATGGATCCAAGTGCATAATGATTGAATAAAAGAAACATTACTATCTAAAACCAAAAAAGAAAAGGAAGGACATTATAATCAACAGTTATACTCAATGATAAGAGCAATGTTATCTTCATAAAATAAAAGCAAGACTTCAGCCAACAAAAGGCCTCTTTCCTTATAGTATTATAGGTAAATACCATGCTAATTAATTTAGCAGGTACAAAGGCTCAAAGCAAATCTTAGCCTTCTTCCTATCCATCAAAATGTTTCTTCCCCATAAGAAGTTTTATGAGGTCTTTGCCATTTCAAAATTCCACCACCTTGCATGTTTTGAGTCTCTAGCAAATCAAAACTGTTGAATCTTAAATATAAAGAATGTAGGATGAAAATTTTGTGTACAAGGGAAGTAAAAGGAGATTGGGTATACACATCAAATCAGGGATTCATAGTCTAGGAAGCAAGTTTTTCAGCGACATTTATAGGTCCAAGAGTCATCAGATAGCCAACAAATTGCACGTTAATAAATATTTAAAATATTATAATAACAAATTGATGGATGCAGATATAATTCACAGACAGAAACCAACAAGCAGACGAAATGTAGGAAGATAAATAAAATTATTGGTACCCCAACTACTCTGGAAAGTAAGAGAACATTTTTGAGGTTGGTCTCCTCAATAATGTTCTCTGAATCAGAATCATATGGAGAACTGTTATAATCAGGATCTTGTGTATCATATAAAGAGGGGTCTTTCCCTGATGGTTGACCTCTTTGACTCCAAGTGGGAAGCCACTCATTAAAAAATTTCACTGAACCATCATTACCACACATCAGCAGCAGAGTTTTG
Organism: Triadica sebifera; assembly: GCA_023653625.1. Lineage (NCBI taxonomy): Eukaryota > Viridiplantae > Streptophyta > Magnoliopsida > Malpighiales > Euphorbiaceae > Triadica > Triadica sebifera. The sequence goes on from CM042899.1 coordinate 27,327,005, forward strand.
GCACAACAATATTGTAGGAAGAAAATATCATGTGAAAGGCAAAAGATAAGATGATGTAGAGACATCGGTGCCAATCATCTGACCTCAGTAGCCCTTTTGGGCTGATACTTATCAGTCCAAAGTCTAAGTGAGAGGATGAATAGTAGCTTGGATTTTGCAATGAAACAATGCAAACACATTTAAACTTGGATGAGAATTACAGAATACAAATTAGCAATATTAGCTGTACTGCATGCTTTGATGCTGTTTAGTCTACATAATACTTTTCAGAATGACATCCAAAAATTTTCTAAAGAGTCATTTATGCCTAATGAACTTCAACTCAACAAGCCTCTACATATTGGTTATCAGTGGGTGTCTTTGTAAGCATGATTAGAACAACCAAAATGAGACGACATGAACTGTAAGCAGAAATATAAGAAAAAGGAGCTTGTCTTAGATATTAACTACATAATACAGAGACGATAGAAGCAAAATGATAGAGATACAGACTACAATAGAATCAGCAGAAAGAGGATATGCACAACAATAGGAACATGAAAGATTGTTGGAAGGAACTGAACCAACAGACATACAGCTAAATATGAAACCAAGCATGAGTTTTAAAGGCCTAACAAATATAATGTCGTAGGACTATATCATAAGAGCAGTATACACGTCAAGTGTGACTTAGCAAGATGTATGCATTCAAGTAAGAAACACAAGTGGCTAAGAAAGATAACATGTAAGAATGCCGATAAAGTTAAATAAACCTCACCTTCTTGAAGAAATTTGCCTTGCTTCTCATCGGATTTCCTTGGAATTCCAGTAACTAGACCCACTTCATCAACCTGATAGTCCAGGCAAAAAATAAAATAAAATTTAATTTTTTAAGTAAAATTTTTATTTATAGTTAAAGTATTAGTGACTTAAAAAAATACAATAGCTTTATAGTAAAGGAATTTTTTTAGTGCTGAATTAATTAAATAAATTTTTATAGTTTAAATAATAATTTAATAGAATTGAGTTTTTAATATATTAATAGAAGATAATACTAAATGTCAATTTCATACATATATATATATATATATATATATATATAATTTTTTATTAGAATTCAAATATTGATTTAATTGTTAAAACTTTTAAAAAATTCAAAAATTTTGTAAAAATATATAAATAAAAAATATGTCAAATACTGATAATGGTAGACTGCAGGTAACTCAACCTGTATTTAGGAGAAGGAAAAATATGAGATGAAGTAAAATAAAAAGGTAAAATAAGGAGTTATTTTTATTTTATTCTGATTGGGAAGGAAGGAAAATGAGGGAAGGGAAAATAAAAGGAAAATAAAAGTTATTTTCTACCTTTAAGTGTTTGGATAGAAAAAAATATAAAAAAAATAAAAAATTATTTTCACTTTATTTTATTTGGAAATGGAAGAAAAATATGAAAAGATAAGTAAAATAATTTTTATTTTCACTCCTCACTTTTTCTTCAAATTGAAGAGAAAATATAGAAGATTAGAAAAAAATATTATTAAAAATAAAATTATTATTTTTTTTATCATTGATCATTATAGTAAAATATTTATTATTTTACAAAATAAATATATAATATTTTAAAATTTTCTTATCACAATAAATTATCTAAACAAAGAAAAATAAATTATATTTTTATTATTTTATTTATATTATTTCAATCCAAAATATAATAAAAAATAAAAAAATAAATTTTATTTTTTCTCTATATTTTTCTAATAAAATTGTCAAATATATTTAGAAGAAAAAAATAAAGAAAAAATAATTTTTTTTTTAATTTTTTCTCCTTCTATGCAAAGTTCCAAACAAGGCCTTAGTCTACCTTAAAAAAACAGATGTATGCACGCGCGAACCGTTTGCGTGAGAAACAGTACTAAAACCCTAAGCGGTAAGAAAATAGCAGAAATTCTTTTCCCCACACCTGAAAATAAACGGAAAGATATATAGTTGGATGTGGGGCCCCACGAGGATGCCTCTCTAACCTGGAAAGCAAACTACTAAATTACCAAGAAACCCCTAATTCAACGAAAGTTCAAATCGAAAATAAAGGGTAAATCACGGAAAATAACTCGCGGTTCATTTCATCTGATTTGAAACGTCGCCGTTTAATCCATGACTTGGCAACATAACTTTTTTAAAAGTGAGAATTATGGAAAATGACGAGGACAGATTAGTCCAAAGAAAAGTTTTGTCTGAAACTAGGATTGAGAATCTGACTTTGTGTCTGCTCACTCTGTGCAATGCGTTTGTCTTCTCCACTTCTCTTTCGTTCAAAAATACCATCTGGCCTCTCTCTCTCTCTCTCTCTCTCGCTGGAGGCCATTATACAAAGAAGAAGAAACCAAACCGTTAGTTCTTCTAATCCCCCCAAAGAGCCTGCGCTAGCGAACAAAACTCATTAATTGTCTTCCTTCTAAACTCATTCTACTGTATATTACGCCATTTTTAGTTTTTACTCTGTTTTCCCCTTTTTTGTTTGTTCATCCTGCGTTCAGGGCATTGCAGGAATCCAAACCCTAAAACCTTTTAAACTAAATACATTATCCTCCATTACCAGTCCTAACCTAAAAAATCTTTTAGCTTTTTGCTCTACTGTGCTGGCAAACTGTATCCTTCATTTCATATCTGAGCATCTCTTCCTTATGCTAGAAAAAGCCCCAAATATGCAAACCCCAAAACCCATCTTCGTTCTTTTCGTTTTTGTTAATGTAGCAGCTATAGTGACTTCCAAATCCACAATCGAACCATGCTCCAACAATGATTCCTGTAGTTCTCTGCTTGGCTACACACTCTATACGGATCTCAAAGTCTCCGAAATAGCCTCCCTCTTCCAAATTGACCCCATAGCTCTCCTCACGGCAAACTCCATCGATATCTCTTACCCAGATATCGAAAACCGCATCCTTCCTTCCCAGCTTTTCATCAAGATCCCAATAATGTGTTCCTGCGTTGATGGAATTCGCAAATCCGTTTCTACCCACTACAAGACGCGGCCTTCAGATACTTTGTATTCTATTGCGGACTCGATTTACTCGGGTTTGGTGTCCGCGGACCAGATTAAGGAGGCTAATTCGATACAAGATCCTTCGGTGCTGGATGTTGGGCAGAGCCTTGTGATTCCATTGCCCTGTACTTGTTTTAATGGGACAGATAATTTTTTGCCGGCAATTTATCTGTCTTATGTGGTGAAGGAGATTGATACTTTGGTTGGGATTGCGTCCAGATATTCCACCACCATCACCGATTTGATGAATGTTAATGCCATGGGGAATCCTTCCATCAAGGCTGGTGATATACTAGCAGTGCCGTTGCCAGGTAATTTGAGTTCGAATTTGAAGATTTTTCAATTCAATATCAGCAGCAGTTAGTGTAGTTATGACCTGTAAATTTGTGTCTATTAGTTGGTGTATTTGTGATATTCTCAGTCGATACAAGTTGAATTTTCATGAAATTCTTTCATTTGGTTCGTTTCAGTATCTGCTGCATTTAGTAATTATGGGATTATCTGTTCGGCGAGTGTTACCTTTGTTTGGAATAGATTGCCTGGTTAAGTGATAATTTAATGGAGTGTGCAAAGACAGTTTTTAGTTTATTCCTTTGTATGCAGCTTGTGCTTCCAAGTTTCCGAGATATGCCTTCGATAATGGTCTGATTGTTGCAAATGGAAGCTATGCTATTGCTGCAAGTCACTGTGTGCAATGCAGCTGCGGGCCAGGAAATCTTGAGTAAGTAAACACTCTCGCTTACCTTAATGATTTTGTCCCTTGTTTTTCATATTCCTGAAGATAAAATGTCTCTTCTTTATGAATATACATGTAAGTTATTAATATTCTCTGTGATGTGTATTATGCAGTTTGTACTGCATGCCTGCTTCTTTGGCAGTTTCTTGTTCAAGCATGCAGTGTAAAAATAGCAATCTTATGCTCGGGAATGTTACATGGCAACGGAGTAGTGCTGGGTGTAATGTTACTTCTTGTAGTTATGGTGGATATGTCAATGGAAGCATTGTGACCATGTATGCTATGTCTTCTTAGTTCTGTTGTTTCTTTAACATGTGGTCACTGTAACTAGTATTACCTCATGTCTGAATGCTTTCATTTCTATTCCATCCTACACAGGTTGTCTACATCTCTTCAACCTCAATGCCCAGGTAAACGTTTGATGAATGCTTAGTAAAATTGGTAATTTTTTCCAAGGTGTTCGGATATTATTTAATCTGAATGGATTTTTCTTTCATATAAGATGCTATTACAGTGAATTGCAGTATAAAAACACTTTTTCTTTTCATTTAACCTGTGTGGGTAAAAAGAATTGGTTGTTTTTGATGATAGATTAAAAGCAGCATGATTGTTTGTCTAAAAATCTTCACAGAGGAACTATAGTTATTTTCTCACAAAAAGATCAGCTTAGAAAATCGTAGATGAATGTCTTTAGCTTGACAACATGAAAGATGTTTGTGCTTCTCAAATAAGATCAAACTTAGATTGTTGCAGATGAATTTCTTCAAGTAAATATGTAATGTCACTCTCTTTATTGGCCGTTTCGGAAAATTCCAGTTGCAAGACATAGTTTACGAGTTTGATTGTTAAGAAGTCAAAGATGAACAAAATTTTCTTCTTAAAATTTTTTATGGGTTTTCCTTTAAATATATTGAAAAAGCTAATTTCTACTATCATACTATGCATGTTGACCTGTTTTTGCATTATGCTGCCCCAAAAAAAAAAATGATGCAGGGCCACAACAATTTCCTCCCCTGATAGCCCCACCTACTACAGTGGTTAAGGATTCAACATTCACTCCAGCTCCAGCACCTGCGCCTCAGTCAGATGGTTCCGGTTCAACACCAAAGTCTACAGCAGAACCTACAACTCGGACGCTTCCTGGATTACCACCAATGGGTGGCCCAATCGGAGGTGCATCTGATGCTTGCTCCTTGGTGAATCCATTAGCCACTTCCATGCTAGCACTTGTTCTATATTTGTTTGCAGACCTTATGATTTCCCTTTCATACTAATTTTGGCTTGAGTTGTGGGATTTTGGCTTGCTTGGTTCCCACTTGCTGTTGTATGTAACCTTGTTAATTTATTTTTGCTTGTGAACCGATTTGTGGATGCAGAAATTATAGGCTATCATTGTGCCTAGCTAACATTTTATGATGTTAAAATTGTTGTCTTATTGAGGCATGAGCAGTTGTTTTCTAGTGATTCATTCTTGTTGTGATTAGTAAGATCTCTTGGTTATTGCTTGGGAGCTGGGACATGCATTGCTTCATTAGGCTGGCAGGGTGGGCCTTATTTGAACGAGGGTGAATCACTTCTGAGTTTCAACTTAGGCAAAATGCATAATTTGGTCCCTGTGTTTATTTTTTTGATAATTGAGTCTATATTTTTACCATGTTCCATTGGATCCTTAAACAATTATTTTTTTCTTATTGAATTCCTAAATAATTATTTTTGCGCACATCGAGGACAAATTTGACAGAATTAGGGGAGGAAAAATATTTGTGTTTCTCATTTTAGGGATTCAATAAGATAGCAAATAATTGTTTAGGGACTCAATAGAATAAAATAGAAAAATAAGGATTTAATAAATTAAACATGAAAAATTCAAAACAACTTATAATGCATATGAGGAACTGCAAACATGGTATAGATGATAGAGTCCAAAGCATTGAATTTGAGTTCAAGATTCATGACTGCTACCATTCGATATTTACAAGCCTGAAAAAAAATTCTGGAATTCATTGATTATTGTATAGAGAAATTAGTACATGGGGATGGAAAATTAAGATTTAATGTACGAAGAATAAGGACTGTAACAGCAGGCTAGATTGTGAAAAGATCTGTATAAAGGCTGGCAATATTTTTGCAAAAGTTGCAGAAACCTCTCAGTTGTTGATTCCGGCAGGCAAAATACAAATCGTATATTTGCAGTGAAAATGGGTGGTCGAAGACTGCGATACATTCAAAGATCCTAAGGCACGTGAAATTGCATATATATATATATATATATATATATATATAGTACAAAGGATCCGTTTTGAGACTCGAACTTAAAACCTTACAGCTCTAATCTGTAGTGCATTCCTGTATCTTTCTTTCACTCTTTCATTTGTAATATACAACTTGCAATTACTATAATTGTACAATCAGAACTTTGTGTATAAAAATTTTAATCTCCGTGACAACAACTGCACTTTAAGCAATTTTATATTTAATTTGAAGCAATTATAGTAGTATAAATTATAAGATTACCCAATAAAAGGACTCTGTGTGATTTTCTCACTGCAGATTGACATGTGCTGGCGATTTAGTTGAATTCACGTTTGGTAGATTTTTGTTTCAAAAGGTCAATTTTTTCACTGTTTCTGTTTAGGGGATTTCCTAAAATATGTTCCAGGTGTTATTCAAAACCGATAATTGTTTGGAATTTCGCCATGCAATTCTTAGCTAATTATTCTTTGATTCGCTACTAATCTCTACTAATCTCTATAGATTTATTATTTCTTACAAATACTATATATATTGCGTAAGAATGAATTATATAGATGTATTATTTCTTACAAATACAAATCTCAATTCTTTTTTTCTTTTTTTTAAAGATGGCAATGTATTCACCTTCTCTTAATTAATTTTGAAATAAAAGAGAAAAAAAGTTGTTTCTCTTTGAGTTAGTATATTCTCAGGCTCTTAGATGTGGTGAATAACATTATGATTTGCTATATAATGTTTAAGTATTATTATTGAGAGTGTTTATATCAATCAAATTGGAAGGAAATTCAAAAATTGAAACAGAAGATTCAAAATATTATTCAACAAATACTTACTAATAAGATAAACTTGGCATATGGTGTTTTAATTGAAACTTAGATATAGTTCACATAGAAGGGATAGCATTGCGAGTACAGAACAATTACTGCACATGCATGAACAGTTTAGAAAAGCCATTGTACGTAGGCTGTGCATGCATGCTGTCCAAGTTTCATTTCCAAATTAAATTCTGTTTCAATATTGTGAGATTCTTGAATTTTTATATATTTTCTATACACTTTTAGAGTTTTAAGTTTTTTTTTTTTCAATTTTTCATAAAATCTAATCATCATTTTCCTCATATCCTCCAAAAAAATATATTATCTTTTTATATTATATTAAAAATTTAGTCCTACTAAAATACAATACTAAATAGATATTTTTATAATAAATATTATCAGCCTCCTAGCATTTAGATATTTAATAAAACTTATCTTATGGGTTGGCATATATCTTTTAAATTAAAAAAACGTACATAAAATTATACTTGAACAGCAACTCTAATATTTAAAAACATTTGCAAACACTGTATCCCTTCTTTAAAAAAAATAAATAAGTGGATAAGTTTTTGTAAATAAATTTAAAATTCATAAAATGCAATGAATTAAATTATCACAATTCGAGATTTCTGACTGTGCTTTTTGACCTTTGTAATCTAATTTAATTTTTGAGCTTAATTTTTCTGTTGGTTTCACAAAAAAAATAAAAAGAAAATAGTTTTGCTTGCGCGCACGAGTGTGAGCTAGATTATAACAAGCTAAGATGGATACAGAGAGCAATTCATCACCTGCTGTAAAGAGAAAATGAGAATAGAGAAGGAGGAAAAATTTTATGTTTAATTTGCAATCGAGCAAAAATAGAGGAGCAAGGTTATAAAAATGGAAAATTGAAAAGAGTGTTAGGGTGCATAATCCACCAAATAATCAAAAATTTAAATGTATTTATTTTGATATTTTAAGCTTATTTTAGTAATTTAATTGAATTTGAGTTTTCATGAGTATATATTAACTTTATTTGATTTTTTAGATATATTATCTATAAATACATTAAAATAAGGTTTGATATTATTGTAGTTTGGATTATTCTAGGAATACCTCTAAAAGAAAAACGATATTATTTCAACCAAATTTTTTTTTTAATATATGTATTAGTGGAGTGGAAGGAGATTTATGCCAGTACTACTATTCATATATTAAAGAGATATTTAGAATTATTGTTGGATTTCCAAAAAGTATATTTAAAATTTTTTTAATTTAATTGACTAATTTTTTTAATTTTTTATAAACTGTTTTTTTAAAATGTATTTTCAAAAAAAATATTTATTTTTTTATTTTTTTCTAAACATAGTTTTCAAAAAATTAAAAATAAATTTTTTTTTCTAAAAAAAACGTTTTTCCAAACTCATGCAAAACCACCAAACAATCCTCCGTATTAACACTGTACCTCTAACAAATGGATGGAGACAAAAACAATTTACATAAAATGGAAGGTGCAACAAATCACATCATGTCTTTAAAAAGAAAGAGGAAAAAAACAGAAAAAAAAAACTCAAAAACAAATATTATTACATCAAATCACATCACTTTTAACAAACTCATATATGACTTCAAATGTAGCTATAAACCCCACGAGCTCAATTTTAACTGCAAAAATCCACAACTAACGACAAATTTATTTTCTCTTCCGGAGATTTAATAACTACTGGCATTTATTTTGATGAAATTTCATTGAGAAACCCATAACTTTACAACTATAATTATTGTATCTATTAAATTTTTTTTCTACAAGTCATTTATATATATTAAACACTTAATTATAATATATGTTAATGTATAAAAGATAGACACTTTTAAAGGGAAGAAAATTTTTTTAGGTGAATAATAAAGTATAAAATTTTTTGTTAAAAATATAAAAAAAATTTCATATTATTTATTATATTTATTAATCTAAATTTTTATTTCACGATGCAATACAAGGGTTACCTACTGTTATAAAATAATTATTATAAGTTATTTTATATATTTTAATAAAATTAGTTATACATGATATTATAAATGAATCAAGTAATATTTTTTTTATCTAACGAACCGCAGGAAAGCAACTGATTATATCAACTAATTATCAATAACTATCCGTGGTTATTTTAAAATTTTAATAATATAGCTAATTAACATAGGAATATAATAAAAAATATGTAATTCTAAATTCTGATCATATTAACTAAATCTTTTAAGGCAAAAGATGCAAATAGACCTCTAAAATATGGATCAAAATTCGCATTTATCTTCATAGCAAAGCTTGGTTCAATGCATGGCGAATTGAACCTCTGGAGTTCAAATAAATTGCTACAGACCGTCGGGCCCAACAAACAACTATAAATTGAAAAATAAAATAAAATAAAATGCATCATTGTTAACCCTGGACAGACTTCAGTAGCAACTCAAGTGGATTTTCATTCTATTTCCCTTCGAATTTCAGTAGCAAAGACTTGCAAAAATCTCAGCAAATAAAATCAGACCAAAAAGGAATTCTATCATGACTTCAGTTCCTTCAAAACTCTACTCTGGTCAATCTCTATCTCTGTGTCTGTGTATATGTAATTATGTATGGATATCCAGTTGTGTGCGCATTAGTCTAATTGAGCTCCCTCAACAATGTGTTTGATTGATTGATTGATTTATTTATTTATTTAAATCGCAGATGATGTTAGCCTTCTGATGGTGTTATTAGATACTAATCCATTCTTCTGATCCACTTCTTCCCTTCCATTTTCCCAATTTCTCTCCCATGTAATCTCTCTTTCTTACTACAAACCCTAATTATCTGTTCATTTCTGTGTAAAATTGATAACTGGGTATTGATGTTTGTTCCTGGGGATTAAATGGTTTCCTTTTCTTTTCTGGGTTGCAGGTGCTTGCATTTTTTAACTCCATTTTACTGCTTAATCAGCTGAACCACGTAGTGGTGATTGCTACTGGTTATAATTCTTGTGACTATGTTTATGATTCGTCTTCCGCTGCCAGCCAGATCTCGGAGGATGGGAGAATGCCCCCTTTATACTCCAATTTATTGCAGAAACTGGAGGAGTTTATGGTCAGAGATGAAGAGCTAGGGAAGAAGGAGACTCAAGGAAAGATTGCTTCTTCGTTGCTCTCTGGTTCATTGTCTATGGCACTTTGTTGTATCCTTAATGAATTTCAGTTTTATGTTTCCGTCATGGTATTATTGGTCATTTGAGTCTTTATTGCGATTTGTATGTTTGGACTTGTGAGCCATTTTTTTTTAATTTGGGTATATTTAGAGGGTGAAAATGTGACGAGGTGCTGATAGAATTGTCTGTTCTTGTGTTGCATATAATCCTAGTTGCTGATTCCTCTAGCTGATTTGATCATGACAGTATTAAAAAACTCTGACCTCTATATACATTGTTTGGTTTGACCAAAAGAATAGATATGCAAAGAGTTTTTCGTTCAGGAGTGCTCAACCCTCAGCCTCGAGTGAGTTTTCACATATTTACTTAACAATCTCTCTCTGTTTGCCTGTATATTTTCCAGTTTCGAATTTGAAATTCTATCAATTTAATTGAGCACTCAATTAATCTTTGAGGTGTAATTGATTGGCACTCTTGGAGTTTTGGAGTATTATTATATCAGTGGATTTTGAAGACGATAAATGACACATTAGTAATAACAGCAGTTTTGGAGACAATAGGATGCAACTGTAATTCCACACTTCATTGGTGTGTGGAATGATGTTTTTGCCTTTTTGCACATCTTATCTATAATTGTACGAGGTTATACTTAGATGCCTGTTTCCATGGATATTCTGTGCTCATTTCGTATTGAATCAGCTGAATAAATTTTTTCTTGTACTTAATCTGATAATGTAAGGTCTGATGTTGCACATTATAAATTGTAATGACATGTCTGCTTTACTTTCTATTCCATGAATTTAGCATAGGCATTTACTAGATCATGATGGGTTGTTTGTGTTTGTGTGTGTGTGTTTTTTTTTTCTTTTTACTAACATACAAGGACAGATTTTATGTATGCAGGGATCTCCGGATGGACCTGAACAGTATGTTTGTGACTGTTTTGTTTTATTTATTTTCTCCCTCAAGCTTTGACTATTTTCTTTTTCTGGTGGGGTTGGGGGTTGTAACTTTCCAGATACGTTACGGTAATGAATGCAATATTTTCTGCTCAATGCTCTATGGTACTACACTGAATTTATTTGTTTATTTTCTTGTTCTTCTATATTTTGATTATTCTATTCTCTGTACTGGAACTTTTATTGAAAGCTTTCTGGGGCGTCCACTTTGATTTTCACTGAACCTATATGCAATCACCTAATAAAAAGTAGCTAATCACTAGATCATTGGTTGTATGTCATTGACTGTAATATTTGTGATGTCATAATGAAAATGCATTTTCTTTTGTTACTTTTTCGATCTCCTTGAATGCTTAGCATATTTATTTATAAACTACTAAATTTTTTTTACTTGACCAGATAAAGGACAGAATGCACTATTGAAGGACTTTGTTTTTGTTGCTTGCTTACCTACTTTTTATTTTCTTTTTTAATTAGTTGGAATAAGTTGTTTATATATCTTGTTGCTAATCATAACTATAACAGTGGTGTTATATTTCCTGATTTGACCCTGTTACAGGTGCCTATAGACTTCTGTTATGTTGGTTCTCATAATTCAGCCTTCCTGCAGCAGGTAGCCTATACTGCTATGGAGCAGTGTTCTTTGCAAAATCTGTGGAGCCCTTGTGCTTTTCTGATTTCCTCTGATGCATATCTAACAGGCTTCTTATATAACTGGCGGTGTATATGTTAAGCCTCAGCATCTAGATGGGCTGTTTCAATATTTGGTAGTAAGTTTTATGTATCAGCAGCAATACAATTTCTCATATATAGCCCTAGAATTGAAATTCATATGAATTATATTTTTGGTTCTAGTATCAAGGTCTTCATTCTGCCCATGTAATATGGATATGTTCAATCAATTGAAACTCTTTAAATTTGAATATTTAATTTTTGCTTTTCCCCTTTTGTTTTGGCATATCCATACTAATTGGATATTCTTGTTATATGCAGACTGTGTTTGCGACTGATTTGCATTCTCGCAGTTTCTTGCAACTTCCTAGGCCTGCTGGTGTGGATTTTCGTGCATCGTATGCTACAATCTTAAATTGTCTTTATGCCATTTTTGCATTACAAATGTTATGGTTCTTGTTTAGCTGACAAGCTCTTAAAAACCATGCTTGATCTAGTATAATTCATTAGTGCTCATAAAAAGTAATATCTAATTATAATTCGCTGTTCCCTGGTTAACTCATATATTATGAGTTTGAGAGAATACTTGGAAAAAGATGAGCCTGGTTGATTTAGTATAGACTAATTGTGCAACATATAATAGCACAAAAGGAATATGCCACGATTTACCAATGATAGTCATATTACCAGCTCCAGTCTACCTGCATATTTTCCCCATAATTTGTGCCAGTATTTTCTTATTCAATCCTAAAGGTGGCAAATGCAAAAATGTGCATGGGCAGAGAAAATGCCCTTCAAGATGGTATCTTTGGAGGGAAAATCTGTACAATATTTTTCATGATGCCTAGTCTCAGCACTCAAAAATTCACCTAGAATTGTGCAAGCCCATGCATTTTGCCATTGTTCATGATTAGCCATTCTGCTAAATGCATTTTGCATTGTGCATTCAATGATGGAGGATTTTTCTTTTACTAATTATTCCAGATTGACGCTAATATTTTTCCTTTCTAAAATCTTTTGAACTGCAATTTCTCTTATCAAATGCTCTGGATTTTGCAGGTGTTTTTGCCATAAAACCACCATTGATATAGGCTACATATGTTCTGTATGTTTGTCCATATTCTGTAAGCATCATAAGAAATGTTCGACATGTGGGTGAGTAGATGTTTCCTTTTCCAAGTGACAAATTTGACACTTGGTTCTTTAAGTGGTTATTCTCTGTAATTTCCTTGTAAGAAAATTTGAACTAAAAACTCAAAATTCAAATCATTGAATTTCAAATTCCTCAACTAATCGTTAACCTGGTACTGTTTGGTTGAAAATTACCATTCTTCTCCAAATAAGGATACTGCTACACAATTTCCTGTTCTCGTCTTATTTTCTGGTTAGTATAACAAAAGATTGATCAGGATAAAGAAACCTCGTTCTGCTGCAACAAAAGCATTATTTAAATATTGAAATTGATCTAGATACGTAAATCTGTTTTGTACAATTCATATCAACCTTTGGGTTGGGTTGATGGGAGCATATTAACACAAAGATTAAAGATCGGAGCATAATTGGCTTATAAGTACTTTCTTACCTGTTTATTTGCTAAAAATAAATGAATATGGATTATGCATGAGAGGATCTATAACATGTTAAATAAGATTTGTTGCTCTTTGCTGTCTTGCAATTTCATTATAAAATTAGGTGCAAAACATATAACTTGTGATGCATGTCCGAATGCCTCTTCAGTTCATTTATCTTTTTCTTTTCTGGTTTTTGGTTGTGGCTTTGGGTATGGTGCAGGTCAATATTTGGTCAAGCTCAATCATATAGTTCCTCAGAATCCGATCGTAAGAGAAAGGCTCCAGAAACATAATCATATTGTTCTAAAAACATTTACTTTAGGTATGTGCATCTTAGTTTAATCTTGTTATGCAATTATATGGTAGATAGTGGCTTGTGGAAAATATAATTTCCAAACCACAAATTTTGATAGATATTGACGTTTGGCATTTTAGAGACCTTGAGTGCTACATATAGCTATGGCTGATTCTCATTAAGCTGAAATCTGATTTTTGGCTAATTACCTTGTATCCAATTCTGAATGCTTCTCTTTTCCAGTGATGGTGCGGCAAAGAATAGATGTGCTGAAATTGTTAGATGGTCAACTTCAATAGGCCCTGAATACGAATTCACATCCAAAAGTTTTGAAGTTCGAATTGATCTTGAGAACTGAAGCTGTCTCCTTTATAATACTTTTCTTTTGCCATTTCTTTCCCGTTAAACAACAGGAGCAAATATGGCTGCTGCAGCTATGAGTTGTGATGTTTGGAGTAAGAACCGAGGCTCTCTCCTTAATAGTACTTTCTTTTGGTATTTCTTTCACATTAAACACCTGAAGGAAATATAGTCGCTGCAGCTACAATAGCAGTTTTGTATTATTTCAATTTACCAGGAACTTCTTGATCACAAAATTGCGTAAAGGCCTATGGTTACTTGTGTGAATATTGTTTCTAGTCCTCGTTCTGAGTTTCGTGGTGACCCCTACTTCTTCGGTGTGTTATAATAAGTGTTTTTCAAAATTTTGGGTGATTGTGAAGAAAAGTCAAGATGAAGAAGAAACTGCAATTCAACCTTTTTGACCTAATTAAATTGTCATTTGATTTTCACATTCTCGGGTAAAAGCAATATGTATGTAATGGTGGAAAATGAAAACAAATATGAAAATGTCATGATCACTTCATTTATAGTCACAATACCAGAACAACTAATCATCGATCTGGGATAATAAATCAATCAATTCCATGGTTGTGGCTTCAATGCAGCAACAGATACAATATTTACAAGTATTTACAGCGATACAAACTGTTGATAAGTAGCAGCATCTTATAGAATATGGGTGGAAGGTGAGACTAGCAACTAACGAATCCCATACAATCCACAGTTCAATAACAAATTCACAATTCAGCTTGCTCATCACAATGGAGCGGGTTTCTTCATAGTGCCCTTAAAACGGCTTTGCTGGTTGTGTGGACGCCCTTTGCAGCAAGTTTCAGTACAGCTCGACTACGATACAACCTGCAGCCAAAACATGGGTCATTACTCTTTAACCAAATATGCTCGATTATTTAAATGAATGAGAACCCATCTACAGATCTTTCATCATTAGCTTGGTTTGAGCAGACAGATCAAATTTCCAAGATGATATTTGGGGCATAAAGATTCACTCCAACATATCAAAATATTTCATAGAATTTCATCAAATTCTACAAAATGTAACTTAAGGCATGCAGAGACGGTCCAAGATACCCAAATAAATCACTCCGGTCACTCCTTACCTATTGAAAGTCTTTTCCTTCTTAAATAAAAGCACTTTCCAAAATTGCATCATTCAAGAACCGGACATACTATTTACCTAATGAAAATCTCTTTTCCTTTCTAAATGAAGGCACTTTTCAAAATTGTATCATTAGTAAACCGGACATACTAGACACTCTTAGATAGCAAGTATACACTCACCCCCAAAGTGTAAGTCCCCAGGTAGCAAGGGTATAAAACAGCGTTCCTGCATGCCAGATATCTAAAACCTTCTCCCATTTGCTCACACCGTGCAATGCTTTTGCCAGAGCTGAAAATAACCAATATAAAAAAAAATTGATGGTGCTTAGTTTAAGGGACTGCTAGTATTAATTCATCACAAATAACATAGAAGAGAAAGACATATTGCATGAAGAATTTAAATGTCACACATCATACTCAGACTATGAACAGAGTGGAATTAATTGGCACACATATTGGTGCATTCAGCATCATCAGGAAACTGGATGAGCCACATTCAGTTCACAGTATGAATGTGGACAAAATCAGATTTATTTACTTTCATTAAACTTAACCAGATACTTTGTTATCATGTGAATAGATCTAGCTACACAATAAAATCTTTTCACAACTAGCTAAGTAATTGACGGGACAAAATACAAGTTGAACAAGGGTTTCAGATTTATTTACTTTCATTAAACTTAACCAGATACTTTGTTATCGTGTGAATAGGTCTAGCTACACAATCAAATCTTTTCACAACTAGCTAAGTAATTGACGGGACAAAATACAAGTTCAACAAGGGTTTCTTCATTGCCAAAAACAAGGAAACATAAAATGTCTCATGAATTACATAAAGAATAACTTTCTCATTCTCAAAGCTAAATATGAGAATAATTCTGAGAAAAAATCAGTTATATACAGAGGTTTATGAATTGGAACCCAAACATTTCAAAAATTACACTCATCTGCAAACTTACTCTTCTGCAGCTCCTCTGGTGTCATGTTCTGCAATTTCAAGGTAGCAGATCACATGAGAAGATTACCAGATAAACCGTCATACATCACATGAGAAGTGGTGCTAGATAAACAGTTATATACAATGTATCTTACTAGTACCTGAGCCATCGGGTTTGAAAAAATGCATTTAGCCATAAAGTAGGCAACCCCATCCACCACATGTTCCTCAGTAACAACTACATAATTTTCATCATCAATACCACTCCGTTCTTCAACATTGCTGGGAACCATTTCTTCTGTGACCCACACCCACCAACTAGGTTCCTCGTGGGAAACATTAATCAGAATCTCAGCAGCATTCACATCATTCCCTGATCAAAGAGGAAAAATTAAGAAAACCAGGAAAACAAACACAAGCATGAATAGATAAAAGAACACGCATTAAAAAAAAGTTAGTTAAAGCATGCATTTTTCTTTTGAAAGAAAATGAAAAAAAAAAAAAACCTGTGGCCTCCTTGAAGGGAAATTCAATGCTAGTTTTGTCAGCCGATGCCAGCTGAAGAGCCTTAAGTCGAGCTAAGAAGTTTTCAGAATCCACGGTTGCGACTAGGCGAGTGTATAGCTGCAACAAAAAGACCCTAAAGGTTATATATTGATTCGCAATAACGTTATAGTTTCACGATAATGTTCGATGCCATTTCAGAAACATATATATCAGCCAAGTTGAGCACAAGGATTTAATCTTCTTACAGATTCCCAAAAAATTAAGGCCCCCTACATACAATAAAGAAATTTTTTTTCAATTAAAAAAAGACTATCACCACCGAAATACCTTGTGAACAAATATCTCAAACCATAATCAAAATATATAGCAAACAAAAACAACAGACGTTATCTGCAGAAGACAAACAAAACAAATTATACCCACTTATGAGCTTGAATCTTATATACATAATCCAGGTTAATGCAAGTGATGTGACGTACATCAGGGGGGCAATCGTTGATCAAGCAAGGCGATTCGGATAAATTTTGAAGAAGATTCAAATTTTGCTCGAGCTGGTTCTTTAGACGCCGATTCTCGGATCTTAACGCCTCCAATTCCTCGTCAACTGAGAGTTGCCTGGTGTGGTCATCGTGATTTTCGGGGTTGTGAAGTTGATGGGAGTGAGTAAATTCCATGGCTTTCCAGGCAACGTCGGCCACCTCGATGACCGTCTTCGCGGCCTCTATAGCACCGTGGCCTTTCATCGCCCAGATTTTATGAGTAATTGAATTATCTCAAAACCCTAACTCGAGCTCGTTTGTATTGGATTGGCGTGTCCCAAATTCGGTTTTGTTTTTGACGAAGACTGTCACCAACGAAGCGGATAATCTCTATCGTCGCATATTTGAATTTCTGGGTCTATTAGGATTGGAATCTCCACCGATTGCCTGAAAATCGAACGACACATAGCAGGAGCATATAAATGTGTCGTTTCTCAAAATTATTGTAATATACGGATGGATGGGATTTGAGTCAAATGAAGAATTTTTTTTTCAAAACTAGATGTATATGTTCCTATGGGGTTGGATTTCGAAAGATAGAATGCTTTCTCGAAATTTTAAAATAACTGTATACTTATAAATTAAATTTGAAATATTTAATTAAATTGAAATAGATTTGTACCAATCAATTTGTATTTTTTTAGATTAAGAATTTTGTTGCCCACATTCCATATTTTTTACTGGTAAGTTATTCGAGTTTCGGTTCGAATTTTTTTTTTCGAAAATCGTTTATTACTGTTAACGAGTCGAAAACATTTTCGAATTCAAATTCAAATTTAATATTAATTGGTTTGTTAGTTTGTGAACATATTTATTTTAAATTTTATAAATGGTTTATTTAAAAATTAATAAATGTGTTCATTTTAAAAATTCTTGAACATGTTTATTTATAATTAATTTATATTATATTTTGTTATCGAATTTGAACTCAATTTTTTATCATTATTAGTTAATGAGCTAAATTTAAGTTATAGTTATTATTAGTTAACAACTCGAATTTAAGTTAAATTTGTTAAATATAACTAATCTCGAACGCACTAATATTTAATTTGGTTCGGTTTGTTTACAGTCCAATAGACCTAAATAAACTACAAACAATAAAGCTGTCGTCCACAGGCCATTCTGGTCAATTCTCGCAAGTCAAAGCGTAGACAGACGGACGGTCCAGATCTCTCAGATTAATAAACTAAAGAATGAAATAAAACACCGTAAATTTGCCTCTCGCCCTTTTTCTACTTCCACTATAAGCATTTTAGACAAAGTTGGCTTCCGAAAAAGGGAAAAGAAAAATAGGAATTAGCCTTTTTTTTTTTTTTTTACCACTAATCTTCATTTGCACACAGAGATGGCGGCAGTGGAAGCTCCAGATAGCGATACGGTGAAAAGTGAAGCGGCGGTTGATTCGGCGGACATCGAGTCGCAGATTAAGGATGCTATGCTCTCCCGCGTCAACCACTTCAAAGAACAAGCCGAGTTCGCTCTTCTCTCTTTCTTCTTATTTTGATTTTGTTTCGATTGTTTGCTTGTAATTTAGTTAACAACCGGTGTTTTCCTTCAATTTGGTGGGACTTCGTTTGCTCCTTTTAAATTTTCTATATTTTCAGAGACTGTTATCGGTAAGGTAGTAGAGGAACAATGACTGATTAGTGTAATTTTTGTTTATTTTGAAATTTCAGTTCTTTGACCTTTGAGGGAGTCAGGAGGCTGTTAGAGAAGGACCTGGGATTGCAGAAATATGCATTGGATGTGCAAAAGAGATTTGTCAAGCAATGTCTACTCGAGGTAAATTAATGCGGTTTTGCCATTTACTTCTCATTCCGTTTTAAATTGTATACTTGGTCGTAGTAACATGGAGTTCTCTTTTGTTCCGCTTTAGAACCGTAATAAATTTAAATCAAATCTATGCTTTTTTTTATTGAGCTCCCCAAATAAATTTAAGCGGGCTCTTCCAAATTCAAGTTCTAATTGGAGATTTAATATACAAACTTTACTTAATCAAGGATGAAGTTGGACTGACTAATAGTAATTAAAATGACCATATCTTTGTAAGCCTTGTAAATGCCTGTGGCCTATTCCACCATGCCCCTCTTATAGTTTTGGTTGAATGCACTGGTTGAAAAGCCTAGAACTTTCTGTTGTATTATATGGCAAAACGTGTAGAACTTTTTAAACATTCAGAACGTTTACTCTATCTGTCTGATTGTTTGGATTAATTAGTGCTATTGCTAAAGGTGAATAGCCCAAGCACGTTGATGCAATTTGAACTAATTATGATATCTCTTTTTGTCTTTGATTGATTTAGAGTTCATACAGAATTATGTATGGTTCTTGGTTTGAATTATACGCTGACTAGTTTGCTTGTAATTAATTCCTGCATAGTATTTATCATTAACTACTCAATTATTACATGATTCAATTCTTGCCTTTTCTTTCACTTATTTTTACTACTATGGACTGATTTTTAGACACTAAACTTAATATCGACAAATTGATGTGTTTCCAAACTCCAAAACATTAATCTATTTTTTTCGCATTTACTTTATGTTTGATCACAGTTTCTTAATGTTAGTGCTTAGGAGGTGCTGTTGATGACAAAATTTCTAAGGATTCTGGAGAAACTGTTGGGAAACATACCCATTTAACCAGAAGAGAGGCAGAAGAATTACCTGAAGGATATGAATCAAAAACTGACATAAAAGAACCTGGTTCTGAAGACGAGAAAATGGAAGACTCTCCTGTAATGGGCCTTTTGACAGGGAAAAAAAAACCTAAATCAGAAACTGAGGAAACTCCAGTCAATAAGAATGAGGAAGTTCCAAGTGAGAGCAGCATAAAGAAAGCCTTGTTAAAGAGAGCTTCCTATGTCAAAGCTAATATTGAGTATGCTCTTATCTTTTTTAGTGGTTGTTAAGCCTTATTTAATAGATTAGTGCTGTGTCAATCTTCATGTGCTCGCTTTTTTTTTTTTTAATTCTCTTGGGTTCAGTCCATCTTCTTTGGTTTTTAATCTGTTCTTCATTTGAGCTAAGAAACTTCATATCACTTGTTCTATTTCAGGAAAGTTACGATGGCTGGACTTCGTCGACTTTTGGAGGAAGATCTTGAACTTGATAAATTTGCACTTGATCCATACAAGAAATTTATAAGCAAGCAGTTAGATGAGGTGAACAAAATATTTGTTTGGTCTTTAGCTTCTGGAAATATCTTATGGAATCTTAACTATTGTAAATACTGGTTATTTATTAGGTATTACAATCTTCTGAAGATTCTGAACCTAAGAAGAAAAATATAAAAAATAATTCTCAAGGAAAAGCATCTAAAAAGTCGAGAACTGAAGAGAGTTCGGATAGTTCAGATGTAGAGAGTGATGAAGAGGATGAAGATGAAGTAAAACCAAAGAAGAAAATTGGTTCAAAGCAAAAGACGCTAAATGCTGAAGGTTCTAAAAAACGGAAGAGGCTGGAAAAGGACATCAGACCTTCTGGCAAGAAGCGAAGCACACCTGTGGAAGCAGTAGCAGAGGACAATAGTGATGGAGAAAATAGTGAGGATGCCTCTGAAGATAGTCGTTCTCAATCATCAGCTGAAAAACCTGTCAAGGTCTTAATTCTCCTGTCCAAAACATACGCATGTACACCTATAAAACAAAAAAGAGAATTATTGCAATCCTGGAAGTTGGTAGAATGAAATATTTTTATTTCAACCTTCTTGCAGAAAAAGGAAGCTTCAACTCCAACATATGGTAAACGTGTTGAGCATCTAAAATCTGTAATCAAGTCATGTGGAATGAGGTTTTTCTCTGACTCGCTATTACAAGTTATTTGTTTTTGTGGAGCCTTGATGTCTAAACATTCTTTATTTCTTTTGCAGTGTGCCTCCAGTAGTTTACAAGAAAGTCAAGCAGGCTCCTGAGAACAAACGTGAGGCCCAGTTAATAAAGGAACTGGAGGAGATACTTTCTAAAGAAGGGTTGTCACCAAACCCTTCTGAAAAAGGTGATCATTGCCTTTAAGCTTCTTGATCTGATTTGTCAGTTGGGGACAAGTATGCTAACTTTTTTTATGGGGTTATTGTTTCCTTATGAAACTCATTTTCCTGAAGCCAAACAATTGTCTGTACAAAATATTTCTCCTTTTCCTATTCCTCGGTGTGGAAAAAAAAAATGCTCTCTCATACCTTCAATGGCATGAGCTGAATAGGAAACAAAAATGAGGTTAACAAGACTTAGATAAGGAGAACTGTTACCTAATTAATTTAAGATTGGGCGGGGATAGGAAATGGGAGGGTTGGCACTATTGTCATAGTTTGAGGATGATAGGAGAAAAACTGTTACTTGTTGCTAAGATGCTCTATGTTAAAGTGCTTGTTGAGCATAATCTTTTATGTGCCAATTCTGGTGATTGTGGGAGAAGTGGACTGCAATCTCTATGTGGAATTTTATATATTTTGAAATATTTTATGGTTAGAGAAATAGATAAATAATAAATGCACTTTGTTTCTTTGAAAACCACAATCTTCTATAGCACTATGCTTGTTCTGTCAGTTTTACTTGTTCTTTGAAATCATAACCTTCTTTAGCACTTTTGCTGTTTTGATTTGGTTGTATTGGTTAATCTGATTGCAGAAGACCAATTTTTGATGATAGTCTGGTTATGTTAGGATTTAGTTTGGAGTCTAAGAAGGAAACATGGCTTAGAATGGATGCAATAGGTTGCAGCAAATTTATCATTTACATACACTAGGTTCATTACTTAGTTCTTATTAACTTTTTTATCTCCAGAAATCAAGGATGTCAGAAGGCGAAAGGAAAGAGCAAAAGAACTTGAGGGCATTGACATGAGTAATATTGTATCAAATTCACGTAGAAGGTCCACATCAAGTTACGTACCTCCTCCAAAGCCCAAAATACCTGTTGACAGTGATAGTGACGAGGATGACAACGGTGATGAGGATGACGAAGATGATGAGGAAGAAGAAAATGATGAAGAAGAAGATGTTGATAATGATGGGGATGATGACAGTCAGAGTGAAGAGCTAAATGATGGTAAGTAATTATAGCTATTTGGCTCCTTCAGTTCAAACTGGGTAAATAGCATGAACCTCCATATAAACGGTCAAGTTCTGGGAAACAGGGATTTCTGATCATTGATGCTTGTGCTTGACCTGAGCAGTTTGTGTAGCTTTGGGTGTTCTCAAAGCACCTGGAATTGCAATATAGAGGAATTATTAGATAAGGCCGGAATGTGCCAGTCCTCACAAAGTGGTGGATCAAACCACTTTTATTAGACCATATCTAATTACACTAGCAATATACTCTACTCCAAAGCACCAGAAAATGCATATCCATTTTTTTGCTAAGAATTTTGTCGCTTGTGTTACCAATTCTTAATTTGGTATTTAATTAATTAGTTTGAAAGTGGTTTGACTTATTTTGTCGCTGAATGATGGTTGTGCCCTATGAGAAATCAATTTCTATTGGTAAGTTTACATTAACAGTCAGATTTTTGCCCCCCAATGAGCGGAAGCATAGACCACATCTTCCAGATATGTGCATACTTCAACAAATAAGTTCAATATTAACTGTTGGCTACAAAAATTTGAGGTCCACCTTCTCCTTTAAATCAATATACAATATACTAGAATATGTGTGGTAGGTGCGGAATACTTGAAATAAATCATTAGTTGAACTAGCTTTATGAATTTTTCTATAGATAGATTTTGATCTCTGTTTAAGTTTTCTTTTCATGATGTTCTCTCTATTGTATGCAGATGATGGGGAGGACAGCGACTGAAACCACCCACAACTTGATAGACGATATGTGCCTGCAGATTTAGAGTATGTGGATGTATCATCTATTATAATTAATTATTTTAATTTTATTTTTCTACTTAATGTTGTGTGTAGGAACATATAGCTTTGAGGGGGAACTTATTTGCAGCTTTTAGTAGAACGTGTTTTCCTGTAGCTGATTTGGTGACTGAATAGAAGGGTACCTTACCCTGAAAAAATTAAGCTTTAAGCTTCAAATATAAACCAACCGTTCTGTATGTTGATGTTTGCGACTGTTACATTAGAGTCAACCATCCATATATATTGTTATCACTGGTTCTATATTTTTGTTTATATGTATTGTGTATGCGTATAAAATGTTGACAAGTAGAATTAAGCTACCTATATTTTTGTTTAGACGGTGACATGGCATACTACCTATGCAAATACTTGCAAAAACGAAGGTTCAAAATAGATAGTGTTGATAGTGTTGGGCAGTCTCTAATTGAATTTGTTCACAGTTAGGTGCATACTTTTGCTCTTTGCTTTTCTGAATAAATATGCATTTGTTGTTCGAGAGCAGGACGTAACAATTTCGCATTTTGTTTTGATGGGAAACAAACAGTCAATCTGCTGAGTTTAATTGCACTACGATAAATCTGCAATGCTTATTATATTTTAGATGGCAATAAATAAAATTGAATATTTCCAATACAATATCCAACGACAAGAATCCATATTACATCGAAATTACTTCCTGTCAAGGCAAAGACATGGTCGTTCAAAATTACAGAGTTTAAATGCGAATCTGATCATGAGAAAATAACTCTTGATTGAACTCAAACTGTATAATTTTCACCAATGCGTCTTGAACTGCAAACAAATAGTATTATCTCAAGTGCATTATATTGATTCTCCATGCTGAGGATGAGAAATGCAAGAATTGCAATTGCATATTTTAATGGCATAACGGTGACACAGCTCTTTCTGCTCCCTATCTGAAATGCGCTTCACTTCATTTGCGAGATCCATCACATGCTTGTCCTTGCATCCTAGGAAGAAAAAGAGAGAAAAATGTTACAAATGAAATATGTTTTTTGCAGCAAAGCGTTAAAGATATAGATAATGAAAAATTAATTAGTATAAGAAAATCTCAGCAGAAACTTACCAATTTGATGAAGGGCAAGGTCAAGTTGAAAAAGATACTCTCTATTGGGTCCCGAGGGACCTTCAGCATTGATGATTTGTCTGTAGAGGATCGAGAGTGACTTGAGTCTAAGCGATACTATGGTCTAGAAGTTCATAATAAATAGAGAGATATATACTGAATACCTGGATAGGTTATTTTAATTGATCTGCAAAGTTAATTCAATGACATGGTAAACCAGAAGGCTGTATACTATCTTGCAATCCAGACTTCTGATCATGTTAAAATACCTGATATTTTGCCTGTATAATTTTCTTTTGACTTGATTTTTATGAGGAGGTAAAAACATAATCACTATCCAGTTCAAGCAAAAAAATAAATAAAGGTGCTTTAAGTCAAAAATAGTCAGACCCAAGCATTTTTTCAACTGAAGTGATTCCCCAGCCGGATCAAAGTGGGAACTTTTTAAATATACAAACCTACAATTTAAGGTGCATACTTGGCTATCTCTTCAAGAGGTGCAGGCCCCAAGTAATTTTGGTTATGCCTCTAGTCAGATGATCCTATATAACTATAAATAGAATGTGCCAATACAGGAGTGACTAAATTTGGATTTGCTCTATCAAATGCAAATAAGAAAATATTATAGTAATTGATGCTGATTCCTGCTACTTACACTAGTACTCCTGTAACAGCTGGAGTTGTAGCTGTGAGTTCCTGAAACTGAATTTTAGAACATTTATAAATCTATAACTACATCGACAGTTGAAACTTACAGTGAAGAGATCAAGATAAGCCTTCTGATCGTACTGCTTCTCCCTCACTTCTAAATACTGTAGGCCATAACAATGAAAGTAAACGGAATGCTAAGATATATTACATCAGAGCTGACAAAAAAAAAGAGTGAAAATGGCATACAAAGTTGGAACAGAGTACATTGCAACAAATTACATGTTAATACCAGAACAATGGTCTTTTCGAGAATTTTCTAAAGTGGATAGGAATATCAATAAAACATAAAAGTTGCTTTCTTCATTATTGATAAAAATGTAGGAAACAAAATTGTGCTTGCTTTTCTCAATTAACGGACAGCTAATAGGATGAAGAGACTTTAACTGTTTACATGATATCCAACATTTAACCTTGATATTAGCTCCATGTCTATTAATGATATTTGAAAATAGTTCAATTAGGTCCTAGAGAAAAGTTTTGCTCATGAGTCCTGACATACAAGGAAAGAGGGAGGTTGATATGCAATGATTAGAAACTATTATGAAGACAAAAACACTTGGCATGCAGATGTAGTTTTATAAGTTTGTCACAGGTAAGGCTCATGGAAAACCTTAAACATCACATTGACGATGCTGTCAGATTCCAAAGCTTAGGACCACCAAAATGAGGTTGAAATTACATTCACTAAGCATTGGAGCTCCTCCACCTGCAGCATCATGTCCAGATTCAATGCTGAAAAGTTTTCACTTGTGATCAAACAATTCTCATCACATGGTTTCATATATCTACCATTTGATAGCCCAAGGTTATTGCTTAATAGTCTACTTGGTCAACAAAATTTGATCATTTAGACAGCATTTTTCTATTATTAAACCTCAAATAGTATCACGGTATGCTGGCACAAGCAAATGGATTTTCTGGTATCACTTAGACTAGGATATCCTTTCAATTACATTAGGAAAAGTAATTCAAGTGCATGTCCGCATATGTATATAATTATACCCAAATGAAGGTGTATATATATATATATATATATATATATATATATATATATATATATATATATATATATATACAATGGTTTTGAGCAACCATAAGTTAATATAAGAATATTTAAAAAATGATAATGAATAAAAACTGAAGAAATGTTTTCCATATAAGAGAAAAACAGAAATAAAACTAAAGAAATTGACTTGAAAACACACTGCAGTTTCTTCATCTTTTTTGTTGGAAATCTTATATGCAACTCCCCACTATAACCTTGCAATATTAAAATACAAATAAAAAACCTGCCGCATATGTTGATGTTGCTTGAAGAAATTGTCATTCATAACAAAATAACTTCTATTAAACATGAACTTATATTCAGGCAAGAGAATAATTATAAATAAAGAGTAACTATAAAAACTATAAAGAGTCCGTTTGACATTTCGATTGAAAAAAATACTTTTGGGGAAAAAAAAATTATTTTTAATTTTTTAGAATTTTGAAAATTGCTTTTGGAGAGAGAAACCGTTAAATAAAACAGATTCGGAAAAAATAATTTATAAAAAATTTTAAAAAATCAATTAATTAAATCAAAAAAATTTAAAATCTACACCTAATAAGCAATTACAAGCACCCTCTAATTGTAAAAGCAATATTTATACATAGGGTCAGAATCCCAAAAAGGCAAAAAAGCATAAATATGAAGTGTGTTTCTTGCTGGTCGTAAATCAGAAATAACCAATATTATTAAAAGTTCAAAAAAAATACTAAAGAATAATAATAACTGCAAAATTTGAGCAGAATCGTAACGTAATTTTACAATTATCAATAATTATAATAAATTAAGAGAATAAATTGAAAAGTGGGTTTTGATGGAGTTATTCAAAGTAACTCACACAGACTTCTCCATCAGCAGGTTCTAAGGTGACAGTTCTACCAGGATGCT
Organism: Triadica sebifera; assembly: GCA_023653625.1. Classification (NCBI taxonomy): domain Eukaryota; kingdom Viridiplantae; phylum Streptophyta; class Magnoliopsida; order Malpighiales; family Euphorbiaceae; genus Triadica; species Triadica sebifera. The sequence continues at coordinate 27,353,508 of CM042899.1, forward strand.
CTGGAGTCCCTCTATGATCAGTGCTGCCTATCGGAAAACAATAAAAGCATTTCAATGATAAAGCGATTCAAAATCAAAAGAAAGAAAAAGCATTTATCTTTACAGACATACAGGAGTAATGAAGAGAGACCTTGATAGAAGACTCGGCGATAGCCTTTGATGAAACCAACGAGGCGATCATCATAGTTAAAGCCTGCCTTCCATATAAGAGAGCCATACCCAAAAACCCACATCACCACTTTTCTCTATTGGGTCTCCTATATTATTTCTCCCTCCCAGTCTCCAGAGGATGAAGCGCGAGAGAGAGGGAGAAACAAATGGCAGCAAGACGCTCCAATTGCAGCAGTATAACATAGTATGAGTCACATGCTAAGCAGAATTTTGTACTAAATTAACGACCAATAAAACAGTTGAGGCCCATGAGTCCAAACATCTTTGGTCATTTGGTTGGATCAATGCCATTTTTCTGGATGGATGGACTACTGCTGGCCCAAAGGGTACCCTCTGAAAAACTATTATCTTTCTTTCTTTATATTTTTCTTTTATTTTTTTTTCAATTGGGCAAGAAAACAAAATATTTTGGATAAACTTCACAAAAGTATCATATGGTTTAGCGCAATATTTTTGGATCCAATCCGGTCAACTAGAAAAAATGGAAGACCAAAAGTTAAAATTTCAATCATAAAAGTTAAACTATCAAAATAAAATACTATATAGCAAAACTATACATACCTTGTAATTTCATTCTATTAAAAAGTTCCTTTTGACATATAAAGGATATAAGTTTATTTTTTGTGTCAAAAGGATAACATGTGGTGTATAAGAATTTTGAATCTGTTTACCTTTTATGAGTCAAAATGTAAAACTATAACACTTTTGTGTTAAAATTGTATATTGTAGTCTGAATTCATTAATAGTATTAAACAACTACTTAACGGAATGAAATAAAAACACAAAAATAAAAACCTCTACTACTTATTTATCAAAGCACGAAATCAAACAATACTTTTGGGATTTTTTTTCCTAATATTTCTAAGTTACATAATAACTAAGTAACGAGGGCAGAATAGGAATCAATCAGATCAGATGTATCCCTGTACTTTGATGGACCTCAACTTAGTTCGCATTCTGATGTTGTTCTATGTTCTTGTTCAGATATGGCAGAAAATGCACTTTCTCACTGAGAAGTGAGCACATCGCTGATACCCATCATGCAAAATTATGGTATAAGATTCAGATTCTTCTATAATCTCTTAACAACAAGCTCATACCAACAAACAATGGAAGCAAACTAGATATGAATGATTTTTCTACTCTGATATTACAAAAAACACAACCCCAATCATCATCTAACCTGTTTTAGAGACAATATACTATATTGTCATCCAGAATCTCTTTACTTTTCACATGTCCAAGTTACAGAGAATTTGGTTCTTCCCTGGTTCAACTTAGTTGTCAATTTCAAGCAATCTTGCCATATGATTTGAGATAAAATTCTCATAACAAAAAATTATAAAGAGAAGAAAAAAAAAGAAAAGAAAAGAGAAAACACGTTGCATATTCATTGTGCTGTCTTAAGACAGATATGACATAAGATCCATATATTGTTCTGTTTCTTTCTCATGTATTTTGATCATTATTTTTTATTTGATAGTATTTGATCATTATTTCTTATTTGATAGGATCAATTTTGTTTTTTCAGAAAACTTTATTATCCCAACAGAAAATTTTCTTGTAACTATTAACTACAATATATTGACTAGAGAAAGATAAATGAATATTACCAAGAAAGAAAATATGCAAGGACAAGATCACAGGTACATATAGTTATTAGTGATCAAAATCTTAAATTACATTTAGGGAAGTGAAGACCATACATAAATAGTCTCACTTGTGATTCTATACCTTAATTTGCTACTATATATAATCTTATAATCTTAAATTAATTACATTGCCCATTCCATCAGTTTCCATTCTACACATTAATCCCAAAATTGGTTGATGATTTAGGAGTGTCAGCGACAGGCAATTCTTGGCTTCCATTTTTCTCATTTGTCAATGCTGATGTTGCTTCTGGATTCTTATGATCCTTGCTTTTACCCCACACAACTGTGTAAAGCCCAAGAACTATAAAAACTGCTCCAATTATACTGCAAAAATATTCAATAATTAACCCAATAAACATTATTAGATACATCTTAATTTCAAAATAATTAATTAGCACAATTAATATTTATTGTATTTTACCTTCCAAGGTGAAGTTGTTCAGCTAGAATAATGGTCCCCAAAGCAGCAGTGATGATCATACATAGAGGACTGAAAGTGGTGACGAAAACGGGGCCTCGTTCTTTAATCACCATGCCTTGTATATAATATGCACATCCAGAGCAAACCACTCCCTAATTACATAATCAATACTGTCAATTATAATTATATAATGATTACAAGAATGGATAATATCAATAATTAAACTACTCACAGTGTAAACAGCAGCAAGAAGCCTAGAGTCGAAGCCAATTTTCCAGGCAGACATGTCACGTTCCATAACAAGTGAAACAGCTGCTCCTTCCACCATACCCATCAAGCATATCCAAGCAGTAAGAGACAACTCTGCTGGGTATTTCTTCAAAGTAAATGACTGAACCCAAAAAAGAAAAATTAAGTTTTAATCAGTGATTAATTAATTAATGTTTTTATAAAACCATCAATTAATGTAGCATATATACTGACTTGCAAGATGAAAAAACCAGCCCAGCCACAGCAACTGCCTAGCAGCATGAGTGTGCCAGCAACCCAATGCTGACCGCTGGCTCCACTAGTGGTTCCATGGTGGGTTGCTCCATGTGACCTTATAAAATCAATTATTGGACCTTTGTATAGAGTCATAACCATGGCTCCTGCAACTGTAATTCCTGTTCCAATAACCTTGGCTAGATCATGTATTCTCTTCATGTTCACTCTTTCCAACCTGTAACAGTACCATAAATTAATATTAATCAAAATTGTTCAAGGTTTCATTTTCATTTTCTCTTAAAGTATAATTAATTATCCTTGTGGTATGTAATTAATATAATTTGTAGGATAATTTTGTGAAGGTGATGTGACTGATTAGTTGTCCAATTAATGTCCTCAAAAGCTAGTTTGCTGGCCCTTAGTAAGGTACACATCTTTGTCATTAGAGTGAGTGCACAACATGATTTACTTATAATTTTACCTGAAAATAATTGCCATTATGAAGGTTATGGCAGGAAGGACATTGACTGAAGCTGATGCAAATGTTGCTGATGTGTACTTCATCCCCACATAATACAAATTCTGATCAAGCACTGGCCTGCAGTTTTTCCATTCATTATATTAATATTATGTATAAAATATTGTCTTTTTCCAGTATATATATAATCAATTAGAGTTTCTTGAAAAATTCTATAAGAATAAATATTATATGCATCACTCCGCCAATATCAAGATTTTTATAGAGTGGATATATACAAAAACTGTGTTTTGTTTTTAACCAAAAAACTTATATGGAAATTAACTCCTATGATTAGTATAATTATGCTCACAAAACTCAAAAATAAAAAAAAAATAATCAATAAAAATTTCTGAAGATGTCTATATTAGAAGAATGAATTATATTAATGAATATTGATTATTTAACCAAAGAAGGCTTGCATGTTTATATGTAGACAAAGGAGTGCAGATAATTAGAGTATTACTCTAGAAAACCAAGTGCCATTATCCTGAGGAAGACAGGAAGAGTCATCTTTGGCCTTATTTTCCTGTAAATTAAGAAAATAAATCACAAAAGTAGAATTAAATTGAAAAGACTAATTAGTTTTACCAAGTATCCAACAAACAAAAATAGAGCACGGTTTTTCTTTTTTCTTTTTTTTTTTAAAAAAAAAAAGAAAAAGTAGAGAGACACCTTTCAAGAACAAGAGCAAAAGGAGCGATAACAAGAGTGGCAACAACATGACGATAAACAGCAAGAATGTAATGGCTCATGCCATGTTTCAAAGAAACCATGGTTATTATAAACATTCCTGCATATCCAAATTGAAGAGATATCATTGCCAAGAATGGCTTTGCTTTTCTTACTCCCTTCAACAGTTTCTCACATGATGATGATGAGATTTGCTCCCCCATCTCTCCCTCGCTCTCTCCCTCTTTATCTACTTGACAACTCAATCTCGCAAATGCATGTCAACACTAACATGAGAAATGGTCCTTCTTATAGACCCAAAAAGCAAAAATAATAATAATAATAATAATAATAATAATAATAATAATAATAATACTATATACCAAATATATATATATAATTGTATACCTACAAGGCACTTATTAAATTAATTTTTCAAGACTCCTTTATCCATTAAATAAAGTACACTCTTATTCCAAACAACTGGAATCCTCTCTTTTTTATGGAATCCTTTATATAATTCAAAAAAAGATCTAAACAAAAGTTAAGGGAAGAAGAGTTTTATTTGTGGATCGCTATGAAAATGATATGCTTTGTTTGGTTTGTATTATTTATAATTTGAAGGTGGGGTTTAGTTATTCCACCAACCCAAATAAGTTTTGGGGTTTAATGCTCTAGATGATGCATTAATTTTGTAGAGTGGGCACACCATTTCTAAAAGATGATTGACTCAAAAGTCGAACCCAAATAAGTTTTGATTTTTTTTAATTGTTTAATAATGTGACGTGAGTGGTCTTGTGGCTAAATATCAGGGCCGTTATAAAAATAATAATAATGGTAAATAATGACAATAAAATCAAAAGGCCAATTAATTAATGGGTTATAATAATTTGACAAATTGATGAAGTAAAAGAAATATAAATAAAAAATTACGCATGGGAGATAATGGCCAAACAAAAAAAGTTGGTTCTTTCGTATTTGGATTCCAACGAGAGGAAAACAGGTTGGTGGAATCCAACAATCTCAAATGCCAAGCATTGTAAAGATCATGCGGTGGAACTATATATTTTCCATCTGCGTGGCTTATTGGAAAATATGTCCATGGCTATATATGTTTAATCTTGCTTAATTTCTTCTTAATTTCATGCAAAATCACTAATTATTAATTATATAGATTCCTTAATCTTCATTAATATCCCACATTTTTCCTTTTGTTAATTGAGTTCTAGCTAACATTGGCATATATTTGGTAAGTTTAAGTTTAATAACACTTCTTTTTCAAGAATTATTTATCTCTTAATTAGGTACATTTATGAAAATTTAACCTAAATAATATGTTCAATAACAAATTCAGCTATCATTAGGGGAGAGTATAGATGGGTATTCTGATCCGAATAATCTGAAAGCAAGCAACATATATATACTCCCTTAAATTTGATTTAATCCTAATCAATCTTAATTTCAGATCAATTCGATTGACTAATTAATCTGATTTTTGAATTAAAAAATATGAAAAAATTATTCAACTCAAACCGATACAATCCAAACAAGTCAATTTAACATTTTAAAAAAAAATCTATCTGAATTGATTCAAATAAACAAAATAAACAAAACTAAATTTATTGATTCGATCCATTCAATATTTGGATTAATTTTATTTGCTCACCTCTAGATATCACTTTCAAGTTTCTGTAATTTTGATCAAAAGATGAATGTAATTTTGATTTTTCTCTTTCTCTTCTTGAAATCAAAATAAAGATGTATTGTATCAAATTATTTGTCATAAAGTCCTTTTTTATTAGAGATGGCATAATTTTCACTGTCACCGAGTGTGTGTGTGTAATTTTCTTACAAGTAAGAGAAAATCAGGTCCACTTTTGTTTCTTGGGTAGGATAGCATTGTTCCTTTCTGCTTCAACCAAATTAATTAAATCTGATTTTTCTTGTGAAACCCTATACAAGAAAGATTAAATGGATTAATCAGACAGCTTTTTTTTTTCTTCTTACATTTTTCGTACGTGGGATTATAATTAGGCTTTCATTTATATCAATATAGTATTGAGATATGCATGTAAAAAGAGAATTTCAAATCCTTGAGATGCACCTGGATTGGAATTTACACAAATTCCTTCTAATTAGTTAAGCTAAAAAAAAAATTATATTCTTACAATTCGATTTTACTTATTATATAGTTAGAGATAATCAATTAACATCAAGTTGTTTATTTTTGCTTTCTTTGGAGCAATTAACGATTGAATATGGAATTTTGAAATCAATTACTCAATTTCTTGGATTAATACATCGCAATTGTCTCGTTTTTCTTGTCATCAATTAAGTATCCGAATGCCCAATGAGGTTGTACTTTTGGATTAAATGAAATTTATGACGAGACCTATGTATATAATCCAGAAAATAGGAATATCTTATGAACTATATATATATATATATATATAGAGAGAGAGAGAGAGAGAGAGAGAGAGAATAAATCCCAGGTAGAAAAGTAACTTATATAGAATGTGGCCCCCGATAAAGTGTATGGCACATCAATGTCTAAATCTTATAATATTATTGGCAATATGAGATTTACAGAGTGCTTTTTATAATTTGGAAGCAAACACACATACAAAGTTGGAGATATTTATGGAAGCTACACTGCTAGTGATAGCCAACCCTCCAAAGCTAAATAAAATTCGTAAATTGTCTTAAATTTTACTCATTATTAATTAATTGTAAGTTATAAACATAAAAAATTAAAGCTCCACCCATTCTTTTAATTGCTAATCTCAAAATGTCACAAAATAAAAATGTTGATGATCATCAAAATGTATGAAAAAAAAATAAAAGGAAGAAAAACACTATTATTTATTGGATATTATAGGCGACTCTATCCTAATTAAAGGGCATGAAACGTGTATATATATATATATATATTGCCTGCTTTCACTAATTAATTTCGCTTAAATTCCATGATCGTAATCAAACAAAATATACTTACGTCTGACTGTCTGAGGCCCACTAGCTAATTGCACTTTTTAGGGTCAGGTGGCGCATAATTATTAAAATCATCACTACCAAAATTATGTGTCTAATCAGTTAGGAATAAATAAATGGAAAATTAAGATCCCGTAAATAGGAAATAGATTTCAAATTATACATTCGCTAAATTGGGAAAAAGGGTAGGCATATCATATACATAATAATTTGATCAGTACATTGCATAATTTGTTAATTAATTAAATTAGTTAATTACTTTCCATCATTGCTAATTCCAGAGATAATCAGCTTATTGCCATCAGTTGCTGTGATGGGTAATTCCTAAGCTGCACCCTTCTCAGTAATGGATGGCACATGGCTTAAATAATCCTTGCTTTTACCCCCAAACAACAGCATATAGCCCAATTGCTATTATAATCCGTCCAATTACACTGAAAATTCATAATTAGAGATAACAAAAAAAAAAGTAATTAGTCGACAAAAAATAAAGTCATACACATAAAAAAGTATACCTTCCAAGAAAAAGCTTCTCAGCCAAAATAATGGAGCCAAGGCAGCGACAAATGATCATGCATAAAGGATTAAAGGCTGTTTATACGAACACTGGACCTCTTGTTTACATTACTATGCCTTGCACATAATAGGTAATTCCAGAAGTAACAATCCCCCTGATATATATTGATTACTTATCAAAAATTAATAAGCCATATTGTTTATAAATTAGTTTAATTGAGGCAAGAAACTATATCAACAAGAATAAATCATAAAGTGTAAGCAAGAAGCCTAGAATCCCAGCCAACAGCCCATGCAGATGGGTGGTGGGCAACTAACAGTGTCACAGACAAACAATGTACAGTTCCTGACAAGCATATCAACGAGAAGAGAGAAATCTCCGCCGGATAAAGTACTCCAGTTTAGTTACCCGTAATATATAAAAGGCGGACCAGCGGCACAACAAAGCAGGATTAAGAGTGTGCCAGTGACCCAATATTTAGCAGAAGTAGCCTGGTGATCAGTTTTGGCTGATGATATGTAGCTAGTACGTAGTTCAATCAAGAAAATTATATGTTTATCGAACATAAATATATATATGCATGGTGGAAGGAGGGGAAATTAACCTCTCTAAAATTAAATCGAAAGGAGCAAGAACAAGGGCGGCGATAGACAATAAGGACGCAGCGATTCATGCCATGATTAAGAGTGACCATACTTATTATGTAATTTCCTGCTGACCCAAATTGCAAGCATATCATCAGGATATAAGGTCTCATCTTGTACAAAAAATCATATAGCTTTCCACAGCATGTTTGATTTTCCATTTCTGATCTCTTTCCCTTAAATTTTTTGAGCAAAATTATGGGAAAGAAATGGAGAAACAAATAAAAATAAGAATAAATTATAGAAAACCTCTATGAGGTTTTTCAAATTATAGTTGAAAATAAATTTTTAAAAAACTAACAGTTTATCATATGTCGTTTGAGCTAATATTCATTCATTTGATATTGTATAAATTTTAAATATTGCAATATAATATATTACATGATTTTTCTATATTAATATATTTTTGTGTGAATTTTTTAAGGTTTCATATATAGTCTAATAATATTTTATAAATGTTTAAAGTTTCCACGTTTTACCAATTATTGTAATTACAAGACAACCAATACATTTAAATCTCAATATTTCTAATTGTTATTTCAAACAATATTTTTATTAGAAGACAATAAGTAAACTATTAGTTTTTTAAATTTTTATTTTTCTGATAGATTTTTTGTAATTTGTTCTAAAAATAAATATGAAAAGTGAAAGAGATATTAAGGAGCGAAAACGTCCTCTATAAACAGCAAAAGCAGGAAATTTTAAGAAAAATTAAAATTATAATAAAAAAACACCCACTTAAGTATAATACTATATTTTTTTATTTTTAGAGAATAATGTTTGCTTATTTGGTGATCATTTAAGAGAAATTGACTTATTAAGTTAAATAATAATAATAATAATAATAATAATAATAATAATAATAATAATAATAATAATAATAATAATAATAATAATAATATATCCATGCATGGCCTTGTGTGTGGAAAGATTTAGTTGGTAATTCATTAATGGAGAAGATATATAGTTTAAAATAACTAATAATTAAATTGCGTATTGAATTCATTACTTTAATTACTTCTATCATTTTCTATAATATATGTCTATAATTTAGTCTGGAAACTTATTTATATTAATCTTATTCCTAAAGCTGATTACTCTGTTGCTTAATTTCATTTTTCATGCAGCATAATTTGAAGAACCTTCCTGCTTAATTTAGTCTAATTTTCAACTTAAAACATCTATCCTTTTCCCATTAATATTGTGCTACAGATACAAGTATCCTCTTTTTCATTTTCCTTATCTTCTTTTTTTATTTAATTATATATGTAAATTTTCGCTATATTAAAGGTCAATACAATACTAAAAAAAAAAAAAAATCCTTCTTGTTGATGAGTTGGTCTAAGCGAATAAGAGTAGGATTTGTTATTTATATCCATCTAGTAATCTGTATAATAATATCTTGATTAAGATACAATTATAAAATATCGATCTATGCCTTAAATTAAATAACCAAATTGTGAAACTTTGACTGTTAACAATGAGCCTATGAACTTAAGTTTTTTAAGGAAGTTGCTCGAGACGTTATACACAATATACTAAGTTTTTTAAGGAAAATAATGACAATAAAACGGAGTTCTACTGAGTATAGTTTCATTCCAATAATTAGCTAGAAATCAATTAACAAAAGGAGAAGTGAAGCATATTAATGTAGATTAAGGAATTGTAATAATTAATTACTAGTGATTTTGCATGAAATTAAGAAGAAATGAAATTAACGAAAATAAGCATATAGCCACATATTTTGATTGAAATTAATAATTTCAGTAGTTGAGCTTGGGACGTTTTACACCATATATGAAAATTTCAAAGGAAAGCAATGATTTATTTTGACAAAAAAAAAAAAAAAGTTTTTTCTAAGTAGCCGTCTATCCCTCTTTATGTTATCACTAATTCAGCGACATAGTATATTTCTGTCGTCATTGCTGCTGTAATTGGTGACAAATTCTTTCTCTTATACAAAAAAAAAAAAAAAAAAAAAAAAAAAAAAAAACTAACTGAATATTCGAATTTGAAACCTTATAACCGAGGTAACTAGATTATTACTATTAAGCAAAAATTTACTGATGACGGTGACAGATTCTTTATTATGAATAGATTGATTTTGTTGTATCGGTTGAACTAACTTAACAAGGTCGAAATAACCTTTCAAGCCACGAGCAAGGATGCAATCTTCTGGTAGGCAAGAAAAAAGAGAACAGACCAAGAATGATCGAACTAAAAATTTCTAAAATTACTACTAAGAAGTTCTATGCCTTGATTTACTGAAGAGAGCTCGCAATTGACATTGTCAGAGGTTACATACTATCTCCACACACACAAAAAAATGTATTAGTTAATTACTCTCTTTATTATTTTTTAATTATTTTTTAATTATTCTTTATGTTTTTAATGACATGAAGCAATTTAAAATATAAGATAATAAATTAAGAAAAGGTCCCTGAAAATCTTGTGCCAGAAGAATCAATTTCCTATTGAAATTCAATATATATATATCTTCCTAATTAATATATACAAAACTTTTCAGATTACACAAAATCCTTTTTAAAGCAGCAATTTGGAATTTAAATGACTCTTCCTTTCATTGAGGCCTTAATTTAGATGGGTGTCAACAATATAAAATTAAATTCATTTTTCTACTATTTATTAAAGAGAGGAAATTAAAAAAGAAAAAGAAAAAAGCTAAAGACACAAACATTTTTATTGTACACTAAAATAGTTGTATTTTCGCATTTCATATAAATAAAAATATGTTTATATGAATTATTTTGTTTGTATGTATAATAATTTTATTTTCTACAAATTATGATCAGGGTTTGAGAACATTTCTCGCAAATGTAAATCTCCATTTTCATATAATTATTCTATTCCTTAACATAATTCATAAAATAAAGATTTGCTTAAAATTAAATATCAAATTATAGTAGATCAATTACTTGTAATTTTTTTCTTTTTTGAAATTTTAGCAAGATTACTTAATTATTTAACCTATACATTTAATTATCTACTGGGTTCGTACCGCCTAAAATCATTAATTAAACCAAAAATGAAGGGGGAAAAATCTAATAAATGTGATTACCTAATTTGAAGAATTTGATCTTCATCGCACTATATCTGCAAACTGTATAAAAGTTTGTAAATTTATTTATGTGAATGACCTAATCCTAGTGGACATGATGAAATGTTGGAGGATGAATACTGAAGTAAACCAAAATAGAAAACAAAATTATTAGCTTAATCGATTTAAATATGAGAAAATTTTTAATCCACATGATTGTATACTAAAATATTATTAAAAATTGATATAAATAGCTAATACGGAGAGGATTAAGGTTTGACAAAGGATTTTACTGCATTTGGAATTCTTTGCGTATTGACAAAAAAACTTTTTTTTTTTTGGAGTTTTTTCAGAATATCAAGATTTTAAGCATTTTGCCATATGTAGTCTAGCAACATATATATGTCATTATATGCTCTTTTTTTCTATTTCCTTTTTGAATCTCTGATGGGATTAATAATTAACTTAGGTATAGAATTGTAATTAAGATAATGATCTTAAATTGATATTTAGTATTTTAGATGTACTTACAAAGCCAAACTCATTGATCATCTTGATTTTTATCAAGTTGAGATTTATTGTTGGTTTCAAAACTCAGATCCTCTTTGGTTTTAATCAATAATCTTTTTTTCATTATTTATGATCTGCCAGTAGACTGGTTGGAATGTCCATGGTGAGCCGCCCGTTCAGCTCACTGAAACTTGCCAAATGTGATGGTTACAAGTGCAAACGAGTTTAAGCTACTCATGAGTTATTTGAATTAAATTCGTAAAATATTTAAATTCGATTCAAAGTTAATCAAGTTAAACTCGAGTAATTTATTGAGTTGAGCTCGAGTATTACAATACCCAATTTATAAAGCTCGCGAACTTAATCGAGTAGTTTTTTAATTATTTATTAAATTATTTTTATAATCTCAGTGCTTAAATTAATATATTTGAGCTTATCAAGTAGTGTTAACTCAAGTCAATTTTGAGTCGAATCAAGTATACTATTTATTATTTTTTAGTTGATTCTAGCTTTGTTGAGTAAGTAGTTAGCTCGAATATTTTTCGAGTCGAGTTCAACCAATTAAAAATAAACTTGATCAAGTTAAAATTTCAAATTTTTTAATCAAGTTAAGTTCGAACCTAATACTATATTAACTCGAATCAACTCAATTACACTCATAGAGGCCATTTGTTATGTCAGGGAGAGGATATATATTAATTAATTTCATCGGACACCATGCAATATTTAAGAGATACCCTTAATTACTATTAATTTGTAATTAGACCACCTATATTTGTACTAATTAAACGAGTCAAGTTAAGCAACAAAATCCATTATAGTCTAATTCCGTAGGCTTTCATATTAGAATTAATATATTAATTTTTTTGTGTGGTTATGTCAACAAGCTAAAATTAATTTTGCTTGTGCTGAATAAAATCCTAAATGACGGCAAATCATTCTCCCAAGAATTTTAGATGGTTGCATACTCAGAACTCAAACTCGAAACATTTGGTTAAACTGAAAAATTTTTATGTCAAATCATCCACATGGGTTAATATATTAATTATTTGTTACATAAGTTAACGACCTCAACAATCCGAACACTAAAATTAACAATGTGCTCTATAAAGCTTAACTTGCATGATTAGGAGAAAAAACATATTTTTGTAACACCAGAAAAACATATATTAATTGGATCTTTTTGGAGAGTACGGTTTTGATGTAGCACTAATCTTAATTAAATTAAAGATTAATAAAACAATTAAATTAACAAACTATTGAAGCATATATGTATGTATATAATCAAACCTAAAAATTGAATTATTCATTAATGAAAACAAAAGAACATCTATCTAAATACGTGCAGAATCATGAAGGAAAATGCTCAAAGATACTGTTAGGTGATATGAGAGAGAGAAGAATATCTGTCTTCTTGTCGAAAAGTGCAAACGAAGTCTAGCTAAAGTGCAAGTCTTAATTTCTATATATTTCTTATCCGCAGTCAATCAATTAGCTAGAATCATATATTAAAAATAATTATGCTTGTATTAGATAGAACTTTAAGAGCGCAAAATAACCCCTCATAAATTTTAAGATAGTTACATATCCAAAACTCAAACTCAATATTTCTAGTTAAGTTATTTACGTTATCTTATTCATACTCTTATAGTGTAAATTGAATGGTATTAAATAGAAATAAAAGTATAAGCACATAAAATGTGTAAGGAATTATATATATATTCCTTTATAAATTTTAAAATAGTTATATACTCAGAATTCGAATTAAATACTTCCGGTTAAGCTATTTACGGCATCTTATCCCACTTTTATGGTGCAAATTGAAGGATATTGAATAGAAATAAAAGCATAAACACATAAAATATGCAAGAAATTATATATATATATATATATATATATATCAAAATTGTAGTCATGTCATTATTTTTCTTTTTTTTTTTAATAAAAGACAGAGAATGATTAAATCTAAGGGAGAATTTGCTTGCTTGTACCATAATTCAAGGCAATTGCAAAGCAACTTTGGGAATGCCCTTTTATTATTATTTTTTTCCATAGAAAATTGCAAATTGCTTTTGTCAATTGCTTTAACTCAAGAATCTGCCAAATTTGTGGTCAAATTTCATAAAAGCTTAAAGCAATTGACACTAGTCTTATATTTTTCAGTGATTACAAAGATTCATGTGGGTTGGTTGCTTTCTTAGTTAGACTATTGTAAACCATCGTGATAAGGGGTGGCGCGGGTAGAATACAGGCAAAAATTGACCTATTCGTTAATTTATTATTGGATTATTTTCATTATAATTATCTTTTTTATTATCTATATTCATCTTAAATCAGATAATCACTATCTATAATTACTTGTGACCGGACTATAATTACCTATTTAACATTATTCTTTCATCTTAAAGTATAAACAAAAAATCTTAAAATAGATAAAATACTAATATAAGTCTCAAGCTTAGATAAAATTTCAAATTTTCATTTATATTTTTTTAATATACACATAATTATTTAAATTATAACTATTTCATGAAGATATAAAGTAAACATAAACTTAAATTTAAATATTAAACTGTAATTTTATATAAAAAAATTAAATAAATATAATTAGATTAGGGTGTCATATACAACTTAAACCCGTATTTTATTTAAATTTATCATGAATAATAAAATTATTATTCTTGCTAATCTCAATTCGTTTATTCCTGTACTGTATTTAAATAGGATGAATCAAATCAGATACTCTAAAATATCTGAACCGTTGCCACCCCAGTTCATGATTGGAGATTGTTTGAGCATTTTCTTCAAGGGGCGGCGATTCGTGAACTGCTTGAATTGGATACAATTATTTGGAATTCTAATTATACACTGGATTTATCTGATGTTTGCTTTTTCAGGAAGGGGCAAATCGAGATCAGCTTCAATTTGAGACAATTTTTTGAAATTTTCATAAAATGTTGGGTTTTCTTATCTGATCATGTTTGCTTTTGGAGAAAAAAACATGAATTGAAGTGGATATCCATAGACAGATTTTCTAAGAAAGCGTAGCTCTATTAGTCTAATTTGTTAGCATGCAAAGCTAAAAGGTAGCGACCAATTGGAAGGTGTTTATTGCATGTTGGAGACGGGCAGATAGATGCATGAATTTTGGTGCCAAAACTCAAATAGGGAATTTGGGATCCATTGTTTATATATATATAATTTTTTTTCTTTTTGATATTTAAATTTATTTATTTATTTATCAACCAATCAGAAAATGATCGAGAAGAATATCTGAAAAATTGAGAGTTACGTAATTATTCCTCTTACCTCTAATTACTAAAGATGATTTTGCTTTATTATGACATGCGACAACCTTCAAGTTCTTACTCTCCAAAGATGATATCCTGATTAAAAAAAGCCAATTTTAATAAACTTTTGCTGATGGTGCAATTGCATTAGAGGGAAGAAAAAGATGAAGACATGGGAGAAATGTGCTTTTTGCTTTGCCTTTCATTTTCATGAATCCATCTGTCTAACTTGATTTTTCGTTTGCTTTTTGCCTATTTTGGAAGTAAAAGAAGTAAAATATTAAGTTTTTTATTGCAAAAAATTTATCACTCAAAATGCTAAAAAGGTAATATAATGAAAAATAAAAATTATTTCTTTTTTGGTTACTTAAACAGCCTTTCCCTCTTCTTAAGTGAAGTAAAATTTAAATATTTATCATCTATTTCTTTAATGGACCCCCTATTATCCAACAAATATTGAAAAATTTATGGAGCATATTTTCTAATGGTATGTATTTTCTTTTCAGCAAAATTAAAAGCAATTGAAAAATACTTTTTGATCAACAAAAAGTTGAAAGCAAAAGTTCGAATCTCTTGGTCAAATTTAAGCCTTGGACCTCTATAATCTCCATCATTTTGCTGCTTTTACTGATGTCCTAAGACAGCATAATTACTAGCCCTTCTTATGTTTTGATTTTCATTGCCACAGCAATAAGATAAAAAATAAATAAAATAAAATAAGATTTCACTGCTCTACTTCAAAAATTATGTGTTCATTTGGGTAGAAACAAAAGGACAGACAGAGAAATATCAATTCTAAAAAGAAAAAGAAAAAAAGGAAACAACGTATTGATCATCGTGAAGAAAAAAAAAGATAGGACAGAAGCTGCACGGCTATTGGCCAACACCAAATCGTAGCGGCAACAATTCAAACACTTGATAATATTATTGGGTATCCTAAAACTATTCAGGCCAATTCTACAACTATTTACTACAAAGCAAGCACTATAATGGACCAGGGTCAGGATAGCAACTTCACATCTTTGCTGATATGGCATTGTCTAGTGGAAAACATCATTTTACTATAAGCTATTCGCTCTATGTCTCTGTCTCTGTCTCTGTCTCTCTGCCAGAACTTCAAGTTACTACTTGAAGATGTGCATAGCGAAGGCCTACAATGCACCAACATGAGCAAACAAGAGATTCAGGAGGCATCAAGCCCGCCCGCCCCACCATCCAAAGAAAAAAAATTTGAAGAAGAGAAGAAAAAGTTATGCTTCCATCCATTGCCAAAGTAGAAAAAATCATACGCATATATTATACCCCAGCTTTATTCTAAAATGGGGAAAAAGATTCCAATATCGAGTTCAGCAAGGCTCTCTTTTTGATCCAACAAGACCTATAGCCGTTGAAAAATAGACAGACAGATGGACAGAGAGGTGCTTGTCCAGGTTTAGAAGAAGAACATGACATTGATGCAAATGCGATGCTAAATTTTTGTCGTATAGAACAAAATGAAAATATGCAGAATGACATTGCCGAAGGACAAAGTACTATGACTCATTCTTAAATATTTTGGACTCGACAATAAAGGGAATATCAAATTCTTCAATTTCAGAATAGTTTTTCAATTACGTTATACAAGTTTGCCAGAATTTGAATTACGTAGTCCTTTATTGTGTCAAAGCAGCTGCTATCTTCTTTTGGATGTGCTCCACACCGAGTCGAGGGGATATTCTTGGGAGAGTTTCCTGAA
Organism: Triadica sebifera; assembly: GCA_023653625.1. Taxonomy (NCBI): domain Eukaryota; kingdom Viridiplantae; phylum Streptophyta; class Magnoliopsida; order Malpighiales; family Euphorbiaceae; genus Triadica; species Triadica sebifera. The sequence goes on from CM042899.1 coordinate 27,370,175, forward strand.
AGAGAATGTTCATGTAAAATACCACCACAGAAATAGACATCCAATTATAGAAAAAATTTAGGAGTATCAGGACTGCCTTAAAGAGGATCTTATTACTGATTCCTCACGCCTCTTAAGTGATCAAGTTGGTTAATTTTAAACTAATCACAACAAGAAGCTTCTGGTATTATTAGCCTCGACATAAACATTTAATTATGTCTTCAATAAAGTGGGTTTGATTTAATTGGTGATAGGATCCCACATTCTGTGCTGTTCTCCAAAATCAGCCCCCTTCGCCACTATTTCAGAAGCTCTATATCCATAAATAGGACAGCTTGGGTTCTGTGATGTTCCCTAAAACCAGCCCATTTTACTATTATTGGAGCAGCCCCATCTGCTAATAGATCCCTGAACAACATGAAGACCAAGTTTCTTATATAACTCTGATTATTTAGAACCATTTTAGACCCAAATAGGCCCAACCCACTGGAGAGAAACAATGAATTCCTTGCAAACAATTCGACAAAATCAACAACACTGATACTAAATGAAAAAAGAGTTTGTACAGCAAAATTTTAACATGGGAAGGGGATCTCAGAAATTAAAACCTAAGTTCATGCACTGTTACAGCAGCCCTGTATGTTGGAATTAAACCCTTTGATTGTACAAAAGCAAACTCTAAAATCCAATAGGCATTGTGAACCATCCTGATTCTGATACACCACCCTCAACAGTCGATATAGCTTCTTGAAACTCAAATCATAACCTTTTTACATATTAAAAAAAAAACTTATAATCAATCCATACTGCATCAGCCCTAAGATATTATTCTAAAAGCTATAAATGAAAGAATGGCACAAGCGATTTATACAACAATTTGTGTGCCATTCACAACCAATATCAATTCTTTTTTAAGTTTTACTGCGGGCTCCTCCAAAACCTCACTGCAATACCTGGAATGGGAAGGGAATCCTAAAAGGATTGCACATAACCCAACTTCAACCTCTTTATTTGTCTATCACTGAATCCGCTCTAATGCAGTGCACAGGCAATTGGAAGTTCATCAGACTTCAGTAAAAATTAGACTCCAAGACATTTTCACTCTTACTTTTGTAATAGAACCTTAAAAATACCCAAAACATAACTCTAGCTTCAGGTGCAATATGAGTTCAAACGAGTGCCCTTCTTATATGTAAGAGTCAGACCATCTCCATGATATTTCCTCTCACTCTAGTAATGGATAAATTGGCCAAAATTTACTGCTATAAGGCATTAAACTCTAGAAGTCAAGCACATGCGAAGTTCAAAACAGTACACTTGTCACTTAGAACCACATATTTAGAAGGTGAAGAGGAAGAAGGGGGAAGGGAACTGAACACCAATAAAATATTTCAAACTTTCATATCACACTCTTACCTCCTCTGACCATTAACCAACTTAAAGCCCCTCCCAAGGCACAGTTGGACTACTTTTTGCAAATAACAATTTGGCATTGCTTATTATTATCTGATGCTCTACTTGGACAGCATTATGGAAGAGCAACAAATTATTATTATCCCAGCAGGTTGGTTATGGTCTCAGTAAATCAAGAATCGATTGACATAAAAACTTAATATGCATGGTACATATATGGCTGATGTTGATAAAATTATAGAACTAGTCCAGCTTCCGTTCTTTCCCCAAACCTTCAAGCCTATTACTTAAAGATTGATTTTAACAATGAGAACAAAACCAATTATATCATATTCAGTCTGGACAACAAGTAGTAAATAGAAACCTCCAATCAGTATTGCCCTTAGAATAGCTCTGTAAAATTGGATGGATTTCTACATACTCACTAGAAGTTAGAAAATATATTAAGGATATCCCAAAATATGTCTAAGATAAAGATTGAGGGTAATAAACAACATAAGTCTTGACCAGTAAGTCCATTTTGATTACAAAGTTTAGCATTAGAAATTCAATTGGAAACCAGTTCATATGAACAAATGTCCTATATCAGCCGAACTTCCGCTCTAAAACTACAAAAAGTCACACCCTTTAAGTAACATTTGAAGTCTTGAGGGATGGGATTTTAATGTTCAACAAAAGCACCGATGATAAAAGCCAAAAGACACATAAAACGAGACAATTACTGATATGCAGTCGCAAAACTAACACTAACTTAAAGAGGAAAACTTAAAATTTAAGTGAAGAAGGGCAAGAAATACTAACCTCAGTGCCATCAGAGAGTACTTTAGCCAACACAGGTATCTCATATTGGTAAGCCTTCTCCCATTCAGGATTGCTAGTAATATCCCTTACCTAAAAAGCTTCCAACGCCACAAACTTAATTCTGAAGAGTAAATGGGAGAGAGAAGAAGGGGATACTGAAATGGGAAATACCTGCAAATCGACGTCGTGGAGGGAATGGGGACCAGAAAGCAAGAAGGCAGCCTGAAGCTTCTCTTTGAGGCCGTCACACAAACAACATCCAGGCTTTGAGTAGAGAACCAATTTTCTCGAAGACAAGGATGAAGAAGAAGAATAAGAGGCCAAAGGGGTGAAACTGAAAATCGATCTGGGTTTTTGTCTAATTAGTAACGCTATTGAGGATGGCCTTGCCGCCGCAAACACGGCAATTGACGTTGAGGCCATAATCCTTCAAAGCTTCTTCACTAAAATCTCAGTCAGACCTCTGTTTTTCACTCTTTTTTTCGGCTTGAAAAATCTCTCTTCGGTATGTATTTGAATAGGCCTATTAAGCAAGACTCGATCTTTTATCCATTGTGGATCTGCTGTCTTATCCAAATACTTTGTTTTTGTAAATTGTAATGAACAATCAGATTATTGAAAAACAATTTATTGAGTCAGGCCACAGCAGCTGAACTTGTTATTTGCCCTTCTCTTTTTTGTCATAATTAGGCATGTTTCTGAAATAATTTTGATGCTAATGTTTACTAATAGATATTAAAATTAGTGCAAATATGAGTTCACCAAGATTATAGGCATCAAAGATTCAACAGTCCCTCAGTATTTGAAATAAATCAAACTCATCAAAAGTCGAATTCTTGGAAAAAAAAATTATTTATTCTTATTTTACTAATTGCAGGGGAATTGAAAATGCATGGGAACAAAAAAACAAAAATCCCAGGAATAGCAGGCCGCGCGAGAGGATGCAAACTGATTCATGGAAATAAAAATAATGGCTAAAGCCATTGTTTTCAGGAATCTAAGTATTCTAAACTATTTCTTTATCCTTTTTCCTCTATTGTGATCACCAACATGGCTCTGAAATCAGTATGGCACAATCATTACAGACAAGTTATCTATCAATGACACAAAGAAAACAAGATCTAGATCAGCTTTTTCTTTTGGAAGTATCTCTTCAAGTGCCACAGCTGCAAGACCGAAACGGCAATGCAAAGACCGAGAGACATGATACTAAACCACGCTACTCTCGCATTAGTACTTTCACTGACTTCCCTCATTTCTGCTTCCCTGCAAGTTAGTAATGATGAAACAGATTAACTTATGCAAATTTAATCAAGGAACATACTGAAAAATATTTTAGAGTTCTTCTAGTACATGCACTCCATTTAATTCTGTTACTTAATTTATTATCTATAAATACTTCTCTCTCACACATATACACATCTGCATAATGGTCTGGTTTAAGAAAAACATGGAAAAATTTCAAAATAATCAGAACATAAGGCAAAGATTAGTTTCATATTCCCTGTTAAAGATCAAAATTAGAGGGAGGGAGGGAGGGAGGGAGAGAGATAGACCTTTCTTTGAGATAGATCAGATTATTGTGAATAGCTTGCACTGCTCCTTCAAGCCTCTTCAAGTCAAGCTCAACACCCTATACATGATTACATACATCTCTAAAATCAGTTAAAAGTATAAAAGAGGCAGTGCATTTGAAGTTGAATCCTATTCAAGACTGCAGTGCAGGCTTAGAGTATCTAAGGAGTGTTGAGTGCACCATTTGAGAACTTACCTCAATTTTTTCTTTCCTCGCCACTGACTCCCAATCCTTGGCAGCAATTCCAGTTTTCCAGTCTAGGCTCAAAGTTGCAGTTGTGGCTTGTTGTTGCTGGTTATCAAGCCAGAAACATGCCAAGTAGTTACCAGCCTCTGTGGTCGTAAATGCAAATTGACCATGAGTTACATTTTCAATGTGGTGAAGATTGTTCCCATATGGTGATGTTACCTAGAAGAAAGATCATGAATTTGCACAAGTTACATTCCAAACTGCTCCAATACCCAACTGTGTTGCCACTTGCCACCAAGTCTTGCAGCAAAGTCTAGCATTCTTTTGAACATTGAAAATGAACAATTATGCTATGATACATCACCAATGGAACATTAGACAAATTTGCAATGATGGAACCCCACTACCATTTAGGGATAAATTTGTCCTTTTTCCTTCTCCAAAGTAGTGAAATTGGTGCACTGACTACTATTTCCAAACTTTTGATAAATTGTTATTTTGGTGAGAACAACATCTTGCTTTTAATAGGCAAACCACCCACAGGTTAATTTGGCCCGAAAATAGTGGCATTTTTAGCTGTCATAGAAAGAATATAACTTCTGTGGCTAAGTTAATTGGAACACAATGTCCACAAGCCAGTTTTCACATTTGCAAGTGATGATTATTTGATCTCCCGAAGGATCCAAAATTATTGACTCTATGTAAATCCTCTTGTGAAGGATGCTTGACTTATTCTTCATAAATCCTAACATCAAAACACCAGATCCCTTAGGATTATCTACCCAATGGGTAGAAGCATGTGACATCAAAACTAGCAAGCAATACACCCAAAAGGCCAAAACATTCTCATTTAAAAGTTTCGTATCTGGAATTGATGAAATGAGACCCTAAAATCCCACCTTGCTTACAAGATGTAATCCATCATGACAATTAAGGAGAATCTGTAGGAGAACCAAACAATGTAAAGGGAGAGATGGGAGGTTGAAATTCTCCTTGTTAGAAAAACAACAATCTATTAATTTCATAGAAAGGACCCTGGTTCATTTATCCTTTATTATTTTTCACATGATATACTGTTAATTGCTTGAAAAGCATTACACTACCACCAGCATGTTTTTCATTACAAGTCCACCAACTATTATTATTTCGCTAAATTTGTAATCATTCATAAATAAATAACAAACGTTAAAACAATTTCACTAATGATTGATACCAAATTCTACAGCACCATGTCATGATTTAAGCAATTTCTTATAATGCATAGACTATGGCAGGCTTGACCCGGTAGTACTAACTAATCTTAGTTCATATTACTTGATACAATTTAATGTACCAGGTAAAGACTACTATAATCACATATGCATCTAGCTTGAGAAAATAAAATAAACCCATTTACATAACAGAGAATACAACAAAGTTGTTAGAGATAGAAAATCTATTGTTTGGATCCTCATATACTTGCTTGAGTTGAGTTGAATAGTACTTTCATACATAATAACAAACCTTTAGACGACACGGTCCATAGTCTGAATCCTAAGGTAAATGTTAGAAATATAAAACTTATTGTTAGACCCTCACCTGCAAACTTGAGCTCTTAGATTCAATTATTTTTCATTAAAAATTTCAAATTACTAATTTGAACAGAAATGCAAAATTGCCATTTTCCTTAGTTCAAACAAATTGGCATAGCCGCATAGCGGAAGAAACATCACTGATTCCAACAATGTGAGTTAAAACTCAAAATCATTAGTTCATTAAAGGATGCTCAATTATATTCCAGAGTAATTAACTATAATACGACCACAAATAAAGCTTGATTATAAAATTGAAAATCCAGTGATATATCTAGCAGTACCCGAAATAATCAAAAGGTACATACTTAGAAAGCACGAAGCAAAAATTGATAAAATTCAAGAAACAAATTGACCCGAATGGAAATTTCAAAAAACAAAATTGAAATATGAACATACCCGAGCAGAGATAGTTGGGGTGTGTTGGGGCTGATCTTCGTTAATGACAAAGTAATCGGCCAGAACAACAACGTTATTATGGATCTCCTCGGAAACACACTTGGTTCCTGAACTGGGAATCGTTAACCATATAGCTTCCGTTACGGGTATTGGATTAAGATTGCTAAATGTTGAACAACATAACAGGATTAGAGACAGCACCGCCACTCGAGCGCGCGAGTCACAGTTCTTCGCCATCAAAGAACAAAAAACCAGACAGAAATTCTTGGAACAAGGTAGATCTGGAACTGTATAAAAGAATCTTTATGCTTCTGTTCTCCTGCGTTTAGTTGGAGGAAAGGAGGATTCGATGTGGGCTATTTTTTATTTTGTTTCCTAGAGCACTTCAAAGATCGGCTGATTGGGGTATTTGAAGACAGCAGTTGGGGCAGCGCGTGGAACTTGGACATGAATTGGCGGTATATGACTCAGTTTGGACACTTTGACCAATCGCGTTAAAATTATACTGTCCATTTAGGACAGTGCAGGTGATAACGAGGTCGTTACCCACGCACAGATTCCGCTCGTGATCCCCTGGCTACCGGTATTGTGTTAATTTTGTTTGAATTTTAAAAATAATTTACAATTAAAAATATAATTTTAAAAAATTAACAGTTTATTCTTATTTTTTAATAAAAATATTATTTAAAATAACAATTAGAAAAATTGTAAATTAAATATGCTAGTAACTTTGCAATTACAGTTTAATAAGTAAAAATCTTAGATTTTAATAAAAGATCAATAAAATGTACATAAAATCCAAAAATTTACACAAACATATATCAAATATAAAAAAAATTATGTCATACAATATTAAATAAATACATTATCTCACGCAATAAGAGGATAAACTGTTAAATTTTTAAAAATTTTTATTTCTAATTATAATTTATTAAAATTTCATAAAAAAATTTCCATAATTTGTCTGAATTTTTATTATCTAGATAACAGTCATTTTTATTTTCTCCCAGACTTTTGAATTTCTTTCTAAAAAATGATTTTTTTTATGAATACTAACAATTTTTTTTTTTCAACACCCATTTCCTGATTAGTTAGTTATGAATGTTTTTTGATTAGTTGGTGAAGAGAAAAAAAAAATTTTCTAAGCAACTAATCAAGAAATGGGTATTGGAAAATGTTGAAAAATGGAAAGTAATTAATCAAAAATAAAATTATTATAAATTGTTATAATTATAAATAAAAATAAAAAATAATTTATATATTAAATATTTTAAAAAATATTTTTTAATATAAAAATTTTAGAATTTTAATTTTTTATAAATATATAATTTTAAAAAAAAAAATTTAACCTCTAATTTTTACTTTTATTTTACTAAATATTTAAATCAACTTTTAATTTAATAAATTTCTTAAAATTAAATTAATAAATATTAAATCTAATTTTAGCATATTAGTATGAGAGGAATTAAAAATCAAAGCTCAACCAAACCATCTTACTCTCTCTATATATACTAATATGTAGCCTCTAATATGAAAGTGTAAAAATAAATAAAATATAATATTATAAAAGACATAGTTACAAAAATATAGAAATATTATTTTACTTTTCTAAAAAGTGACAAAATAAAAATTAAATTTTAAATTAATTGTTTAAGTATAAATTTATTTATAATAAATCTAAAAGTTATTAGTATTTAATACGTACAATTAAAAAAAAACCTTAACATAAAGATATGAAGTTTAAAAGAAAAAAAAACATGAAGAGATATCACATTATCCATTCGCATCCGAGTTATGCATGTATTTCAAAACTGAATGTGTCAAACAAGAGGAAAATTAAATCCGTTTGCTATTGAAATAACACTGATACGATTGAAATATAAATTCATACTTAATAGAAGTAAAAAATAAAATACAAATATATATTACTAATTAATTGTGTGAAATCGAAAAACTAGACTAATACGGAAAAATGTGATTTTTTCGTGAATTTTAAAATCAAAATTATCGTGACGTATAGTAAATTTATGATGCAAACACTGGAATATATAATTGTTGAAAATTATGTAGTTTGGGATTTGAAATTGGAGAACAAAATTGGGGTACAGTTTAAATTGAAAGGAAGAAACTTGAAAGATTAAACTGAAAAAAATGAAATAAATTAATGACCAAAAGAGGAAACTTTTGTCATGATTTGGCTTAAGAAATTTCTCACTTACACGTGGAAGAATGCATGTTGAAACAATAATAATAATAAATACTAATTAAAATATTAATTAACTATTAGCCTTCATTAGCTGCCCACCTCCACCAACCAAAAGCTTAACCTTCTATTAAAATTTTTAATCAGAACTTACTGATATTATATAAGGAGAAAAGGCCCATCTTACATCACTTTCTCAATATTTCTCAAAGATTCCGAAGATGTATTATTCGCTCTTCTTCCTCCATGGCCAACTCACCTTAAACTCTCCCTCTTTTAAGATTTTTCTAATTTTGCTTTAGCTTTTGATGGAGATTGAAGAATTGAAGCTTGATTGGAAGGTTTGGAAGTAAAAAATGGTGAGGAGCTGAGAAAAGAAAAAGGAAAAAATAAAGGGAGATTGCGTTGTGAATGGTACGACCAGCATGGGATTTGCCTAAGGTGAGCTAAGTTTGTTTTATTCTCTCACTTTTCTTTGAGTTTGAAATAGAATTTGAAGTTTTCTTTACTTGGATTTTTGAAATAAATTGAGTGATGTATAAGAAGCAAAATCGACGAATTAAATTAAAAATTAATTAATTTAATTATATGAATTGAAAGAAAAATTAGAAAAATTAATTTTTTATGGACTGAGTTGTAGAGAATCGAATCTAAGATAGGAATTGTTGGAGTCAATAGTTGTGTTTAGTAAAACTAATTAATAATATAGTCATAATCTACTAACTGAATATTTAATAATTAATAATATAACTAATTGATGAATTAAAAAAAATCTAAAATAATATAAAATGATATATTTATATTAATAAAAAATAAAATATATTTAAATACATAATACAAATAAATTATATATATATCAATCCAAAATAATAAAACATCAATAAAAGAATTACACATTTTGTGTTAAAAATTAAAAAATCCAAATGATGTCATTTAACCAAAAATAGAAGTATAAAAGAAAAAAAATTATAATCTACTCATTTTTTTTAATATTAATTCAACTATGGAAATTATAATCTATTTTTAGAATAATTTATTTTATAAAATTGTCAAATTAAATTTTTTTATAACTAAATTAGATTAAAATCTATTTTTGCAGTTACCAACCTGCATCTTAAAGTATTTAAAGAGAAATTGTTACAGCTGAGTTCGACGTGGCGGAGGTATGGGTGAGGGGTAAAAGAGTCATGAAAACAATGCTGCAGCAAAGAGTTGGAACGGTGTGGTCTGGAAGCACAGGCTGGCAGCTGCTTGGTGGAAAGCTAATACGGCATCGTTTTAGCTGAGGGATGTGCAAAAAAACTGCGTCGTCGTTTTGTTGGTTTTTTTTTTTTTTGTCAATGCACTGCTGCAGCAGCAGTGCTACCGTGTTGTAACATACATATAAGCTTGATTCCAATCACTGTGAAAGTGAGTCCCTCAGTAGCTCTACGGGCTCATTCTCCAATCTCCAATCTCCTCATGGCCAACTGCTACCACTCCCTCCTCTTGCTCACAGTCGTTGCTCTTCTACTCTTCTTATCTGCAACATCACCATCATCCTATAATGAAGAAGAAACCCCTATCACCCGCTTCCAACAATATCTCAGATTCAACGCTGCCCATCCCAGTCCCAACTATACTTCCCCCGTCTCTTTCCTCGCCTCCATGGCTCAATCAATCGGTCTAAAGATCCAAACTTTTAAATTTGTTCCTAACAAGCCCGTTCTCCTCGTAACCTGGCCAGGTTCTAAACTATCTCTTCCTTCAATTCTCTTCAACTCCCCACCTTGACTCTGTCCCCGTCAACGGATCCACCCACCTTTCTCCGTCTTCCGTACTCCCCGAAGGCAAAATTTTCGCCCGCGGTGCACAGGATGATAAGTGCATTGCTATCCAGTACTTAGAAGCCGTCCGCAACTTGAAAGCCAAAAATTTTAACCCCACTCACACTGTCCACATTTCATAAGTTCCCGACGAGGAGATTGGCGGAGCTGATGGAGCAGCTAAGTTTGTAAACTCCAAGTAGTTTCAAGATTTGAATGTTGGGTTCGCTATGGATGAAGGGCAGGCGTCAGTGAATGACGAGTTCAGGATGTTTTATGCCGATAGATCGCCTTGGAATCTGATAACAAGAGCAAAGGGACAACCTGGGCACGGGTCGAGATTGTACGATAATGGGGTGATGGAGAATTTAATGAAAAGTGTAGAGATTATTAGTACGTTCAGGGAAAGTCAATTCGACATTGTTAAGGCTGGGAAAGCAGCCAATTCGGAGGTTGTTTCTGTTAATCCGGTTTATTTGAAAGCTGGAATTCCATCCCCTAATGTAGGTGATTGTTCTGTGTTTTAGTTCTTAATGTTAAGTTGTTAACTTCTGAAGTTTTTTTGAATAATAGGCTGTATTAGTGTGTGATTTATTGATGATAATCAGATGTTTGTGTAGGGATTTGTGATGAATATGCAACTTTCAGAGGCAGAAGCAGGATTTAATGTTAGATTGACTCCTACAACTGATCCAGATCTTTTCAAGAAAAAAATTGCTGAAGAGTGGGCACCTGCTGTTGGCAACATGACATATGAGGTAATAGTGTGGATAATTGTTTTCAGTGATTGAAATATATGGGATATCATTATAGGATGAGTCTATTATATAAATATATTACCTTTTATAATAGTTGGAACTCATTTCTGTGAATGTTATGGTTTTTATTCCTTTTCTTAACGGAGTTTAATAAACGAGAAATTAAAATTTGAAAATTGAACCTATAAGGAAAAGAGAGAATGGGGGAATAGAGGAACTTGAATTGTCACTATGTATAAGGTCGACAGATTTTCCTCTTACTATGAATTTCCTTGTTGCCAATGTTGACATGTAGAATGAGATTTTATCTTTATTCTCGTCCGATCAATCAATTACCTATCGGACTGTGGAGTGAATGGTTTGATCAATTATTCAATCCTTTCTTCAACTTGGAATCGGGTCAAAGTGGTCTTCGTTGTTACCTAGATTGAAGGGTTATGTCGATGCCTTGGTGCACCTACTGAATTTTGATTTGATTTTATTTCTTTTATCTGCTATGGTCCTTAAATATGTATCTTACTTAATATTCAATGGAAACCTCATGCTGTCTGTAAATTGATTGATATGTTTTATCTGAGGAATTAGAACATACTACCATTATTTTGTGGACTGAGATTTAACTGACTTAAATTAAGTCTTAAACTGGTTGCTAGATTTGAAATTTTATGGGCATGAAATTTAGTCAATTCAAATAGTGTTCCACGGTTCTCAAAAGCTCATGCAAAATTAAATTTTCTAAGGTTGCATTTATTGCTATGAAATTTTATGCAAAGTGCTGTTTATTTTAGTTATTCTTTATTTTTCAAATTCTGGGTCACTCCCTTATTAGTTTGTTGGATTTCAGTTTTGAATAATGGCATGTCATTGTTTCACGATGTCTCAGTTATTGTTTGATTGACAAACTGCAGATGCCAAAATCATTATATGTACTGTATTTTTTATTGAATACATGATTTAAGATGTCAAGTTATCAAGTTTATTGCAGCTGTTTGGTCAGATTCAAATTTTGCATTTCAAAACCTTCTCCTTGTAAGCAGCAGGTGAAACAAGTTTTCTGTTTTTTCTTCCCCTCTGGTTGGTTTTGCCTTTGGGGTATGTTCTGGTTATATAATTATATTTGAATTTGAATTTTTTTCCTGTTATTCTTATTTCTGTTTGTGGAATTTTAACACCTATGTTCAAAGTCTTAACACAAATTTTAAGCATCTCTTGATTGGTTTCTATAAGTTCGAAGTCTTTAAGATTTTATGCATTTTTCAATAATTTCAGAACATGTTTTTATAATAAAGTTCTAAGCCTTCTGGCAGCCTTCCGGTTGTAATCCTTAAAGGTTGTGGATCTTGAAAAGTGCCCAATAGGAGAGGTTTAGTCTTATTATTTTAATCTATAGCAGCTTCTTTGACTGAAAATTTTCGACTAAGACCGAAGAAAATGAAGAATATTAGACTCTAAAATTTTAATCACCTTCAACATTGGGCGTGGTTATCCTTGGCATTTACTAATTATGGGAACATTATATGATAATATGTATTTGTTTCTTTATATGTTAGCATTGAGAAGCTAAAAATGGGATATTAAAAAACATCTCGGGGTTAAATTCAATTGGGACTCTCCAGCTTGAGCTCTTTCATGTCAATTTCTGACATGACTTATATGGCTCAGTTGGCTTTTAACATGTAGCAGTAGTTTTGTCCTTTCTAGCTCATCTTATTTACTTTTTTTTATTGTTACATTTACTAAAATGAAAATACATAGTTTTGTCACCTTCATGAGTCTCATCAGCCTATTACTTATCATTTGAATTTGTGGAGAAGGCTTCTTTGTAGTTGCATACGTGATTAGTACCTAAGCTTGCTCTGCTGTTGAGTTCATTAGTATACATGTTCCAATGCGTGGAAATCTTTATTGTGATGCATAGATTTTCCTCGGCTGAAAGCAGGATACCAGACTCTGACTAGATGTGGTTATTTAGGAAGTTTCACTTTATCAAACTGATGGAGAATGGACAATTTTGATTAATGTTTTAAGCCTCAGCCACCCTCTAGAAGGGTTTGCTCTGGAATGGTCCACTGTCCGATTGCAGTAAAAAACATACAACGCTCTTGCCTAGATGCAGAAGTGCAGTGTGATTTGGACCTGCGGGTTGAGTAAATTTCTAACACTTAGCAACCCGCTTGCTTTCTTTGCTTAAGTGTGTGTTTTCTTTGAAGTTGCCAGGCGCAAGAAGCTCATCCCTTGTTAAAAGTTGTTTCTTCCCCCTTTGAAGGGTATTATGATATTAATCGTTCAATTTAAAGAGGCTAAAATGGTCAACATGAACAAAAATCTCTGATAGACTACAGATAAGGCTGTTGGAGCCTTTTTTTCCCCCTCTTCTCTCTTGGTTGGCAGCTGCCAGAATATTCCACTATTGCCCCAGGTAAAAGTAGCGGGTATCAGGTAAAAATTAAGAAACCAAGTCAAGTCAATCAAAACGGAATAACAGGTGCAATTTCAATAATTTCAACTTCACAGCCACAATTTTAAGAATTTGAGGCTGGTTTAGATTAAATTGATGTAGAAGGAACTGAAAGATATTTATCAGATGGCGGTGATGAAAATGTAGAGACTTGAATGGGTCTGATGATGACTTATGGGCTACTCTAGAATAGTTGGTTTTACTTCAAAGTAGTTTCCTTGGTTGTTATTTCTTGCAATTTTCTTTTTATGTGTGTTGTAAATAATAAACATGCTTGGATGTTCAATATTACGTGCAACTTTGTTGCATTTTCTTTAATGTAGTTGCTGCATTAGTTTCTTGCGTATAATTTTTTGTCAAGCAACTATTTAGAGATTCAGTGGCTTACTTTAATCAGCTGAGCGCCTACTTTGCTTTGCCCCTTAGGTAATGGTGAACCAATTGCCTTGAATGTGCCTTTCACTTTTGGCTACCTGTCAGCCATCTCTCATAGGAGTGGAACCATGCATCTCTTCACCCTGTTCATTTTTGAATAAATGTATCAAATATATTCTTGATTGTGGATCAATGTTGAATGAATGAATCGGAAAACTTTGAAGTAAATAGTATGGTACTTTAATGTGACTACAAAATTCCATCATTATTACTTTTCCTGTTATCATTTCTGCTGTTTTTGTCTCTGCAACTGAAGAGTGCATTATGGAAAGATATCTGATTATGTGTATGGCAGATAATTGAATTAGGACCATTAAGTGATAACATGGGTCAACCCTTAATTACAGCAGCGAATGATTCCAATCCATGGTGGCTGGTTTTCAAGCAAGCTATCAGAGCAGCTGGAGGAAAACTCGCGAAGCCTGAAATCTTAGCTTCAACTACTGATGCACGGTACATAAGAGTGTTGGGAATTCCTGCTCTTGATTTTTCACCGATGACAAATACCCCCATTTTATCACATGAACGTAATGAGGTTTGACATTTTTGCCTATCATTCTTTATCTTTGTAATTGTTACATTGGGTGCTCCTTTTTCATGTTTCCTTGATTATTTCTAGCAGTTCCTGAAGGATACCATATTCTTGAAAGGAATTGATGTGTATGAGCATGCAATCAGTTCTCTCAGCTCCTTCTTAGGAAGTCCATTCAATATAAGACAGTTTCAGTTGGCTATAGTGGAGGAAATATAATGTTGTGCCTTTGACATCTGTTACAGCTGGTATGATGCATCATATTATTTGTGTTCATTATGCAAACTTTTGTAGCCATATATGGTTTTGTCAGCTCTTGACCAAATTGTGCATATCATTGTTCAGTTTTCTATCTAATTTAGAATAGTATTTTGATTTGAAACAGCATTTCACTACACCTTTGCTATTGTGAGCGTTTATAGATCTGCATGGAACTTAATTATCCACTGTAGAATTCGAGCTGCTTAAGTTAGATTTATAATAAGCCACAACAAAGGTCCTGCTATAATGACTGTTATTGTTGTGATGATATATGAACCAATGTTTTAAGAGAAAGATTGTGAGTATCCAAAAGTCAGCTGCACATGTTCACATAGGCCCTGTTTGGGATTGAGTTTGCCAAAAGCGCTTTTGGAGAAAAAAAATTTATTTTTAAATTTTTTGAGTTTTGAAAACTGCTTTTGGAGAAAAACAGGTAAATATATGTTTTTTCCAGAAGCATGTTTGAAAAGAACAGTTTATAAAAAATTAAAAAAAATCAGTCAATTAAATCAAAAAAATTTTAAACCTACTTTTTGAACACCTAACAACAATCCCAAACATCCTCATATTATTGTATGGTATAAATGCTTTCTAGTGATGTTACTTATATTTCTCATGTATCATGAATTTCTTGCAGCCCCAAATGAAATAAAGAAGAGTATGAATTTCTTGCAGCCCCAAATGAAATAAAGAAGAGTTGTGATAGGGATTAATGGCAACTACACAATTCCTCAAGTCTCTTCAGCATAACCCACTGAACTAAGTTAAAACTAAATTAAAACAAAAAACCAGTTCAAACTGCTGGTGCTTATACGATATTGTCAATTCAAACTTGTGGTTGTACCATTTGTCATCATATAACAGAAAATGTATGCTAACAATCTAGGTATCTATGTCGAAATATAAACAATTTGGTTAAATATACAGTATATTCCCTGCCGACTTCTGGTCTTGTGTATGAATGTTGGAAAAATTGTGAAACAATTTGTTGTTTTATAAAACTGGCTGTGAATGCTTGCATATATAGGTGAAATGTCAAGTGTACATAAAAGATAAATCATTAGGCATCATTCATAGTTGTGAGGCATAAAAGTAGCTTATTGCATTCACAGGACAAAATCGTTCATATCAGCTTTTGATAACATTTTTAACGTTATGCAATTGGTAATCAGGGGTAGATGTGGTTTTTATGCATATGAGTCTTCGACTGTGGATTCACTTGCTCCGAAGATTGTTAAAGGCTGAATCATTATGCAACTAAAAACTGGTTAGTGGTAATGGGCTTGTATATTTTAAGGAAGACTGAGATATCGAGTTGAAATTGCGATGGAATTCCTTGTAATAAGCAGTCACAGGACTCTTAAGAGCTGAATGATCAGCTAGGAAAGTTGCACCTCTTATTACAACTTGGTTCCAAAAAATTAAAAAAAAAAAAAAAGAATCGCTGCAATGGATGAAAGATAGCTCATAGTTTACCGACAACCAAAAAAGTATGTGGACAGAATCTGTTAGATTGAGGAACTGAAACAGCGGATAAAAAGTACTTGGTACAAAAATCCATCCAACCTGCAGTGCCTATCCTTCCAGTGCCGTAGTTACATAATTATGGGACCTAGCTGAAAATAATCTTAGCTTTATTAAATTTAGTCCATGAAAATGTCGGCATTCTACGCTATGACAATTTTTCTTCACAACCTATAAAGAACATAATTCAACATATATATATATATATATATATATATATATATATATATATATATATTACGTTAGACAGCAATGACTACTATATATGGATGTGGTGGTTGTGGAAGACACCCTTTTCTTTACTTTATTATATATATTTTTTCAATGAAAACAATTTTTCCTGGAAGTTTCACATTATCTCTAAATCTATCAAAAACAGAAAAGAGAGAGATTCTTGACTATCTACATGGGATCTTTGCCTCTTCATCCTCCAACACTGCAATAACCTTCGCTGCACCTTCCTGCATGCCCATACCCTTTAATTTTCTTGGCCGTGAAACTTTAATCTTTCTCTTTATATGATCGATATTGAGAGTCTAATATGCATGCCATCTGGCCTTTTTGGAATCTATTACGCTACAATTCTTGCTGGCCAGTGGCTACCTAACTAAAACAAGAAAATAATATCATTACACGTTGCTTTCCTCGATATGCGTGAGGTACGGAAAGATTATGGGTACGGCTTGCCAGTTAAGAGGTACACAGTACATAATAATTATTATTATCATAATATCTGTAAACATGTGGTATATATAACTAAAGATAAAAGAAGCAATGTCTCTAATTCATTTATGATTCTCACCTAGTTTTAATTCAGGTGGGGACTTGATAAGTATATATCGACAGTGCACTAGATCATACACACAGAGAGGGTTGTGTTAGTTGAATAGGGAAGCAATACTATCTTTCATTACAGATATATCTATGTATTGTTAAATTTAGCTTTCATCACGACTTGTTATTTTCTCAAGTTTTTAGTTTTTTTTTTAATTGAAAGAATTAAACTTTTGACATGCTGTAATAAGATGTAGAAATTCAACCACTAGACTTGCTCTTTTTCACAAGTTAACTCGTGAAAATTATGTGCTTAGTCAATCGTCAACTACTACTGGGTGAAATTCAATTTTTGGTTATTTATAATATTGTTACTCTTAAATCAATCTGAAAATGTAAATGTCTTTGGTTCATCTAAATAGGGAAGCAAAACTCTCTCTATATATATACATATAACTGAGGAACATAATTCAAATATATTTTATTACTTTTATTGATTTTTTTTTTTTTTGCAACATAAATTGTTTAATCTTAATTTTAATCCTCCCAATATAAAAGTTTTCATTTTTTTATATCAATTATTAATTGGCCTATTCTGTTAGGTTTCTTTGATGCCATTTAAGAGTAATAGCATATAATGAAATTATTTATTTATCTTTACAATGAGAAGTTATGAAATAAAAGATATATATCTTATCGTATAACTCATAAATTAAACGAACATTTGATGTTTTAAATAATATAAAAGAGGAAAAAAAAACAACAATTACTTTTCCATTGTTGATCGAGCTCGTTTATATAATATTATTTCATCAAAATAAATTCATATTTTATAATATAACTCAAACCGACTATATTTTATATATATATATATATATATATATATATATATATATATATATATATATATATATATATATATATATATATTAAGCCATGCACGTTGTCGACTACATATGATCGCATGGCAATGACATTCTTCGAATTGTGGAGAACAATATATATAAGTTTCATTAGTTTGGTCCAATTTCTCTTGCTTTCACAACTAACCCCTTTTTCCTTTTCAAACTCTAGCTTGTAATTTTCTAGATGTTATTCCTTGGAATTTGCAATGCTAGTTTCAAGTTTTCACAAATGGACCTGCTCATAATTTAATTCACCCCCTAATTAAGCATAAATGAATCTTACATTTTCTTAATGTATGAGATTTAATTTAGTGACGGTGAAGTGATTCTTATATCTTAATTAATTAATTAAAACATGGAAAGCTAATAACAGATATTAAATTAAGGTGGTCAAGTTAAGTTAGCCATTATAATGCTTAAGAAATTTCCTTCTGACTTCCAAAAAATCAAGTCATTTTCATATTCCTTAATTTCTGAAAGATTTGAAAATTAACAAAGATTAAGAGTGTGGCAGGAACATGTGATGTGCTGCTCAAAACAATTATATTATATGCTGCAATAATTATTTAATATGAAAGGTCCTGTCAGCCTCCTTGTGAAAGATAGGGTATCACAAATTATAATTTGTTATTGTTAATTAATTTCTTGCTTAAATATTAGAGAACAATAAACATAATTAATTAAGAAAATGGTTTAGACTTATTATTAATTGAGATTTTCTATGATTTTATTATACGAGGCAAAGTAATCAGAGGAAGGAGATGGGATGGGGTGATAGTTGTACGGATTGACGACACTATTCTCTTCTCACATGGATTATCATCGGAAAAATCAATTCTGCTTTGATTTAATAATATTTCCTCATGTTTTTTTTATAAATAATTTTTTAAGGTAATGTTGCTATAATTGCAATTAATTTCATGTTCACATGGGATGCTTAATTAAATGATTTTAAATAGTTTAGTTTTAAAATTTATGAAATTAATTAAGAAGTCATGATAGGATTAATTTTTATTACCTATGCTTGGTAAAATTAGAATGTCAAAACGATGACTTTGTAAATCTTTTTCCAGAAAGAGAATATTCCAATTTCCATTCACTTAAAATATTTTACTTTATAATTGTTTCTGGCTTAATAGCTAGGGTTCAAATTCAATTGGAATTAGGTAAAGAATTTATGGAGATGAGGAAAAGTTCTCATTATAATCTTTTGACTAATAAAATAAAATTACCCTAAGTGCAGTTGCGGATCCAAAAATTTTGTATAACAAGGTATATGTATATAGTATAAATTTTAATTATAAAAATATATATGTGATACTAAAACAACAAAAAAAATATTTATAATATTCCTCAACAAAGTTTCATATTTTAAAAATAATATATAATTGCATCAATTCTAATACTATCAAATACATATTTTTCAATATACTAAACAATCTTTTAATCACTAATGACTCATTTTATTGGGGTCCGTTTGTTAAAAATAATGAAATCTATTTTATTATATTCTAACTAAATAATAGCTCTTAAAAAAAATTATAGATTCCAATGACCTCACTATTTTCTTCCTAAATCCCCCCCATGCTGGTAACACAAACCACTTGTAAAAATAAAAATTAAAAAAAAACATGAATGTCAAATTATAGATAACTATTAATACAATGAAAAATAAAATCAAATTTTCAAGTCTCCTAATTAATCAACAAAATCACAGATTGATAAAAAAAAATTAAAAGAAAGAGTTAAATTAATTGATATTGCTGTCCTAACAAAAATTTGCTTAAACTTCTCTAATAAGAAGTAAATGGAAATAATTTCCACCATTTTACATAACCATAAATTATTTGAGAGGTAAATATGGACGAAGTCAAGATCAGTTAAAAATTTATCAATGTGGAGAAAAGTAATGATTATTGACTTCATGCAATTAAATTTGAGAAAGATAAGATTTAATTGAATTTAGGGAATAGAATTTTATTATAAGCTAATATTAACGTATTAATTAACAAATATTCATATGGACAATAACAAGTTCTAATAGATATGTTTACGCTTAAGTGTTAGATTATATAGTATATATAAGTGCAAATTATAATACTTCCTTTTCTTAATCACAAAATATTATCTAATTAGGTATATCCTCAAATTGAATTACGATTAGCAATATGTTTTAAATAGAAATATAAGTATAAATTTCTCAATAAAAAAAATAATATAAATCACTTGATATATATATATATATATATATAAAAGGAATGTTATATAGAAGCAAAGTGGCCAAACTTTAACCATTGAAAAGAGCCACAAATTGTCACTACAACAATTGTCACATACAACCACAGTTTCCTAGCTAAAATATGTAGTAATTGCATTAGCTACAAAAATTAACTCTTTATAACCACGCATATTTATAAATTGTAGCTAATAAAATTAATTATTTGCTATAAGCCTATAATTTTATGACAATATATTTAATCTTTTAGCCACATAAAATAATTTTCATAGCAAGAATTTTTTATGCTTGGCCACAAAAAACTAATAAACTGTGTGGTTAATTTTTTGTTGTGATAACATGCACTGTGACTAAAGTATTTAGCCACAAAATTTTTAATTTTTAACTACGATTCATTCAATGACTAAAAAGGCAAAATGCCGGAGTGGTTAGAAAGTTGTCAAAACAAATTCCATGCAGAGAAAAACAGAACAATTTTTATCTATTATTAAAAAATAATGATAAAAAAAATTGTTAGCTGATTCAAGTGTGAAACATACCACAAGTAAACAAACACTGGGCAGTGGCCCAAAATAGAAAAGAGTATATTGCCCCCCATACCCACCCACTGGCCCCCCCTCCATCTCTGTTCTGTCCTTTTTCTTCTTCTTCTCCAGTTTATAAAAATTAAAAAATTCAATAATAATAATAATAATAATAATGAAGGAAATTTTAATGTCACTATCCAAAGGATTCATCATTCATAGGAAAAATGTTAGATTAGATATGAGAGAAAGAGGAAGAACAGGAAAAAGAAAGAAAATGGGAGGACGCGGTTTTAGAGCTTTGCATGCCAGATGAGCAACAGCTGGTGTGTTTTATGCTGAGGCCACAACTGATTCTACTGTTAAGACTGCGCCTTTTGAGTATTCTCTGTTTTTTTTTTAATTATTAATTATTATAATTAATTGTTGTTTTTTAAAACAGAAAAACTTATGTGTATCATAGACACCCTTAATTTAAAGCTACTTATAACCATCAAACCTGCAGATCCTGGAAGTTGCCTTTATTGCAGAGAATCCTATGTTTTGCCATTATTTTTAAGTATATTTTTCATCCAAATTTTTATACCAAAAATAGACAGAAATTATAAGAAATTATAAACCCATGTGAGATAATGCAATTTTGCTCTACTTTTCTTTAAATTTATCGCAATAATTAATTTCTTTAATGCCTCAGGTGTCAACTGGGGAGGTTTTCTTGATATGCAGGTCGATCAAGAGAGAAAAATAACATCCACAAACAACTTTGGCTTATGTTAACCTTTCCATGTTGGTCTATCTTTAACTGGTGGATGTGCGTTAGAGTCTATAAGATTTATTTCCTTTTTAGTCTTAGTTAATCAATGTTGATCTTTGAAAAAATTTGCACTTTTTTAGGGTTTTTTTTGTCCAATTAAAAATGTCAAAAAAAAAAAGTTAAAAGGAAAGGAAACAGAAAGTCATGTAAAGGACTTCATAGGACAGAACAGAACAGATGATTAATTTCATTTATGACTTAAGAGAATTGAGAAAGATTTCCAATATTTATTAATTAATCTTCTGACAGAAGTGAAAGATCATTTCTGGGTGAAAAAGAAGAAAAAATTATGTACCAAAAAAAAAAAGAAGAAGAAATTGTTCTAGTATTGACCATTTCAAAGTCCTCTCTAGTAATTAAATGTATAAAAAATTACTAGAAACTGACTAGTGAAATGCTCTTTTCGTCTAAAAAAAATAATTTTATTATTATTATTATTATTTGTGGTTATTAATGGTGTGATGTAATTATCAGTCTTGGTTTGACCATACATGTCATTTTCAAAAAAAAAAGATTTATTATTATTAATTTTTTCAATTATATTAATTACTAATTAGCTTGAAAATATCTGTCACCCATTTTACATTCAAGTTCAGAACTACTGTTCCTTTACTAGGGGGAAAATTTTGCTCCATCTATATAAACTCACCTTTTGTCCCTCATTTTTCAGTTCGCATCTAACTATTTTTCCTCACCTTCAAAAAAGAAAAAAAAAAGAACAATAGAAAAACAAATAATCAATAGAGATTCCTTTTCTTGCTCAAGAAACGCTACCTATTCTTGAATCTTGATCCAACTTATAATACGATATAAGGGCATTTGACTTTCTTGCAAGTTCTTGATCATCTTCTTTATCACCAATGGTGAAGAGTGAGCACAAGATCAAATCAGAGACATCATCAAAGGCAATGGCAGCAGCATCTTCTTCATCAGCAGGAAGCAGCAACAAGAAGAAGTATAAAGGAGTGAGAATGAGAAGCTGGGGTTCTTGGGTTTCAGAAATAAGAGCACCAAATCAAAAAACAAGAATCTGGTTAGGATCATATTCTACACCTGAAGCTGCGGCTAGAGCTTATGATGCTGCTCTTCTATGCCTTAAAGGTTCATCAGCCAATCTTAACTTCCCCATCACTTCCTCTCATTACATTCCTGACACTGTTATGTCCCCTAAATCCATTCAAAGAGTGGCTGCCGCTGCCGCCAATAGTTTTGTCGACAATGCCGCCGCCGCCCCCTCCACTGCCATCACCACCCCACCACATTCTTCGTCTTCATCAACGCCTTCCTCTCCTTCTGATCAGCTCGAAGGCTTTGATGGTGTGTCACTGATGCAATCTTTTGATAGCTACATTAATGATCAGCCCATTTCAATGCTAGATGATTCTTGGTACAACTTTGATGATCAGCTGCAATCACCCAAGTTTCTTGATCAAATGTTCATCAATGTAGTTTCATTCAATCCGCCAACGATGGTGTTTGATGATTTTTACGAAGGCGACATTCGTTTATGGAGCTTTGCAGAATAGTTCCAATCCAATATTTTTGAAGGAACCGAATTTCATTCTTTTTTTGTCCATTAATTTAATTATATGTTATTAGTATTGATTATTATTCTTGATCTTCTGTTGTTGCTTGAAGATATTACTGACAAGTGACCATACAATTAAGTTCATATGTTAAGTAGTGTATTTGATTTAGGACAAGAAACTCACATGGGTTTGGAGACATTTTTTGGACTCTCTTGTGTGGGTTTTCTACATATATATGGAATTTAATTATGTAATATCAAATTATTTATTAAAATATGTGTGTAATCAATGTTTAATAAAATTAAAAAGGTGGGAGATTAATATTTTCATAAATTACATGTTTCGTTACGTGTCTTGTTTTATAAGTCAGGGTTTATCATGTAGATGCTATTATATTAAAGAAAATTATAATATTAGAAGAAAATTTTGGCAGATAGAGCAAATTTTAAAAAACTTGAAAGTTGAGAGAGCTTTCCTTTTGCCAGTATAAAATGTCAGATTAAAGGCTGTATTATCATGAGAAACAAAGCACAAGAATTATAGAGACTTGTAATCATTTTTTTTCTGCAATTAAAAATGGTCAATGTAATTTCTATAGTTAATTTCAATACCAACAAGTAAATCTAGGAAAAGATTTAGATGTTGGTAATAGTAATATAGTACTATATATGTTGCTTTTTTCAGGAACTCACATTCAGCTGTTAGTCAAACCTTTTGCACCCAGCAAAATAACAAACACCAATAAGCTTGACTTATCTATTGCAAACTTCTTATGGAAAAAAAAAAATGATTCGGCATCAGTAAGTTGCAAAATTTCTTTTTTCAACATTAATTGGAAGAGGATAAGCTTTTACATTGATGAAAATGGTGTTGAACCTTAGACCTTCCTACAAGGATAAAAGCCCTTATCATTAGGCTATTCCTAAGAAAACGGGTTATCAAATTTGAAACGTTAACTTCTTGTACAATAAGATTGAGACTCAATCATGAAATTATTTGTCCAATAACTATCACTATCTCACTTTATTGGAGAAGAAGATGGAATAGTCACTCTCATTATATAAGCTGATTACAGATGAAATGTCTAATCAATTTTCTTTACAGAAAATGTATAAGGACCCAAATTATTACGATATATATATAAAAAAAAAAAAATTGCCTATAGTCAACTAGTGAACCACTTGCTTAAGCCTTAAGCCAAGATTGCACACGACCTGTCCACTTATGCAATGGGTTAAGGGATGGTGTCCCATCCTTAACTTGCTTCTTTGCACAATTCCACATTTTAGGTGACCTTTCTTAAGTATATCACTAATGGGCCACGCTACTCACTTTTGATGTGTTTCATAGAAAAGGGACTCCATTGGTTTAGAACTTTAGAGTATAGATTTTTGGGCCATGGGTAGATAACTAGATTTTACTATGTGGGCCTATATATAGATTAGGGGGTCCCACAGAAGCAATATTGTTGGTGTCAGATTTGTGTGCATAGTACATTCCTACACCAATTCACAACGCATCATGTGATCTAATTAAAAGCATAAATCAATCCTAAATTTTCATTTTTTTTAACATAATATACTATTGCCCATTGTTTGTTCATTTCGTAATAAGGGAGTGATTGTCTGGTTCACAAATTTTTGAATTTGGAATTATACTCTAATATATATAGTTTGTTGTATTATAAATGTGGATTACATAACATCTAATATTCTTTGTCCTAATAATCCAAAATTGTGAGCCATTAGGAATTGTGAGTGTTGTGCAAATAGGAAAACAACTACCATGTCTTGTTAGAATTAATTCGAGGATATAATTGCATAACACCGTTATTATATAGAAACAAACAATCTTGTTTTCCTTAAGGAAGAAAAACAATCCGTGCTTAAAGTATGTTATATTAAGGGGAAAGGGTAGACAAATTTATCATATAAAGTTGGAGTTGGTTTAGAAAATAGAATTTTGTTTTTCCTTTTTTTCAAAGGAAAATATATTCTTTGATTCTCTAACAATCTAAGTTTATGTTCGAATTTTAGCTATTGGATTTCTAAATTTCAATATGTTAATATTGAATTTAAATTTTTTTTTGGTAAAGCTTACAAACATTTTAAAAAAAAAAACTAAAGAGAAATGAATATCCCACAAATATTATAAAAAAGCCACAATTGCACCAATATCATATTTCTTGATTTCATTAGCTAGAAAACAATATGATTAAAGTGAACCTCCTCAAGCTTTGTATAAGCCCCTTAATAGAAACAAGAGAACCACAATTAAATAAGACATCTCAGTTCTTCTTACTGAAACTTTGGACTAATTCAAAACTTTCACGAGCTTCAATCTTTCATGCACCGCCCAAAGGCCGTCACAATGACCCAAATTCACGAATCCTTTAATCTAGATTCCATAATTGTAGAGATAATAATTGGACTCGTTTCTGTAGTGTTCTACTCTGATTCTACTCCGAATGGAATAAATATTTTCATTATTTTTATACCCTTCCCCGATCTTGAAATTTTTTATGGAAGAAATGACATGAACATCCCCACTCTAAAATATTATTTATATTTATATATAATTATTTATATTTTAACATAATTAATATTTTTTAAGAATAATAAAAATATAACTCATAAGTATGGTTATCAAAACCAGTCTGGTTTGGTACGGTTGGTTCAACCGGTGAACCAGTCAAAAAATCGGATCAATTAACACTAAAAACCATATATGTTTTTAGCTCGAGAGGAAAATCGGTCAACTGACCGGTTGGACCGTGATCCAAACAAACCGGTTCGATTTTTAACGGTTGGACCAGTTAATTAATTGCTGAAAATGCCTAAAAAATATTGAATTTATTTTCACCAAACTTGAAATGAGTTGTTAGCTATTAATAGAACAACCACTTTTGATTATATATTTCTATTCTTATAAAATTTTATATAGAATACTAATACGTATTTACAATTATAAAATTAAATATATTTGATAAAATTAAATTCAGTTGTCTTTGAATAAAATTTTATATAAATTATTTTGATATATATTAAAAAATATTATTTTAATTAAGAAATGAATATTGTAATATTTAAAAAAATCATTTTGATTTTTTTAAAATTAAAAGTATATAATTTAATTAATTTTGTTATAATTAAAATAAAAAATAAAAATAAAAAATAAGTGCTATTATATTTGAGAATATTTTTAAACATAGTTATGTATTAATTTAAATCATGAATATTAATATTTTTAGCATATTATTTTGCATGAAATATATTTAATATGTATATTTTTCATATTTTAATACATATAGAAATGCTAAAAGTTATATTTTTAGAAAATTTCGCCCCATTGAACCTTAAATCCTTGATCCATTGTCTTTTTTATTTCATTGCTTAAGCCGGATTTGATAATCTTGCTCAGAAGTAAAAATATTTTTTATTTAAACAATTATATAATTAACTAAATAATTAAAATAAAAATTATTTTTAATATTAAAATAAAAATTAATAAAAATTGAGAAGGGTCCCATCACCGTGTGGTGTTGGAATGGAAATCCATAATTTTTAATCGGTAGAGAATAGTAGAGAGTTGAGAACGGAGTATGAGTTTCGGGGACGGGGAATTCCGTACCTTTGGCATGTGATCAAACTTAAGCAATTATTTTCCTGTTAATGTTTCTCTGTTTTAAATTAAAACAGATTTTTTTCAAGGTACTTAATGTTTTTTTTTTTTTAAAAAAAAGGTTAATACTGCAAATGGTGTTTTTAGTAAGACAACATTCACCAAGAATAAAAGAAAATAGCATGTGCATCCAAAGGGTTCTTAAGTGGTCAATTTAAAGCTAATTGGGAAATAGAATGGCTTTGGAGTAATGCAATTTTCATTTGCTGTAAAATTGAAACAGAAGTAATTATGGTAATTACATAAGAGACATCAGAATCAAGAGACAGCTTCTCATGGTGAGATCACTTTGTTCAATTATTACGCATAAAAACGAAACAGTTAACAAATTTTCAAATTAAACAAAGCTAGAGTGTTATTTCTCTGCTCGACAAATTATTCAATTCATAAAATGTTGGTACAACCTGCGAAACCAGCTTAATCCTGCAAAACAAATTGCGTTACTTCAGAAGCAAATATTGCTATTAAAAGAGACAGCAAAACCAACTGATAAAACAGCGAATTACAAACATCGAAAGGCACTAACACACACAAAACAAAACAACTGCCATCAATTAGATTATTCGAAGTTTTGTGATCTGTGTAGATTTATATAACTAAATCAAGGAACCAAGAACTTTCCCTTTCTCAGATTTAATCCATTTCATAGAGGTTACATTCATATATATGCAAAGAATCCATGAACTCACTCATAAACAATGCTCTATTACGAAAATGGCCAGCTCAATCAGTATTATATAAATACAATTTAGTGCAAGATACAAAAAGGAAAAGTATATATAAGGAAGGTGAAAATGGCATACCAGTAATCTAGCAGCTATAGAGGATGGATTTTCCACGGTGCCCATATAAACATAAAAACATGAACCCCGTTTAATATAGTTTTCAGCAAGACCAGCTACGTTTTTACTTCTAAAGAATATTGCAAGAACACCGTCTTGGGCTAACTGCTGGAACAATAAAGCTGAATTCAGTGAAAAATGGAAAAAAAAATTACAATCGTAATCTGAAATTGCTACTCGTAAAAAGCACTGAAATTAATTTGCTTTTTAAGGAAATAATGTTTGCTTAGTAGAAAGAAATGTTTTATGAGCAAATCCTTTTATCAATCTAAATGTTCCTATTCAAATTGCTGAAAAATATCTTGCTACTATTTATGGTTGAATTTTTTCAACCGTCGATATCACTAAATTATATTGGCTTATGAAATGAAAGCTTACTTCTTTGAGAGCTATCATGATCTCCGTCAGGACTGACTCTGCCATACCTGGGACCAAAAGGCCACAAATTTGCCAATTGCCTCCTCCACCTGATGCATCTTCCACTCCTGATCACCTCTCCATCCTCATCCTCGCACTCGTTTTCATTCTGAGTACTATTTTCTGAAATTATGGGCAACTCTTGTCTGCAGACAGGGCAAGAATTGTGCAATCTCAACCAAGGCACAATACAATCATTGTGGTAAATGTGTTTGCAAGGCAATTCTTTTGCTTCTCCTCCAACCTTGAATTCTTCCATGCAAACGGGACAATGTGAGTCATTGACCAAATGGGTCTCATCTATTTTCACAGTGGGTATTGCGTGGATAACTGGCTCCGGTGTAGGCAGTGGCCCTGGCCGGTCATTTTGAGTCAGTTGTTCGATTAGGTCATGGAGGCCTGAATCCAGAAAGTAATCCCCGGGGTTAGGCCTGGGAGGAATCGGGGGTTGAGTTCTCAAATTGGGATCAATTGGAGAAAAGAGATCTATTGGTCTAAGGGCAACCCATGGTCTTGGCCTGGATTGGATTCC
This sequence comes from Triadica sebifera, assembly GCA_023653625.1. Taxonomy (NCBI): domain Eukaryota; kingdom Viridiplantae; phylum Streptophyta; class Magnoliopsida; order Malpighiales; family Euphorbiaceae; genus Triadica; species Triadica sebifera. The sequence goes on from CM042899.1 coordinate 27,398,333, forward strand.
TGTTTCTTCCTCCAAATTCATTCTACCATCTAAACTCAGATTCCTACGTCTCCTAGGATGGATTTCATCATCAGGGTCCCATCGATTCCTACGTCTCCTAGAATGGATTTGATCATCAGGGTCCCATCGATTCCTTCTTCGAAACAATGACCTGCCACGAGATTCGGGTTCAAAATCGTCGAGACCAAAATTAATTCTTCTAATTGGCGGGTCAAGCATGAGAGACAGTGCTTCAAGTAAGCGAGCGTCAGGGGAGGGATCAAAAGCTGTAAAATCAACAACTAATCTGGGTCTGTTCATCTCAATCTCACAAAGGAAATGCCCCGAACATCGAGGACAGATGATTTCAGTTGGGTTTGAGGCTGCAATCCTGACCATTCGATGACACTGGTAGCACCAGTATCGTTGAAAAGTTGCTGTGGTTGTTTCATCAGGTCTTCTTGGGGGGCTCAAAGACATGGTTCTTCTGATCCTTAAGTTGGAGAAATCAAATGGGTTAGCGTTAATTTTGGCTGATTTTTTTATTTTTAAGGGGAGAAGAAATGAAAAAGGAGAAAAATATTATATATAAGAAATGTAGATGAAGCAAGGAAAGAATGGTTTTTCTGGGTTGCTGGGTTGCTTAAAGCAATCCTTTCTTTATGTATTTATGCCTTCACTTTCCATGCAGATACTGTTAGGGTGAACTGTTTCTTCTTTACAAAGAAGAGAATGTGTGTGCTTTGGTACAAAGGAAGGGAAATCGAATCGGAAGAAAAAGGTTTAAGGTTTGGGTTTCTTGCTTTTCAACTTGAAATTGCGAGGGAAATGTTAACGGCTACTTTCCGGGGAAAGACTGTTTGGATTTTTTTTAGGGACGAAAATGCCCTTTGGCTCTTAAAATGGGGAAAAGTGCTCTTTTAATCTTCATGTGTTTGTTCTTTTTTTAAAAAAAAATAATAAATTCATGTGTTTGTTCTTTTTTAAAAAAAAATAAATAAATTCATGTGTTTGTTCTTTAATTTGTTTAAAGGAATTGCTAATTTCTCTTCTCGTTGTTTCAGTGTCAAACTCATTTATTACTTTGCCTTATTTAGTTTAATATTGAATTTATTTCTATAATTGACTAAATGTAACTTTTAACGTATTTTTTTTATAGATAAATAGTAATAATAAAAAAGTTTTAAAACTTCGAAATTATTAGAGTTGGCCCAGTTAGGATATGTTGGTCTTGTTAAGAGTTTGGCTATTTTAGGTTTTTAAATTGGCCCAGTTTCCCAATTATGGACTTTCAATGGGCTATGTCTCTACGAGACTGACTTTTTCTCAACCGCAATTCATTCTAAGATAAATTCTAGGTACGAAAAATTATTCAAAATATTCAAATTTATTTCAAACTCTTGGTCAAAAAAAATATTCAAATGAGTTCTGCCTTCTAATTGAACAATTTTTATTTTCACCATTGTCTCTTTCAGTAATTATGCTATTAACTGTTAATTGCATAATTCGAAAAAATATATATTTTATTATCTATAATTAAAAGTTCTGTTCAAATCTCTAATACCTGTTTTTATCAACAAAATACCAAATATATAAGCAATAATACCAAATTAATTTCCCTCAACATTAGGAACATGTCTACTAACTTGCATGTGGTTATTCATTTGTATTTTATGATTCCAAGGAACGTAGTTTGTTTGTTTTCTTTCTAATTAAAGACAGATTTTTGTCAAAGTGTTACGTGACCACTGCTTGCTCTCCTTCTGCATGACTTAATGAGTTATTAATTCATTAATTTTTATTTTGTATTACTATCATCTTTCAATGTAGCTGAGCTCGCTACGATTAATTAACAATTCATCATGGTTTAATTATTGTAGATATAGTGTTTTAACGCTAATTAATATCAGGGTTTTATTGTTAGAGAATTAGTGTATCTACTCTCTAATGATCTATTTAATTCTCTACATCTCACTTCCATGAGATCACATCATCTAGTTATGATGCAAAGTGTATGATTGAAAGAAAATAACTCGCATCATTAATATTGACCTACTAATAGAAAATTTTCCATTCCATTAAAGGATATTAATACTAGCCATAAATTGAGATTTATATCTAAAGTGTACGTTAGAAGAATTTAATTATTTTTTTAGCGGTTGTGGTCTACTGCACATTTAGCCCTAAAAAGCTTGTGTGTTTTAACAGAAAAATAAAATATTATACCTGAAATAGGAAGAGTAATAATGTCATAAGCAGGCCCAAAATTATAGCACTTAATTAATTATAGTAATTAGTACTGATCATGGAATGAGGTCCCTCTAAGCAATTATGTAAAATTTTACTCCCACTCAGACTAATTAATTAATAAAATTAAATAAAGTATTAAATCACTTATAAAAAAAAAAAAAAAAAAAGTTTCTTTTTTTTCTATTCTTTTTTTATTGAGCAAAAAGTCCTTTTTATATATATTTTTTATTTCATAATCATGCTGTCTTATCTAATTTCAAATTCACCATCACATATAGCAATTAAGTACAGTTTGTTGGGTTATGGTCACCCATTCTTGACCAAACCCTAATCTGCATTCTGCTATATGCAGAAGCTGAACGATTACTGACAGATAATTTGCAAATCACATTCTACTGATTTCTTTTTTATAATTTTTTTTCCTATTTCAGTAGCATGTTTTTGATAAGTGATGTACGTATATATGTATTTTTGTTATATAGACTAGCTTTTGTAATTCTGATCCTTTTTTATTAAAAAAAAAAAAAGTAACGTGCATCCACATTTATTTAAGCTTAACCTTTTAGATACGGATGCACATTGATATATTTATATTTAATCAAATCTAGATTGTTTTTAAATTTTAGAGCTAAGTCATCCGATAATTTATTATATATAGATTTAGATCTATCTACAAAAATTTAGTTCTTTTTTAATTTTAGTTTAGTTCTGAGCAAATCTAGATATTTTTTAACTTATTAATATATGTCAGCAATGCTAAATAAAAAAAATTAGATTTAGAGTATTACGTTATTATCAAATCAAATTAAAATTCATTTAAAATTATATTTAAAATAAAATTAAAAGTATGTATATTCAAAAGTTAAAAAAATAAAATTATTATGATATAAAAGTGAAATTACAATTTTTTTTATGTTATTTGTGCTTAAATTAATTGATAATCACATGCAAATATATTGTTTAATGTTGGAGCTTAAAAACTAGATATAGCAATTGGACTCGTTTTTGTCGTGCCCCGCTCGTAATAGAGTGATTTTTTTAATAATATTTATGTTTCATTCCAATAACAAATATTTTTTATAACATTACATTTTCCGCTCCAATCCTCATCCCAAAAATTATTATTATATATATATATATATAATTATTTATATTTTAATATAATTAATATTTTTAAAAATAATAAAGTAAAAATATAGCACTTATTTTAAAATAAAAAATAATTTTTTATTCAAATAATTAATTAATTAATTAAAATAAAATAAAATAAAATTTTAATTAATAAAATAAAATAAAAATAATAAAAATCGAGAATCGGATCAAGAATCATCATCCCCGTATAGTGTGGGGATGGAAAACTGTATTTTTTTCCTACAGAAAATGGGACCGGACGAAAAACAAAGTAAAAAATAAGAACATCCAACTCCACCTCGAACTCCCCCGTTTTCGTTCCTATTAAAAACTTTCTATATATTTACCATTTCGTTACACCTATTTTTATAGATCGCATGCATTTGATCAATAGCGCAATAGTCTAGTATATATGTACTTCTGTAAAATCATAAAAAAATTTAGAGAAAGAAAACCACTTGTTCTATAAATTTATTTAATATACTCTCTTTAATCGAAAATTTATTCAATTAATTTATTGAATTGACTCTTATAGTTATAAAATTTTGTTCAAATGGATCTCCAAAGGATGGAATTAATTTAATCAATTAGAAGCTAATATAGAATGGAAAAACATTTATTAAATTATAATTTGCTAGTTTAATTAAATATATTGAAAACCACCTTTATACATCAATCTTTTTGACAATTGACATCTATCAAGATTGAATCTCATTAAATTTGTTGTTAAATTCTTTTAAAACGCCGAATGTTTCGATATAAATTATGAAATAGTCAAATGGCTTGCCATCCCATAATGTGGTCTTCCCCATCTAGGCCTTGGATAATAATTTTTCATTTTTTCAATTATATGTTTTATATAATTAGTACAATAATTGTATTTCATTCCTTGCTCATTAAAATAATAAGTGAATAAGTGTTTTGTGTTTTTTGAAATCCTACTGCTTAATAATTAGTTTCAATTTTTTGATATATAAACTGACGATACATATTGTTTTGAAAAAAATAATCAGTGATGGAACATTTATTTTATAATATTAAATATTAGAGATTTTATTTTTTAATTAAAACAGAATAAATAGCATTTTTTAAATTCATATAGAATATGGATGTTGATCCGAATAATTGGCAATTCATCCTAGTTTTACACGTACAATTAATAGAAAGAGTAGAATTTGTTAGCTAAAATTTAGTATATTTTGGAAGGAAGCACGTCTGAAATTGTAAACCATGGAAAAAAAAAATGTTGTGGAGGTTGAATTCAACTGAATCGGATTCATAGATTTAATAATAATAAATTATTATATAAAAATATTATATATTTATATTTTATAAATATATAATTAATTTTAAGTATTATTTTTATAAGATAATTTATTATTAATTTATAACTAAATTATAAATTATATATATATTTTGTAAAGATGGGATATAATACAAATTAATCTATATATCAATTGAATTAGCCCATTAATTTATTTTTTAATAGATGGGAGGTCATATCTAATTTCGCAACCAACCAACTTCGCAGAGAGGAATGAATACATTGTGTTAAAAGTCAATAAAAAGGAGTTGATTAGGTGACCTAACAGTAGCAACAGTTCCCGCTCCACACATTTGAAGGAAGGCAGAGACAGAGAGAAAGAGAAAGGCTAATAATAATAATAGGTTAGGTTTAAATAAAGATTAACGGTGCATGAGATTTTATTATTTTGACATTTCCAGTATATGTTCTTGCCATTTTAAGTCGAATGAATTAAATTATTAAATTTATTTTTATTTTTATTTATGCCGAGTCAGTTGTTCTATTTGACTGATTGTAGATAATTATAATTATATATATTGGACGCTATCTTTCAAAAGAAAATTCAAAATTATAAATAACATTAAATATGCAACAATATTTTGTTTGATGTTGTGAGAAAATTAATTAAAAAAACTTTATATTTGGAAGTCAAATTAGGGAGATTGGGGGGTTTGATACTTTATTGAAAAATTCAAATCAATAAGGTCAGAGACCTTATACTTGAAGGCAACTCCTAATATGTTAAGTTCTTAAAACTTTGACCTTTTTTATTTTTTATTTTTTATTTTTTTTACGCCATGTTGTTTGTGGTTGTGCATGGCCGATATTTTGCAATTAAACAAACACAAGTTTTGAATACCCTTTTTTTAGGTCGTAAGGAAAATGTGGTTGTAGGTTATACAACTAATTACCTGAGTCTGGTTGGGGACCTGTCTTTTATGAATTTGGAATTAGTTCAATTGGGTGTCTTCATTTTTATGATTTTCTGTACTCTAATCACAAGCCATTAAATTTCATGTAATATGTACAAATATGCATTCTTGTAATATATATATATATATATATATATATATATATAATCATGTATAGATCCTTCTATCTTAGGAGATTTGTTAGCTTGTTTTCTATGTTTATTTTTTATTGTAGATATATGTGTTTAGATTTTTAGTATAATTTAAAATACATATTTGTCACCCTTTAAGAATGAGATGAGATGTTAAATATCATATTTTTTTGAATTAGATGTGAAATATTCGAATTCTATGCTTAGAATACTTTTAAAATTTGAAAAAAAAACGATTTACTTTATTAATAAATCTATCTGACGCAAATCTAAACTAAATTACGAAGAGCAAAAAAAAATGTTATTTCTTTACTATTTAAACACTTTCATATTAATATGGACTAAAATCTGATATTCGCATTCGCATTGAAATGTTATAAATATGACAAGTGCAGATATCTTGTTATACTAAAAATCCAAAAACAAGTGTCCACTTTTATCCAAAATTTTAAAAAAAACATATATTTATAAGGTTCAAAATTAGTTTAATGTGGATAAATTGACAAATTTTACGAATATACTGGCCATGACCCTCATATGATTTAGGGGCTATATATATATATATTATAAATGGGCAGTTGAATATGCTGTGAGAGATGAAATCAGGTGCTGCAAAGCAAGTCTGAATTGTAAAATCAACAGAAAGCCAATACATACCTAAAATTATTAATGATACAACTCTGTCTTTTTATTATTTCCAATTCTTTCAGTATTCACACTGACCACTTCAGTTACTTTCCATTTAATGAATTTTGAACAACAGGGTCAGAAGAATAATTACCCTTAATAGTTTATAGTAATATGGTTATTTAATTATTAATGAAGCGCTTGTAAATAAAGAACTAGACAATTGTAATCACTTTTCTATTTTTCCATAAAGCAAATAGGCCCTTTAATCAAATTCTTTTTGGCTCTTATATATATATATAAATTAAGAATACTTTCTACAACATTTACTTTCTGTAATTGTTGAGCAGAGAGAAATTTTTATAATTTTGTTTGTCTTTTGTTTTTTTTTTTTTGCAATAACTAATAAAAAAATGAATGTTAAAAAATGAGAGTATTTTTTAGTATTCTTTATATATATATATATATATATATATATATATATATATATATATATATATATATATATATATATATATATATATATATTCAGACTGTTTTTGGGATTGAGTGGGATATATATATGGGACCAATGCCTAGTTGGCTTTTTCATTATTATGGAAGATTTAGTGTAGTATTAATAATGGTTGGATTAAATTGCAAGCAAAAGATGATGATTCTGATAATTCGGTTAGGACTTAGGAACTTTAGGAAAGAGATAGACTATTGATTTTTCTTTTCTTTTGTCTTTTTTTTTTCTTTTTTTATAACGTATAGGCATGGCAATTGTCATCTTTCCCGCAACAAATAGCTTGCCAAATGGCCCAAATCATGTGGGAGACAAAATGGAAAAGGGTTTTTTCTTTTAATTTTCTTTAGAATGTTGTCTTAATTTTTAATAACATGTGCAAAATTGCAAGTCAAAAATCTAAGACACTCTTTTTAATACTTTTTAATATTTATTTTTTAATTGGTGGATGAGAAAAAAAAATAAAAAAATATTTTTAAAAATTTATATTTTTTTATCAATCCGTTGAATATTAAAAAGTGTTAGAAAAATAAAGAGTAAACTTAGCATTTTTTATATATATTTATAAATAAATATCGGTGAACCAAAATAATAATATAGCTATAAAATGATGCCTATTTTGTAGAATAGGTTGAAAGGTTTAAATTTTAATTCTCATAAACAAACAACAGAAATATTATGATTCTATTTTTAAGGAAAAAAATTATTCATAGACTTCTTTATAGGATAATTCTGAATAATTAATTAAAGTATGGGACCGAATAATAGAGTATATATGGAAATATTATAGTATTATAAAATGGAACAAAGGCAATATATAAGATAAGGCAAAGCGATAATGAACAATAAATACAAAATAGGAAAATAACAAACATGCCTCATGCCTGTTCTAAATATTAAAATATGGAACTACTTAAAATCAATTGAAAATTAATTGATTTTTTTATTTCCCACTAATATTAATTAATCAATTAATTTTGTCTATTTAAAGATTAAAAAAAGTTTAAACCCTAATTTTTTTGCCAAGGGATAATTAAAGTCATTTTATAACATCTGTACAAATAAATTCGTACATTTTGTACAAATAACAGCTCCCTTGGTAAAAATCTGATTTAAATTAAAGAAAAATGAAAATTTCCTCTCTATATTTCAATGTTAGATTATTCAACCCCTAAATACAATTTATTGTATAATAACAAAAAAAATATATAAAATAAAATAAAATATGAATGAATAGGATGACGAAAAATAATAAAAAAAATAATGTCTTGTATTATTAAAAATATGATTATTAATAATAAATAACACATTTTAAAAAATATATAAATATTAAAACATTAATTTTAAATGTTAAGTTATAGAGTAGAACTCGCACCAAATCAGCTTAGTTTTTGAGAACAATTTAATGGTGGGAAAATCTCCAAGAAAAGTATTTGACCAGATCAAAGTTTTCATGTGGATTAATGGAGCAGGAAAAATATTAAATTCCAACACCATCAGAAATTGACCAAAAGAACAATTTTTAAATCACATAAAATTTACAATTATAAATAGAATTTTATTAAGAGAAATGGCAAGGACATACTGCAAAGACATTCCACTCACAAACTGGAATCATCAAAATTTCTCACCATTAAAAAAACCAAAGTAACATGTCTTGGGAAGCAAAAGCTAGGTCAGGGATGAGCTAATCTACCTTTCTATTTGCAATTCGTATTTAAACCAAATCAACCTAATATTTAGTGAATGGAAGATCAAAATTCAACCAAAATAATAGATTTAAAATACTTATAGAAGCGAGAAAAAAAATCTACATAGATTTAAATTCAATAAAAAGAGAATTTTCAACTAATAATTTTGAATTGATTATGTCTCTCAACTATTTAATTTGTTCAAACCGATTCCTTTAACTGAAATTTTTTAATTTATTTAGTACATATTTATTCTAATTAATATAATTGAGAAAGTTAATGGAATAAATTTTTTTAATTAAGACAATAATTGATAATTATGGGAATTAATTTAAAAAATTTTCATTAAAAGATTTAATTGTACATATTCATAAAATTTAAGGATCATGATATAAATTTGCCTGTTTTTAAAAAATTAAGTGAAAAGATGATAGCATGCATGAAAAGCTACAGTTTATTTGGCTAAGATAAGAAACCCTACTCCCCACTCCCAACTTATCATGTGCTTTGCACAAAGAATTAAAAAAAATTAAAATTAAAATAAAATTAAAATCTAACATCTATCCTGCATGAATGAGGAAGCCACATGGCTTCAAATATATATATATATATCGAGAATCAATATTTTTTTAACCCTTGTTGATTCTAGTTATACTCCAATCTTATAACATCTATCTGTGATTATTTCTTTTTCAGGAAAAAAAAAATCGCAAACTATTTATATATATGATACACTTTCGGTTTGGATTTTGTGAATTCAGTTATTTTAAAATTGATTCAACTATTTTAAAAATAATAAAAATAAAGCAAGAATTTAAGTGTTGAGAAAAAAAAAAGTAAGAATTTAAGTATTGAATGTGTGGTCATTTTCTGTAATGAGTACAAATAGTTATTCAAAAATTACAAATAGTTATTCAAAAAGCATAACATCTAAATATTGAATTTGTTATTATTTCGTATGGAACAAATTATGAAAAATCTCATTTAAGTTTAACAAATTATAATTAGAAATAAATTTTTAAAAAATTAACAGTTTATTTTTTTTATTTCATAAAAATATTATTTAAAATAATAATTAAAAAAAATTATGATTTGAATGTACTGTTTGCTCTGTAGTTACAATCGTAGGCAATAAGTACAAGTTTTAAACTCTTATAAAATGTCATTAAACTGTACATAAAATTATAAAAAAATCACACACAAATATTTCAAACATATTAAAATTATGTGATATATTGCATTGAAATATTTAAAATTCATACAGAAATAAACGAGCATTATCTCAAATAACAGGAAATAAACTGTTAGTTTTTTTTATAAATATTTCTGATTTTAATTTCTTAAAATTACATGTTCTCCTATAATTATATATCATTTTGGAATAAAAAAATTGAAAGCTAAACCTATCAATTCGCCACTGATCTTTTTTTTTTTTTAAGTTTTTCCTCCGTTAAATTCTCATATTTAAATTGCATTAAACGTTTAAATAGAAATGTAGAGGTGACATTGATCACATGTGGAGCTTCTGTCAAAAGAAAGATCTTAGTGGATAAGCTTAAGAGTGAATTGATAGATTTAGCTCCAAAGATAAATAAATAAAAAAAATAAAAAAGAAAAAAAAAAGAGTACAATTACGAATTAAATCCGTTATCATTTCCCGTAATTATGTAAGAAGATACTAATTTCCGGAGTTATGTGCAAAAATAAAGTACCAATTAATTGAACTCCACACTGAATGTAGTATTAGATTGGATAGTCAAGTATCTTTGGTTTCCGAGTTTAACAGATATCCAAGTTGTTTGAAGGACTCTAAGTACGGCTTCAAAAATGGGAGTTATTAATGGATGATGCTACAACACAACCCTACATCTGATTATTTAAGCTCTATAAAGAATAAAAGTTGTCTTCCTAATTAGCAATCTCGTTGGAAATTCATCATCTTCCATTGATATACATGATTGATTGTGTAGTATTTACAAGTTAATAGTGTGAGCGATCATAAAAAGAATGCCTCTAACCATTCTCAACCTCCAACAAAGCTTTTGCTCGTCAGGGCGACATCTTTCCAATACCCCCTAAAAATCAGTGAAAATTTTACACTTTCTCTAGTAAAACTGAAACTAAAACTCTTACACATTTGTATCACAAAATTTACCATCCATCCGGTTTTGAACAGCTTTTACAGCAGTAACTCTAGCTGCAGTGGCTGCTCTGTTTGCAGCCTGAACTGCCCTATTCACTTGTTCATCCACCCGTCCAAGGTGAATAGCGCTTTCTGCTGCTCTTCTAGAAGCCTACAGTCCAGAAACAGAAACCCATTCAGAGTAAGAACTGTGCATTGGTTTTCTATGGAGTAATACATGGGAACTTGAGAGTGCTGATCTAATTAATATACCTGGACGGCTCTTAGGACTGCATCCGTTAATGGAGGCAGAGGGTTCTTCAGGATACCACAATCCCATTCCCCACATTTTGCATCACTATTTCTGAAAGTATACAAGCCGTAACCTTGCTTCCGGCCTTCATGCCAGGACCCTTCATAGCAGTGGCCATTAGCGAAGTGATAAACACCGAAACCATGGATTTTGTCGCCAAAATATTCCCCAGCATATCTGTCTCCATTTCTGCAAAGCAATCCATTTCTCATCACTATTAGTTACATCAAATATCATTTAAACACATTATCATTGATTTGCAGACTATTTCCCGAGGTAAAAACATTGATCTGCAGCTTAAAATCCGATAGATATTCCAGAAACCATTACTTATCAGTAAACTATTAATTTCAAATTTCAATTCATACAAGGGTATTCAACTGATTGATAGTGATTTTCAGAAATCATATCAACTCTGACAATAAATTGGTTCACAAATTGAGTAATCATAAATCAGTTTCAACACACTACCAAAGAAGAAATATATGTAAGATGAAATTTATCTCCTTCTCCTTCTCCTGCACCATTTTCTACTGTTTTCTCAGTCTAGGAACTGAAAAGTCAAAATACAACTAGAAAAGAGAATCACCTGAAAATAGATAAAAGTTTTCCCACATTCAATCAAAATTATGACTGCATATCAAAGAGATTTATGAAAATTATTCATCAACACAATTCCTACAGCTTAATTAATCATGAGCAGTGTAAACGGTGAGCAAACAAGCATCAAATGAAATTAAAGAAAGCAAAAGGAGAATTTTCCTTTTTTACTGAATTTCAGTTCAGCATAAGCAACTGATAAGAATCAGAAGAACAAGAAAATTCAACTGCTTCATCACTCACGAGAAGTTCTGAAACAGTAAAAGAGCAACCACTATCCAAAATAAAACCTTTACAAACGAAAAGGAAAGACAGAAAAATTAGTCCAAGCAAAAAAGAAAAGAAATTAAAGAGGAACAAAATTTCACCTGAAATGGTAAACACCAAGGCCGTGCTTGACGCCACACTTAAATTCACCAACATAGCAGCTCCCATCAGAGCAAGTCTGAACTCCGATACCATGGCTCTGCCCATTACACCACTCGCCAGCATAAGAATCCCCTGTATAAAACTTATAAACCCCATAACCATGTCTTAAACCTTGTCTATACTGCCCTCTATATCTGCTACCTTTAGTCCAACTCTCTATCCCGTACCCATCGTATCTCCCATCAATCCAATCACCCTCGTATCTTCCATTCACAAAGTAGTTATAAACTCCACTGCCATTGCATTTCCCTTTGTGAAATTCTCCTTCATAGAAATCCCCATTGCTATAAAACTCTACTCCTTCTCTTATAATATTCTTCCCCTTGGAGATTTTGTTGTTGTTATCAGCATTTGACTCGCCAATAAACCATTGGACCGGCTTTGATTTGGTTCCTGAAGAACAAAGACAGAGTCTTTTTGTGTTTTCTTCCCATAATTGCTTGACTATTGCCATATTCTGGTTAATTAAGTTCTTGTTCTTGATTGCAAAGAAAAGGGTTATAGCAATGAAAATTAAAGCTAATAAGAGATTCTCCGATGTAGGTATTTCTTCTCTTCTCAAATAGAAGAAGAAAAATAAGGAGATAGAGAAGAGAGTAAATAAAGTGAGCGAAACCATAACGAGAACAGGAGTGAACCGGGCCGAACCGGTCCTTCTTGCAATTGAGCCTGACCGGTGTGGCTTTCTTCTCTCCTCTAATTCTTGCCTCTGTAGTTGTTGCTTCTGTTCAGGATTAACAAGGTCCTCCTCGGCGACGTAAGTTAGGCTATGAATGGATGACCGGACGGTAGGGAATGACCGGAGAAGTGAAGACTGGTTCCGAGTAAGCTTCGCTTGGCCCTTTTGGCCTTCCATTTGTAAGCTTGGTCCCAAGGAGATCCAATCAAACACCGTCTAAATCCCCTAGTAGGCCCACCTATACCGCGAGATTCGGATAATCGCAGTTGTATCTGTTCCCGCCGGCGACATAGCTCAGGCGGAGCACGTTAAGCAGTGGCGGAGCGCGCACGTTAGCACAAAAACAAGAAGAGTAGAAACTAGGAAGAAATTTCCTCCTTTTTAGAAAGAAGAAGAAGAAGAAGAAAAAAAAAGAACTAGAGAGAGAAAAAGCAGAGGCTTTTTTGAACTGGGCCTTGGTATGCATTTATTGCGTTAGGGGTGACGGCGTAAGATTTAATCTGGTACGTTCGATTCGGATGCAACGGTGAAAACAAAGAATGGATTTTTAGCCGTTGGATATGATCTAAAGAGGTCCCGGTCTTGAAGGGGAAATGTGATGTTGTCGTCGGATCTAGATTCGGGCCTTTTTTTCCTTTACAGTGGCAGGCCGGCACGTGACATTACGTTTTTTCAAATTTATGTTATTACTTTTTTGTCCATAGTCTCATCACCGATGTAAAAACAGAGCCACGGGTTCATTACCGTCGGATGTGTAGATGAAGGGCTAGATTCGATTTAGTGTAAGTTCTTTTAATATGTTGAAGTGGGCTCCAGCATTTTTGTATTAACTTATGACATAATCACCGTTGATATATATATTTATCTTTTCTAATTAAGGGTGAGGATTGAAAGGTTGAATGTGCTGGGGCTACTGATGGGATGTCACGTGAGACCAAGCAATGGGTTTCTCTGAAGTAATGATCACAATGCACAGAAGGGTGGTGGATAGAAATTGGAATAATTATGGATAATGCAGACAAAAATGTGAATTATGTTTTGTAATAATAAAAGTAATTTTTTCTACACAGAAAACTTATGTATATTATTGTTATATTTTTTTGATATATTCATTCAACAATGTTGATGTGAGGTAAATTTCACTCAAAGGCTGAAGGTTGTTTCGAGTTTAGGAAAAAATCAAAATTAGTTTGACACGAGTTCAGAAATAGTTGAGTTGCTTCAGAAGCAAGAAGATAATCCTTCTATAACGTTAGGAAGATCTATAATTATGTGGATTTTCGATTTTCAATTCTCTAATTTTACCCCGCAAGTATGATAAAATAAAAATGGGAAACCCTTGCAATATATATATATATATATATATATATATATATATATATATAAACAATCTTTGTTGAGATTTCCACTTCAGCTACTTTCATAAAATGTTATTTAGAATGATTTAGAAATCTCTTTATTTCTTAAACTAATTTTTGAAATAAATTAAATTTAAGACCCATTTATTTAACATAGTATCAGAATCGTCAATTGAATCGCCTATAAATATCCAGTAATACAAATTTTATACTTTATATTTTTTCATATGTTCAACTATTAGTATGAAAAAATTGTTTGAACGTAAAAAAAATTGTGTTAAGATATTCAAATCAATTAATTTTAAGATCTAAATATTATTTATAATGGCTTGAACATTAATAGTGACTAATGGGTTCGTTCCAAATCCCTTTTATTCAACAACCCTGGCCTCTTGATATCAAATATATGTATATAATATTACCATCTATAGAATGAACCCAGCCACTTTCAAGATCTAGAACAATATTGGGGTTGGGAAATTTTCCTATGACCTCTCCTCTTGCTTCACTTTACGGGAAAAAAGATATATATTCTTTTAATTCTGTTCTAAATTTAGTATTTTTTTTTCTCTTATAGTGTTTTTACGTATACAATTGAGAAATTCTCAGTTATTATACCTTTGTATTCTTAAGGAGCAAAAATTTATAGCTGGATCAAATTAAAAGAATTCCTTTTAAACATTTAAAAGAAATAATCTAAACCTTTTTGGATCGTGTTTAAATGATATTATGATACGTGATTAATAAATAAATGATCGATGAATTTACAATAATTCAAACAAATCAACTTATGCAAGGTACAATGAACAATGATAAAAACATTTTTCAGCATATATCTTTACACTCATGGGAGACAATGGGTTTGTCAACATTTGTAGGCACAATTAAAAGATTAAACTTAAAAAATAATTATATCTAATGATAAATTAGTATAAAGCTAATGATGTCATTTTCTTTTCTTTTTTTTTTTTTATAATGAAAATGGAGTGTAGGTATTTCTCTGCATACGTATAACAACGAAGAATCCATAAAATAAAAAATCAATTTAAGTAAATATAATTTATAAAAATACACCTCAAAAAATAAAAATAATAAAAAAATATTTTTCTTTTATTGGTAAAAGCAGTACAATACAAGTGGAATATTTATCAACCAATACGTGTATTGTTGGAGTCCAGTAAACATTAATTAAGGGCTTGAAGTTATATGTGTTTCTGAAGCTTTCCCATCGCTGGCTGAACTCCTAAAAGCATTTGCCTACTTCAACTTCAACATGATTTGCCCTTACCCACTGCTATCTCCATCACTCTTTTGAATCACTGTCTGGATCATATTGTGATTTTCTTTTACACTTACCATCTTTTAGATGAGCCCATTGCTCCTTTATGGTATTCCACCTTTTCTTTTTTCTTTTTTTCAAAATAAAAATAATAATATGAACAATTCAACATGTATAGTTATGGAATAATCAATCTTTGAATTCTTGATCTGCTATATTATAGCATAGAAACTTAATCATCAAACTACTTATCTAATGACAATTAAACATGTTTTGATAAATAAAAGTAAATGTAAAATTAAATTGAATATTATCTAATCCATATTGTTATGATTAATATGTTAGTTATTTACTTAAAGATAGATGATATTTTTTTTATATCATCCGAAAATGAATAGAAAGCCTCATATCATATGCTTTGGTTGAATAATATTTATGATATCTAAAAGTTCAAAATATATAATAATTGAAATTTCTTATTTAAATTTGGGTCCATGATTTTATTCAGGATCAAGTCAATGAGATATTTTTATATAAAAATTATGAAAATTATTTTTTATATCATTTTTTCTATTATTGATTGATGAAAATTTTAGACAGAGATATTGGATAGAATATTGAATATAAGATAATAATAATTTTTCAAAACTGGTGAAACTTATGCAGGATGATGATTAAATAAAGATTTTTTTTGCTGTTACGAACTTAAACGATTTAATTTGGAAAATATTGAATTTTAGTGACAATATACTTAGATTGCGCATATAATTAAAACAAGAAATTATTAAAAAAATTTAAAAATTTAATAAATTATAATTATAAATAAAATTTTAAAAAACGAACAGTTTACACTCCATCGATTAAAATAAGGTTTATTCATTTGATATTTTATGAATCTCAAATATT
This sequence comes from Triadica sebifera, assembly GCA_023653625.1. NCBI lineage: Eukaryota > Viridiplantae > Streptophyta > Magnoliopsida > Malpighiales > Euphorbiaceae > Triadica > Triadica sebifera. Next base: position 27,414,574 of record CM042899.1, read on the forward strand.
GCAATTAAATATATTATATAATTTTTCTATGTCTGAGATATTTTATGTACATTTGTTAGGTTTCATATTTAATATAATAATATTTTATAAAAATTTAGATTTTATGTCAATTATTAATCACTGTAACTGTAAAATAATTAATTTTTAATTATTATTTTAAATAATATTTTTATCGAATAACTGAGAATAAATGATTGATTTTTAAAAATTTATTTTTTTATTATAGTTTGTTAAATTTAGAAATTTTTTTGTAATTTTTTGTAATTAAAATTGAAGCAGCATTTTTTTTCGTTTTAAGCAGTTGAAAAAAAAAAAAAGAAATGAAATTGAAGCATCCCTAGAAATGACTAATCACTGGCATTGGACGGATCAATGATTTTTGGAAGGACATGAAACTGAAATTTTAGAAACCAACCACCGGTCTCGTAGTTTTCATCCCTCAATAATAACCAATAATTACTTCATTTTCAATATGCAACATATATAACTTCAAAAAATAAAAAAAAATCACCTGTATCCGGCCACTCGCAATTGCTATACAAATAATTTAATAATAATAAATATTAAGTGACCTTTGATTCAAACTTTTAATTTCAATTTTCAGCGGTGCAACGTACTAAAATTAGAATTGAATGTTTAGTTAATTAAATTGTTAGTGGTCAAATAAATAAAAAAATACATTTAGATATTTAGTGAAATAAAAACAAAAATCAGCAGATGAATATTCTAACAGTGAATTTTTAAATTTTGTATTAAAAGCTGATTTTTTATAAAAATTAATGTTTTCAATTTTTCATAACAAAGCTAGTTTTTAGATTTTTTTTTATAAAAAATGGTTTTTTATTTTGTTTTTTAAACTTATATCAATCTATAATAATTTTTATGAGCTAAAAATTATATTTTTATGTTCAATTAATTATTTTTTATATTATATAACATTTACATTAAGAACAAATAAAAACTTAAGATATATACATTAATAACATAATATAATTATTTTATAAATTATAATTAATTTTTAAGTTACCAAATATTTTAAAATTAATTATCAATCATTAACCGTCACAATTAAGTAGTGACAGTTAATCGCCATTGTTGTTCTGGTAGCTAACCATCACCTAAACTAAATAGATCATAAATAGCAAAACTGTAAAAGTACAAAAACAAATTTCGGAGAATAATAATTTAGAAGTTTTCATTGCATTTCAATTATACTTCAGGTGACAATCTGATTAAAATTTTAGGATTTAATTTGATGAAAAAATAAGATCAATCCCATTATATTTAATTAAAAAAAAGAAACCAAAATATGTATGATATTATACTTGTAATTCAGGGTCATAGTTCAAATTTTAGCACTTTCTTATTCCTCAAAATAAAATAAATTACATGAGGAAAAATAAAAATAGTACGATTGTTGATGGTTGTAAGTACATAATTTCATTTCTAAAGTTTAACAAATAGAAAAATGACTTATAATGATGTTGAAGTTAACTTCAAATTCACTTAAAGTCATAATAAAAAAAATGAACAAAACAAGTTAGAGATGGGCTTCAAACCTAAATTAGAAGCCGATGATGGGGAATATGAAGTTTCATTTTACACAAGTCAACAAAAATTTATCCAATTTAGGTTGCATGGCGTTGGCTTTATTATTTTGTGCTTAATTTGATACCTTACTTTTTCATGCAAGTTCTGAATTTTTAATTTTTGCATGTAGTTATTTTTTTTTATAGAAAAAAAAATGGCGGTTGACGTTGCTATCGAAGTGTCATCACAATCTGTGATAGGCCAAGATCTTCAAGAGATATAATGATGAACATGGGGTGAAGAAACTGGCATTTTATTCCAGAATTTCCAATGAACGTAGCCAAATAATGTGGTGAGCTACAAACGATTAATGGATGCTACTTACCCTTGAACAAATATGTTTCGACATTACAATACGGATACTATCATCCCACATGTAAATCGGAGAATTTAGAACTAGCTCCACATAAACTGCAGGATCATTTTCTCTTCAGTTTCTCCTTCATCCTCTCAACTGCAGTCTTCAGAGTTTTTTCATCTTTGCAGAAGGTGAACCTCACCAGATTCTTTCCTTCTTCTGGGTTCAAATAAAATACGCTGGTTGGGATTGCTACCACCCCCACTTCCTTGATTAAATACTCACAGAATGCTACATCATTCTCTAGCCCAAAAGGGGTATGATCCACAACGACAAAGTAAGTCCCACTAGATGGGAATACCTTGAAACCAGCAGCCTTCAATCCTTCCTCTAAAATTTCCTTCTTTGACAAATAATCCCTCTTTAGCTCCACATAATACGAATCTGGTGCTCTGAGAGCCGTTGTAGCAGCCCACTGCATCGGAGTGGAGGTAGCAAAAGTGAGGAAAGAGTGTGCCTGCCTCACCCCCCATGTCAGGTGTGGAGGAGCTATTGCCCACCCAATCTTCCACCCTGTTAAGGAGAATGTCTTCCCTAAGGAATTCATTGTTACAGTCCGCTCGTACATTCCAGGAAGAGAGGCCATAGATATGTGATCCATTTCAAAGGCCAACTTATCATAAACTTCATCAGTAAAAACAAGAACATCATTCTCAATGCAAAGTGATGCAATGGTATCGAGTTCCTCCCTAGTAAACATCTTTCCGGTAGGATTATGTGGTGTGTTGATAAGAATTGCACGAGTATTCTTTGAGATTGTGGACTTAAGCTCATCAATGGGAACAGCAAAATCTGGTGGCCGCAAGGTAATGCATTTGATTTTGGCACCGGCCATAGATAGTGTTGCTTCATAAGAATCATAGAATGGAGCAAACAGGATAACTTCATCACCGGGATCTATCAAACCTAACATAGTTGCAGCAATGGCTTCTGTGCACCCAGAAGTGACGGTAACTTCTTTCTCAGGATCCACCACAAGCCCAGTATCTTTCCTGAATCGGTCGGCAATTGCAGAGTTGAAATCTGGAACCCCATATCCGCGAGCATATTGATTCTTCCCATCCCTAATGGCTTGAATAGCTGCTTCCTTAACAAACTCTGGACCATCAAAGTTCGGAAAGCCCTGTCCAAGGTTAATTGCCCCATGTTTGATGGCAAGTGAACTCATTTGGGTGAAGATTGTAGTTTTGAACTTCTCCAAACGCTTTGCCGCCTGACAAAATAAGGCCATATATGAAAACACAAAAATAAGAGAACCCACATTTCATTCTTATTAATTCACCCAGGGAAAACTATTCAACATATTGAAAAAATTGGAGTCTCAGCTTCATCTATTGAACATACTTATATCAAAAGGATGTGATGTGTTTGACTAATTACTAATAGTAGGAACCCAACAATCGCAAAGAACATCTCCCAAGAATTTTTTTGCCCTCATCTGTTCAGCTGAAACTTCTACAAACTGATCAATGATCTTATACAGGTATAGTTTGATAAACTAATTAGTAATGTCATTACCTTACCCTCCCCTCAACTAATGATTACATCTGACTCGAGCGAGTTGTTAAAACGAAAATTTCATAAAATACTGATGCTCTCTCGTTAAGCAAACTCAGTAGTCAATACAATAAAGAGGATCTAAGAATAACAATTGATCATGATTTTATCTGTAGCTAACGGAACTTCCGGCTCATTATTCACTTTAAGATATCATGATTCAATTCAAGTTCAAAACCTTCACTAACGATCGATATTTCACAAGATCAGCACCTGTATATGCTCACTTAACAATAACCTAAAATCCTTAGTCTTAGCCTCTCAAACAATTGACCATCACTAAATTGGGTCATTCGATAGGGATTTTGAAGAAAAACAAACAGATTATACCTAAGAATTATGCACAGACCCTTTATTTTACAAAATACGACTGAATCAGAAAAAGGGGTAACCTCGAAATCCACATAATTATTAACAACAGAACCGGAAACTGTGTAAATCTCTCTTCACTACCATTTTCAAACTAAACCGAATACATAAAAAAATAGCCCAACAATCAAAAACGGATGAAGGAAACAAAAACTGGGTTTACTTGTAATGGCTGCTGGATCTTCTGGGTCGACTCTTTCTGACCGGAAACGGCATCTTTTTCGGTGGTCGAAGCGGTGGATAAGGAGGCCATGAAAGAAGGGTAATGAGAGATTCTAGTTGTAGCGCTAAAAAGATCAAATCTTTTGGTGCGCAAATGCTTAGAAATTGGAAAGGTGAGGAAAGTCGAGGGTTTAAAGCTCAGAGGTCTAAGCATTAGAGGATGTGACCAGGTACATTGACTCTGCATAGTAAGGATTCTAAGAATCGGATGCAAAATTTTACAAGAAAATGAGAGTTTTGAGTTTGTCTCCTTTTGGAAATATAAGAACTGTCAAGCTCAACAAAGGTTTGAGCTTTCTTTTTTTATTTTTTATTTTTGTTTTAGGTGAAATTTAAAAAAAAAATTCCATTAAAATTTTATTTTATTTTTTTCCTTACAATTCTATTCATAAACTTAACTAATCATTTCCATTAAACCTTATAATGTTATTTTAACAATTTTTGGAAATTTTAAAAAATAGAGATGAGATATAAGTTAATGTTAAGTATCATGACGGTTCAATGCATCAAATTTTCAAAAAGAAACACAAGAGGCTGCTTAGACCACAATTTACAATTACATTAGTTATATTAAGGTATTTGTTGTAATGTTCTTGTAGCAAAGAGATTATAACTTGAGTTACAAAGAGTTTATTTCTCATAAATAGAGTATGTCTTTTTTAAGTAAGCTTTTTTATTGTTACAAAGAGCTTTTTTCTCATAAATACAGTCTATCTTTCCTAAGTAGAGTTTTTTTTATTTTCTCTCATCTCTTTTGCGACGACAATGTATGTGATGGAGAGATCTATAGCGGAAATCTGACAGATTTCTCCCCAGGATCCAATACATGCTATTTAGAACACAAAACAAATGAATTTAATTGAGTAAGAGAAAAATGTGTACCTGATTTGGCCGAATCCTTCGTCTTAGAAACGATCCGAGAAGCTTTTACACCAAGATCTTCTTTCGTTTTCTAACCCCAGAATGATGGAATTTTTATCTTATTATTTTTCTTATCATCTATCCTCATTTATATAGAGGAGCTTAATCATTAGGGTTAACAACAAGAAAGACTTAGTTCACCGGTATATAATAATTATGGGCTATCCATCATACCCATATTATTATCTGAGCCCACATTAATTCTCTCACACTTAATTAATAAATGAAGTCACGCCTAAATAAAGAATTGATTAAATTCTTAAGACCCTTTATTTGTAATTTGTCCTGATATCTCAATTAAAAGCTCATAAATATACGATATTAAAATAAAATATCTTACATTCTCCCAATTGGGCGTATTAATTGAGAACATATTACAAAAGACTTCACATTCCCGTTCGATTCAATAAGATTATCAACATAGGATCATGGCGGAAACCACATAATCAAGAACATGACACCTTCCATAGTCATACATGCCAATGACCCTATCAATCGTAATGAGCATCAGTGTGGTAATGTGGTAAGAATTATTCAACACTAACTTTATGATCAAAACTTTATGTGTTGATTTTCTTATCAGTCAGATTTCTTATCTTTATGTAACACAGTTACTCATAAGAAACCCTTTATTACTTCAAATTGAAGTCTGTATGTCTTAAAACTTTATATCTCGAGATACTTTATGTGTCACAAGACATACACCCAAGGCTATAAACAACAATGCCCCAAGTCTTGGCTTAAGATGACACTAATCTTAATACTTTCAAACATTTAATCTGATATATCACATAATATTTTCCAATGAAAATATAACAATGTATTGATAATCATCAGAAATACAATAATGTACATTTATACCAATGTATAAAGTACATACAAACATTACATAAAATAATATAAAATCCTTCCACTAATCCAAAGGATCAAAACCAGACTTTAGACCCATACTGATGACATGTCTCACATAAATATTGGGTCGAAGTCCCTTGGTAAGAGGATCTACTATCATATCTTCTGTACTGATATGATCCACCTCAACGTCACCTTTTTTTATCAGCTCTTTCAATGTCAAATACTTGACTTCCATATGCTTAGACCCTATGATATTCTTGTTGTTTTTAGCAAACAACACTGCTGGAAGATTATCACAATACAACTTTATGGGTCTGTCAATGGAATCAACAATTGATATTTATGCAATGAGATTTCATAGTCATAGCCTGTGTGGCTGCACCATAACATGCTACAAACTCAGCCTGTATCGTGGAAGAAGAGATTAAGGACTGTTTAACACTTTTCCAAGATACAGCCCCACTAACCAACATAAAAACATAACCTGATGTGGATTTTCTATCATCTGAGCAACCAGCAAAATCTAAATCTGTATAGCCAGTTAACTCCAGATGCTCAACCTTTCTGTATGTTAAGATATAATCACTAGTCCCCTTAAGGTACCTCAAAACTCTTTTAGCCGCAGTCCAATGGTCCATTCCAGGATTAGATTGATATCTACCCAGAATACCAACTGCAAATGCAATGTCCGGCCTAGTGCAAACTTGAGCATACATCAAGCTTCCTACTACACAAGCATATGGCACTGCTTTCATTGATTCTCTCTCAACCTCATTCTTAGGACACTGTGCCAAGCTTAATTTATCACCTTTAGCAATTGGCACATCCCAAGATTTACATTCATGCATATTGAATTTCTTCAATATCCTCTCTATGTATGCCTTTTGAGAGAGACCTAAAAGGTTTTGAGATCTATTCCTTAAGATTTCAATTCCCAGGACAAAAGATGCTTCCCCAAGATCTTTCATAACAAAATATTTAGATAGCAACTGCTTAAGCTCATGCAGTGTACCTAAATCATTACATACAAGCAAAATATCATCTACATATAATATCAGAAAGATATATTTGCTCCCACTGATCTTGAGATATATGTATCTATCAACTTTGCTTTCAACAAAGCCTAAAGAAGTGATTACATCATCAAATTTTAAGTACCACTGTCGTGAAGCTTGTTTCAAACCATAAATAGACTTTTTAAGTCTACAGACAAGATGGTCTTTACCATTTTCATGAAAACCTTTAGGTTGTTCCATATAGACCTGCTCGTTTAATTCTCCATTCAGGAATGCAGTTTTATCATCCATCTGATGTAGCTTTAAATCAAAATGAGCTACTAGTGTCATAATTACTCTAAATGTATCCTTAGAGGATACAGGAGAAAATGTTTCACTGTAATCAATTCCTCCTCTCTGAGTAAATTCTTTGGCAACTAATCTGGCTTTAAACCTCTCAATATTCCTTTTGGAGTCTTTCTTGGTCTTATAGACCCATTTACAGCCAATAGGTCTACAACCTTCGGGTAATTCAATAAGCTCCCACACGCCATTACAATCCATAGATTGCATTTCATCTCTCATTGCTTTCTACCACAGATCTGATTGGGTACTAGAAACATCTTCCTCAAATGATATAGGATCAGAAACATGACCAATGTCATAATCACTCTCTCCTAAATAGACCACATAATTAGATGAAATAGCAGATTTTCTTTTCCTAGTAGACATCTTGAGACGAATCTGTGCAATTGCATCCTGTGATGATGAAGCCTCATTTAGCTGTATAGGCTCATCCCTTAATACTGGATTAATCACAGCTGTAGGAACCAACATTACAGGTTGCTTGGGAACTGGTATACGTATGACCTTAGTCTGTTGTTCCTTACTAGTGATCTCAGAGTGTTCATACTGATCAGCTATATCAAACTCTAAAAATTTAGCTGTTTGTGATTCTACAATTCTAGAACCCCATTCTCTACAATAAAATTTGTAGCATTTAGAATGATCAGGGTATCCTATAAAATAGCAACGAGTAGATCTAGATTTCAATTTACCTTCAATAGGATTATAAAGGCGTACTTCTGAAGGACAACCCCAAACACGGAGATGACTTAAGCTAGGTTTTCTATTAGTCCACAGTTCAAATGGCGTTCTAACCACAGACTTACTGGGTACTCTATTGAGGATATATAATGCCGTTTTAATAGCCTCACCCCATAAAAAGTCTGGGAGATTAGATCTTGACATCATGCTTCTAACCATTTCATTTAAGGTGCGATTTTGCTTTTCAGCCACACCATTCTGTTCAGGACTTCCTGGCATAGTAAACTGAGCTACTATTCCACAATCCTCCAAGTATTTGGCAAAAGGACCTTTTAATTGTCATGTTATACTGTATTTTCCATAATACTCACCACCCTGATCAGACCTAACAATCTTGATAACTTTTCCCTGCTGTTTCTCGACTTCAGTCTTAAAAATCTTGAATTTCTCAAGAGATTTAGACTTTTCCTTAATCAAGTACAGATAGCCATATCAGGAAAAATCATCAATAAATGTTATAAAATATTTATTATTGCATATTGTGGGTGAATAAGGTCCGCATATATCTGTATGGATTATCTCTAAGAGATCCGAACTCCTTATAGATCCCTTTTTCTTAATTTTGGTTAGTTTACCCTTACAACAGTCAACACATATTTCTAGGTCACTGAAATCAAGGGCAGGCAAAATATTGTCTTTAATTAGCCTATCTATCCTTTCCTTAGAAATGTGACCAAGTCTTTTATGCCACAACATGGATGACTTTTCCTTTATTAAGGGTCTTTTGGCAACAATATGTTCAACATTACATGATGTAGAATATATTTCATTTGAACTTAAAAAAACTTGATACAAACCATATGACAAAATACACTGGCCAACTGCCTTTGAATTAAGAGTTATATTAACAACTTCATCTTTAAATACAAAAGCATAGCCAATTTTGTCTAATTCAGAAACAGATACCAAGTTCCGTCTAAAAGATGGTATGAACAACACATTAGATAAAAATAGTTCATAACCACTATCTAAGTTCAAACAAACAGTTCCAACTAGTTGAACATCAATTGTAGTATTATTGCCAACTGTGAGCATTAACTCTTCTTTATTTGGCTTCCTCATGTTTGTGAATCCCTGTAATGTGAAGGCAACATGTTTAGTCGCTCCACTATCAAGCCACCAAGAACTGGATGTGACATCAACTAAATTAGATTCACAAATAACAAAACCAAAAGAATTATCTGTAGGCTCACGCTTCTCTAACCAAGCTTTATATTTAAGACAATCTGCTTTTTTATGACCTTTCTTTTTGCAGAAGAAACATTTAAATTTCTTTTTCTCTATACCTTTAAAATCACCCACAGCACTAGATCGCGAAGACTCATGTCCCTGAACAGAAAAAAGCATTAGTCTTAGCTTTCTTACCTTTCAGTTTACCTTTATGCTGAGGTCCGGATACAAGAAGCGCGACACTGGATTGTCTCGCCTTTAGCTTCTCTTCCTCAGCTACGCAAACGGCAATGAAAGCATTGACAATCCAAGGATCCTCCCTAGAGTTGTAAGCCGTAATAAGCATCTCAAACTCAGGAGGTAGAGTATTGAGATCTTGATGCACAATACAAGCATCAGGGAGAATAATGTCAAAACCCTTTAACTCATTATGTATGTGGACCATATTTAAAATGTACTCCCTAACACCTCCAAGTCCGTTATACTTCATGCAGTATAACTGTTTCAAAAGGGTACCTATCTCAGCATTGATTGACACTTTATAACGCTGAGACAAAGCTGTAAGAAACTCTTTTGCTATATGAGTTTCAGGAAGACCGCTCAACAGATGCTCTGGAATTGACCTTTTAAAGGTCAAATAGCACATGCGGTTCATCTTATACCAGGTTGAGTGTAACTCTTTTTCCACATAAGTACTCTCAGGAGTTAAGTCAGATGGTTTAGGAGTAGTCATGGCAAGATCAATATCTGCCAACTCCATAGCCATTTCAACATCTCTTTTCCACTCCTTGAAATTAGAAGCTGTTAATATCTGAACCGTAACAGTGCAGTTATTGATTGAGAAGGTGACTGAAAAATCAACAATGTAATACTTTAGTTCAAGACAATAATAATACTCAAAGCCATAAAAGAGTATTAATCCGAAGAATTTCAGCACATCATTATATAATCACTTTTGGGCAAAACATATAACATGCAATAGATAATTCTTCAATATAAGAACGATCTAGGAATTTACACAGTATTTGCAAATTTAAACACCTTTGGGCAGAATAAATCACTCAGACCAGTTCATTCTCAATCAAATATCTTATATTATCATCTCAAAATTTGAATTTATAATAAACACCTTTGGGCCGAATAATTATAAATCAAATCTGAGACATTCCTAAAACATATAAGTCTATATATTTCTTAAAATCTCAGCTAAAAATGTCACTTTGGCAACTACATTTTAGCCAATTTTTAAAAAAAAATACTTATATCGGGATACACCTTATTTATTGTCTTGGAAAAAATATAATTTTTCATTCCTTATGGACATGGGGCTTAAATATCTCGAAAAATTATGATCACAAAAATAAAATTACATTGTCAATTTTATCTGAGAAAAATTAATTCTATATGTGACATTTTATGCCAATGCATAAATAAAACAAATAATGAGATAACAATTTATCTCTAAAAATGTCACAAATTTTCTCAATTATGGCTTTTAAAAATTAATTTAGAAAATCTAAATTAATTCCAGAAAAAATCGGGTCAAAAATAGCTTTATGGAGTGAAAAATCATGAATTAGAGACTTAATTGAAAAAATCAGAAAGTTCAGGGGCCAAATCAAAAAACTGGAAAGAGAGCAGAGCGGCGCGGGCGTGCATTACACGCGTCTAACGCGCCTGCGCGTGTATCACATGCGCATGCAGCTGTTACTCTGGTGCGTGTGATACACGCGCCTGACAGCTCCGCATTCCACCTCCCCCGACGCGCCAACGCGCGCCTCTGGTGCGTGTAATACACGCGCCAGAAGTAATCCTTTTCCAGCTCCACGGCGACACACGCGCCAGTCGTCTTCCTCCTTCTGACTCTGCAATTTTTCTTCAAAAATTTTCCAAAAAATTCAATTCACTCAAAAACCCGAAATTTCTTCAAAATTTTGCTTTAAATCAACATGCAACAACATATTATTCTGATTTTATTAAGCAAAATTTACCGAAAATCAATAAAATCAGAGAATCAAGCATGTGATTAACTAAATCAAAAATTTCTCAAAAACTCAATGAAACTCAGTTTTTCCCTAGATCCTGATGAGAAAAACTTAAATATGGTTCTAAAATCATGTATTTAGGCTCTGATACCACTTGATGGAGAGATCTATAGCTGAAATCTGGCAGATCTCTCCCTCAGGATCCAATACATGCTATTTAGAACACAAAACAAATGAATTTAATTGAGTAAGAGGAAAATGTGTACCTGATTTAGCTGAATCTATCGTCTTAGAAACGATCCGAGAATATTTTGCACTAAGATATTCTCTCGCTTTCTAACCCCAGAATGATGAAATTCTTATCTTATTATTTTATTTATCCTCTATCCTCCTTTATATAGAGGAGCTTAATCATTAGAGTTAGCAATAAGAGAGACTTAACTCACCGGTATATAATAATTATGGGCTATCAATCATTAATTCTTCTACACTTAATTAATAAATGAAGTTATGTCTAAATAAAGAATTGATTAAATTTTTAAGGTCATTTATTTATAATTTGTCCTGATATCTCAATTAAAAGCTCATAAATATACGATATTAAAATAAAATATCATGATCTAAAAGAAAAAGTTCTTAAGAGTAGATTCATCCTCCGACTTCTTCTCATCATCCTCCCCCACTATTCTCTTATTAGATAGGGTCAATTGTGGCTGCTGATAAGCCACTTGTTGGAAATTGACTCCTAGTGAAGTGCTTCGACACGAATTTGGCCATTGGATGTGGCTTTCGGAGCGAACTGTATAAAAATAAGCGTTATCTTATGTAGTTGCTGGGTAGGATTGAGGGGGTTGGTTATATTGTTAAGGGGTGAGGTCTTTGCAGTTATGGTGATTGCAGTTGTTTCTCCCATAAACCTCTTAGAACCTATTAACTGGTGGGATGTTATGGTTGGGGATTTAATATCCCTGTTTGAGGCTTATTTTATTTCAGAGTTCTTTGAGAGATTTTGGTTTCTTTACAACAATGATGGTTGTCCATTCTACATGATCGAAAGAGCAATCCAATTTATCCAGTTGTCCTTTCTATAAATGTGTAGCATTAAGTTGAAAATCATAATTAGAAACCAAGCAAAGAACATCCCCTGGTGTTTTGTTAAACCCTGTACGTAGAATTAACTTTATAACCATTTCTTTGGTCCTAACTCCTAGAATTTTGTAGCAGTTAATCTTACTCAAGTCTCAAAATTATTATTATAATATTTATGTTTCTCTGAATCACGTCAGAATATTTGTTGTGTAATATTTTGTTTTCATTTGTTAATATAAAATCTTTCCTTTCAATTTTAAAAAAATGTTTGTTAAGACAATAATTGTGTATTAACGAGGATACTAATTTTATATACTCCATATTAACTTTATATTATTAATTAATGCATATATCTAAATAGAGTTGTATTCTTAAATTCTATATTTAACTTTCCAAGTAGTCTTGCTTTTTAAATATTGTAATTGTGTATATTACCATCATGAATTGTTAATAAAATTGAAATATTTCAATTCTATCAAAGCTTCAATATGACATCAAAACTTCAAGATCTACACCATTAGCGCTGTAATTAAATCGAATCGAACTAAAAATTGATAAATTTGAGTTCTGTTCGTTTAAATTTGTCACATGTTCAAGTTTGATTCAAACTTTTAAATTTGAGCTCAAGTTCAATTTGTTTTAAAATTATTAAACTCGTGAATGATTCAAACTCAGTTTATAAATAACTCGTTTATTATTTTATCGAGTTTAGTTCAAATTCGGTTCGTTAACTAATAGTAACAAAAGTTCGAGTTCGATAACAAAAATATAATATAAATGAATCTTAAATGAGCTGACATATTCACAAATTTTTAAATGAATATATTCATAAGCATTAAAACGAACACTTTTATAAATTTTTAAACGAATATGTTTTGTAAACTTTTAAATGAACAAAACAAATAGTATTAAGATTTTGGTTATGAATGTGTTATATTTTAAATGAACAAAACAAAATAAATAGCTCAATTCATTTAAAAGTTTACAAAAAATATTCATGAACTAATAAACCAAATAGTATTACGATTATGTTCGAACTCGAAAGATTTGAGTTATAGTTTGGCTCATTAAGATTAATAAATAATCTTAAACGAACTTTATTTAAAATCAAAATTTAAATATTTCACAAACGAATTGGTTCATTTATAGTCATATACACCGTAGTGTACCTATTAAGAAAACCTTCAACTCCTTTATTTTTTTTCTTTCCTTTCAAACTCTCTATTTCATTTTACTTTGAGTTCGTTTGACGTTAAGTTTAAAAAAAACGTTTTCAGAGAAATTTTTTTATTTTTAATTTTTTTGAGTTTTGAAAACTACTTTTGAAGAAAATCAGGTAAATAGATATTTTTTCTAGAAACTTATTTGAGAAATACAATTTATAAAAAATTAAAAAAATAATCAATTAAATCAAAAAAATTCTAAATATACTTTTTGAACATCTAACAACAATTCTAAACACCTTTTATATTATTTTTATCATTTTTTAAGCTGTTGATTTTAATAATTCTTTCTAATTTTATCTTGTTTTCTTTCCTTATCAATTAAGTCTCCAATTATCATATTTTCTTATCTTCATGGTGTTAGTTAATTATTATTTTCGTTATAAAGTTATTTTAATTTTGCTCTCCTCATTATTTTTCTATCCCACTATGAGGTATGATATATAATTTCACTTTGCTTTCCATTGAAAACGGATTTTGTCCTTTTTAATCTCATGTAGCTTTTTCTTTTTTTTTTTTTTTTTTTTCTCTCTTTCCCACTTTATTTCTCTTTGGCTAATTAACTTCTTTTTTTTTTTTTTTAATTTTCTCTTTCAATAAAGTTTAGAACTGTCACCATAATTTATCCAAATCTATATTTAAATCTTTTCAGTTTTCTCTATTTTTTTCTCTCTCATTTTTTATATATTTTCTTCTCCTTAATTTGATTTTTCTTTAATTTCATTTACTTTTTCTTCTTTTTGAATCTCTTTTATTTCATAAACATTATCCACGCAATGTAAACCATGTCTTCATCTTGGTTGACAATTGTTTGAGTATTATCGGAATATCATATTGGGACAACGTTCGACTTCTGTTTGTACTAATTAGGATACTAGTCTTATATACTTCATATTAACTTTGCATAATTAATGTAGATTCTTGAATGGAGTTGTATTCTTAAATTATATGTCTTAACTTTCCAAATAGACTTGCTCTCCAAATATTGTAATTGTATATACACCCATCAAGGGTTGTTAATAAAATTGAGATCTTTGATTCTATCAAAGCTTCAACACTTGTAACTAAGTTTATATGTTTTATTGTGTTTTAGGTGATTTTGGACCAATATGGATTCATTGCTCAGCTTATGAGGTTGAGCAGAGTTAGGAGCAATGTATGGTCAAATATACTTATTTCAATGGTCAAATATACTTATTTCAACAAAGACCTTTGAAGGAAAGAAGTGGGTTATGCAGATTGAGGTTGTCCCAAATATAATCAAACAAAATTTAATATAGAGAAGCAAATTGTATGCCTGATCATACATCATATAACTTCGATATGCATCTAGAGTACCATGAAATGAATATTTATGTGGAGATTAGAAATAGCCTTATGTAAGATAGGATGAATATTTCTTTTCATATAATGTGCCTTATTTGATGTGATTCTTAGGCTCTTTTGCCTCATTTCTTATTGAAAAACTAAATTTGAACCAACAAACAATTAATGAAGAAAAAAAAATAGAGCTTGAGGTGAAAAAAAATTCAACAAGCTTTGAATTGTGAACTGCCTCGATATTCATGATGGCCACAATTAGAACTAGAGCCTTGGCCCAATAGTTAAGCGTAGGAATGCTTGAAAGGCAGCCCATCTTCAAATCCATTGGATTTGGTTCTATGTAATTTAATATGCAAATCCAATTGAGGAGAAAATTCATGAATAGCTAGTCTCTCCTTGCATGCATGGATGCCTAAGCTTAATTAGGTGCAAGATTGGGACCAAAAAATCATGTGCTCAAAATCATTTTCACTACGTTTAACTGATAACTGCTATACAATAGATAAGAACAACATTAATTATAATTGAAAGATAAAATAGGAGAGCTATCAGTTGCACTGAAGATTAAAATGACTGTGCCAAAGATAAGAACAATGTCGTCTAAAAATATTAGAATTGCATAAATAAATACTAATTGGAATAACTATTGATAATATTGAATATTGATACATAGTATTAAGTTCAAACTTCATCAAATTTAATGACGTATTAGTTACGTTTGAAATTAAAATTCAAAACAAAGTTGAGTAATGATATTGGAAATAATTTTAAAATCATTCAAGTAAGATTGACTATAATGTCAATATTAAAAAAAGCAGATTCACTAACGATACATATATTTATAAGTATATTCCTTGCTAGAGCTTATTTTAGTTTGAGAGGTTTCTTTCATGATAAAGTAATGCATAGCTTAATTAAGGAGTACCAGTTTAACTTGAAGTGGTAACTACAATTATAAATTCATCTCTGGTCCATACCCAAAACAATATCACATGTAATTTTAAATAATTATATTTTTTCAATTTTTCTACAACTCACATTTTTGCAAAGTGATTTTTGGATTTTTTTTCTTTTAAATATATAAATAATGCATATTAAATTCGAAGCCAATTTTATAAATGCATATTTTATTTATAATGAAATAATTTAACTAATTAATTATATTTAATAAAATGTTATTCCCTATATATGGGTAAGATGGTATGGTTGAGATTTAGTATGAAATATCTTTAAAATTTTAAACAGTGCAATCTGCCTCCTTAATGGACTTAACTAAAAGGGCTAAAGGGATTCTTTAATAGATTTATTCAGATAAAATCCAGATTAATATGTAGTGAATGAGATAGAAAGCTAGTAGCCTATTGGCATCACAAAAATTTTCTATCTTTAGTTTAAAGTTTAGTAAACATGATCTACACGATAATAAATTAATACTGAGCTCACAAAAATACAAATAACAAAAAAGAGTTTAAATAAATAAATAAATATTATATTATATTATAAGGACCTTGAGATAGAGATAATATTATAAGGAAAAATCTCATCTGTTCTCCTTCTGTATCTTTTTCAAATTTCTTTGTATTAAAATTTATTTTCCAAATTGCAAGTATATTTTTCAAATCAATAAATATTGATTGATTGAAGTTTCGATTTATTTTTTAAATTTTCAAAATTTCATTGCTACATCCATTAAGTATACCTTGATTAGGAGTGTGCATTGGTTTGGTTTAAAACCGAACTGAACTCAAATAAATCAAACCAAATCAACATGTATATGAGAAAAAATTGAACCGAACCTAAATATTTTTTAAATTGAACTTAATCGAACAAAAATATATCAGTTTGATTCAGTTTAATTGGTTTTATAAATTAAGTTATTAATTACTATAAATCATAATTATTACCATATTTTATCAATTATAAAAGAATAAAATCAATCATAATAATTTTATCAATTAACATAAATTAAAATTAATTATTATAATTTTATAAATTAGCATAAATTAAATTAGTTGATACAAATTATAATAAATTGTCATATATCATATATCAAAATTAATTATCATAAACTATAATTTTTTTCTTTTAATTAAAAGTTAGAATTAATTACTATAAAATTTATATAAAATTTCAACTGAATCAAACTGAATAAATCAAATTTTTTTTAAATAATCAAACCGAACAGACTAAAAATGAAATAAACAGAACTGAATAAATTAAATTCAGTTTAGTTCAATTTAATTTTTGGTTTCGATTTGGTTTTGCACACTCTTGGATTTGAGACCAAAACTCCCTAAGATTGAAAGGGGTAATCAAAATGATGAAGATGCACAAATGAAGATGTGATATGGTGCAAATGCAAACAAAATTTTTGTTGCACAAGATCATTGGTGATTGCCATGGAGGACATACTTAATGGATGCAAATATAATAAAATTTTGAAATTTTGAAAAATAAATTGAAACTTTAATCAATCAATATTTATTAATTTAGAAAATATATATGTTAAATAATAATTAGAAAATTAAATTTAAATTTAGAATTACAAAATACAATAAAAAAATCTAAAGAAAATACAGAAGAAAAATGTGAAGGTTTTTCCTTTTATATATATATATATATATATATATAAACCTAAGTTTTACATATTTAATAAGAAAATCTAACCGTTTTATTTTCAAAAATATAGAATTTCGTTAAATCTGTATTTTTTTTTATTTTATCTATTTTTTTTGCTGTTAATTTTCCGTTATTTCTCAACAATATACATCTATATATAAAATACTTGCTGCGCTTTGCATCATTAGGCACGTCATTGGAAGACCAATATAGAGGGAAAAAAAAAACTCTAATACATACTTGATATGGTGAACTAATTTAAACTAAAACTAGCTTAATGATGGGCTATAGCTATCTGATATTAAACAATGTAGTATTATATTCTTATTCTTTAAAAATTGAATGGAAATTAGAATAGGGTTAGTTGTGATTGGCACATTCTGAAGAATCTTCCACAATTATGGCAGTAGTCCCCTAATAAAGGAACGAATATTACACATCCCATGAGAGGGATTTGCCAACCATCAGCAACCAAATTAAGTAATTAACAACTCTCTAAGCACCAAAATGAGTAATTAACAACTCTCTCTCTCTCTCTCTCTCTAGGTTTATCTGGGTGTCTCTTGGATTTATATACGTATATATATGTATATATACATACACATACTTGTCTTCTCTTTAATTAATAAATGGAGGGAGAACAGTGACATGAACATTTCAATTATTTTCTGATATTTTAAGAATTATTTTGAAACAGAAAATTATTATGACATAAACTCATCTCTTCGCTCCTTATGAGATGAAATACTTAAGCTTTAATTATTTGAATTCGCAACTCAATCGCGGAGTCAACCCACAGATAATGGCCCCTCCAAACAGAGCAAAATTTTTAGTTAAAATATTGTCATTTTGATTCAACTTAATTAGGAAATTTTCGAATTGAATTATTTCAAAATTTTTGCGGAATTCGCATTAAATTTAAGTTAATTTTTTAAATGAAATGGGATCAATTTTCTGGTCCAATAAAAAATAACCATCTTTAAAAGTGATGGGTATTATATACTAATTGATGCACATATCTATCTTCTAAGGCTATATCACGAATACACATGAAATTTATATATATATATATATATATATATATATATATACAGATTTCTACAATTGCAGAGTCATTATTCTAGTTTTTCTAATTTTAAAAATCGTTCATCTTTTATTTTTTTAAAATATACATTTTTCATACTTTTTATTAATTATATATTTTTAAGTCAAGAAGGGTGATGCAAGAAACCTCCTATTTAAGAAAACTTATCCTCTTACCGCTTTTTTTTTCTTGGTCGTGTTGGATTGGAATGTTTCAATTGGCCTAAATTATTTAACATGAGTATTATTAATAGATGGTAAAAATCTCAAAAATGATAAAGTGGACTATATTTTTATTATGCGTGTGCATAATTTTGCATTGCTTAAAATTGTCCTTTACGTGTTTTGGGTTAGCTTATAAATAAGCTTTTATTTTTAATTTTACGCCTCTTTTTCATGGAGACACAAAACCATTTAGCCCTCTATCATTTCTTTTTCTTTCCTTTTATTTTTAGAAGTAAGAGTAATGTTGCTCATACTTTACTGTTTTCAAAAGTCTGCCTTGTATCAAGGTGTGTGTTGGCCCATATATTCTTGCTTTCCATGATTCATTTTGTTGGTCACAATCTTGAGTCACTGCCTGGCCAATTACAAAAATTATTTGGTTTTGCTTGTAACTATTGATGCATATTTGGATCGAATTAATAATGAAGGTTTTGTTTAGCACTTGATTTATTTGAAGTGTGGCACGATTTGAAAGTTTAGCCTTGTATGAGAATTTTATGCCCATATTGTCTATATATGGAGATTTTAGCCAAAATGGCCATGAGAAGGATGAAAAATGATTCTGACACTTGTCTAAAAGATCAAGGACAAGTGGCAAAGAAATTAAATGACTTGATTACAAGAGTAGACAGGTCATTTGGTAAGAAATTATTAATGGCCAGCAAATACTTTAGGTGTGAGTCCAACTAATGAAAAAGTAAAATTTTGCTTTATAGATGGCCAGTAAATTGACTGATATTAATATGATAATTTGGTCGAATATTTGAGGAGATTTTTACAAGTGTTTAGAAAAGATATGATCCTTCAGTTTCATTCAGTTAATTAAAAAAATTCATTAAAAAAATCATAGGAGATAAATGTTAACATATGATAAAAATCTTCAAAAGAGCAAAGTGAACTATAATTTTATTATGTGTGCAAAATCTCCTATTACTTAGAATTATCTTTTGGTGCTTTGGATTAGCTTATAAATAAACTTTTATTTTCATTTTTATACCTCTCCCGAACATGTAAAATTATTTATCCCTTTATCATTTTTTTCTTTTCATTTATCCCTCCGAGTAGGAATAATATATAGCTTGTCATTTATTACTTTTTAATTTACTGCTTTATTATTAGAATTAGGAGTAACTTAGTATATCATCCTAGTTTATACCTTCAAAACCTTCGTATTGGTTTGGTATCTTAACTCGGCATGAGGATAATAGAGGTGACTCGTTGCGCTAATAATAGTGATCATGCAGTGTCTCAGTTCACTTATTTTATAATCAATCGTAACTCAGTTTAATTGATTTTACTTGTCTTTGTATTCAGATGGGATCCGAATTGAATATACATGCTTGGTTTACTAGAGTAACGACAGATGAAATGTTTATCGTGCTACCTGTTGAGATCAACTTCAATCTAATCCAATACTTGGTGATGTACTGGAGATTAGCTTGAGTATTCATCTTTTATTTTTTTATGAAATATTATATAAATTGACCAACAACAGATCCCTTTATTGTGAGTATTGCCTCTTTATTCTTAATATGTATTCGTAGATTCAATTTTAAAAGATTAACAATGAGTAATCTTTTTCCACTTCTCCACCCCAATTTTTAGAAGAATATATATTATCACTATTTGATGAAAATTTATAATATAATATTATCACTATTGATGAAAATGTAAAATTTAATATTTGATACACCTTAGATTCTTTAAAACTAAATGCTTAACTCTTTTTTTTTTAAAAAAAAAGTATTATTATATAGTTTCATAACTTTTTATTATCTCAAAGCTATTTAAATCATCTTTTAAAATTTGCTAATATCTAGATACCTTAATTTTTGTGTATGAAAATATATAATGTTTATTAAATATTTGAAATTAAAAGAAAGCTTTAAACTCGTATGCTCTGCATTATTTATGCGTACGAATGCATTTATTTTCTTTCTTTTGTTTCAACTGATATCTGTTTTCGAGACTGAATACATGGAAATAAGGGAATGGCATGAGCAAGGTGTGCTGTAAACTAAATGTAAGTAAAATAAAATAATGATTTGATTACGAATATATATGCAAATGAAAATATCCGGAGATTGGAATTCAAAATGGCAGGTAGGCTTATGATTATTGACTTTCAAACGGACCAAATTGATTCATAAGTTTGAAAAAGAAAAAGAAAAAGAAAAAATTGATTCAAACGTTATTGGGTGCTACTTAATTACTTGTCAAAACTAATACACTGACTCTGAGAGTGAAATAATTTAGAAAAATGTAAAATGTTAATGTACCCATGTGACAGCTGCCTCTTGTTGAATCCAAATTTCAGTCCATCAGAAAACAGTAAATTTGACTTTGATTTCCTTCTTTCTCTATGATATATACTATTGAAAAGTCAAATAATAATTGTCTATATATGTATATATCTCATATTGACTATAAGCCTATAATTAATTAATTAATATATATCATATATATTTCAGCCCCGACTTACTTCAGAATTATGATTATTGATTTCATCTCAGGTATATATATATATATATATATTGCCAATTCATGTTTTGGGTCATATAATTTGATGCTTTTCTTCTGTGCTTGCAATGTCTTCCACGTGCATGAATTTAAGTACTAATCTGGCAGAAAATTTTAAATTCCTTCGTTTTGAACGTGTGTTTGAAAATTCATATTTTCCATTAACTTTATGGAGACAAATATTGGGACTCTCACACATTTCAAGTATGATTTATATAAAAATTCTTGAACAATATAGATACAAATTTCCAAGTTAAGACTTTTTACGAAAATGGCATTTACAAGCAAAAAATTCAAATTTTTTTACAAATGCCAAAGCTTAATTAATAAACAAAATTATGATAAAACACATAATAAAAATTAAGGGAAAATATAAAAAAAAATCAATATTTCAAGAATCACAAATTCACGATCAGAAACTTGGAAGGAAACATAAAAACGAGGTGAAAAACAAATTAAGAGAAAGCAAAAGTAAAACAAGTAAAATAATTAGTAGAGTGAAAATGATGCTTAGATTAATTTACTGATTTATCACATTGATGATCAGATGGTGGTGAAGTCCAAATAGAAGCAGATAACAAACGTCTTGATTTCCATCCAAGCACTAGCCTATTGCTACCCATTTCTTCTACCCTATACCCATCGTTGAATAATCCTAACAATAGCTTTGCTTGACAATGATTGGCAAAGCTTATATTCCCCGGCTTAAACCCTACCCCACCCAACCATTCCCCCCATGAAGTCCCCTCCTCTTCTCCACGTGCCTTATAGATCCGAGCTAATGCCCCGGCTATTCTAGGCCCCAAGAATACCTTTTCTACCAATGCCCGAGCCCTACTCTGCATCGGGAAACCCGCTTCCAGTGAGTCGTACACGGCGGAGTACTGGTGCAACGTGTCCATAAATCTCCCCACAAATCCTCCTCCTTCAACGGGTCCCACTTCTTCTTCCACGAGGGTCACTAGTCTCGGGTTTAGGGTCTTGGCTCCGGATAAAAATGAAGCGACCGAATCGGGTGCCCGGTAATTGAAATGAGGAAGATGGAGCATACAATTCATTATTAATGCTTCTCCTCTGACTAGTTTTAAGGATGTTGGCCTGAATGCCTCGTCTGAGTCTAACCTACACTGGTGAAAAGAAAAAGGTTGACCAATAGAGGCGGCGAAGGCGACTAAACGCCTACCGGTTTCCTGGACGGTGCCCATTGATCTCCGGCCACTGCCACCCCTTGATAACGCCGTGATTCTGAGGTGTGGGGTTGGTGGGCCATCTTTCCTCGATACCAACGATTGCATCAATGAAGCCCATTGGATTCCTTCCATGATATCGTAGTCTACTATGTGGATTCTTCTATCTTGAGCTACAGCTTCGAGGATGGCTTGATTGGCCGTGAACTGGCCGAACTTCACGTAAGGAGACATGTCTTGAAGCAGCTGAAACGCAGCAAGAACGTCCGCTTGATGGTGGTGGTCGTCACGGTGGTGGTGGTTATGGGGTCCGTTGCTTATTAAATGCTTACCATGGCCATGGCCTTCGGTTTGTTCTAGTAAACCTTGTAAGGCGTCGGTAAAATAAGCCGCCAATCTTTCCATATTGGTTCCGTCGTTAGGGGAAACCAACTCCTTGAGCCGAACCAATATCACTCGAGCCAGATCACGGCTCTTGTTAACACCGTTGAAGGCCTCTGCCGCAGCCATCAACAGATGGACTAACCTCAAACCCTTAAAGTCATCGTTAGAAGTCTCGTCATCCACCATCATGGCATCGGAGGAAACAGAGGTAGAGTTACAGGCCTCATCTGTGGGGGCTCCTCTACTTTGATTCAATCCTCCATCTTCCCTCATAAACTCAATCAGATATTGGAAATCATCACATTGAGCTGACAGAGCTTCCCAGTCGACATCCGGAGACCACTGGTTCCAGTTACAGGAACAGCCATTTTCGATAGAGGTTGTGGTGGTGGTGCTATATCCGGAAAAGCCAAGCTCAAAAACGCCATCGATAGCCATGGCCATGGTGATCGAGTTGATTGGATAGCTATCTGAGAAAAAAAAAAAAAAAAAAAAAGAAGAAGAATGTTGAAAATCAGCAGATGGAAGATCGAATTAGAAGTTGATGGTGAAGTTACTATATAATTAGAAGGGAAATTATAGAGGAAAGGCCTAAGAGAGTAGCGGAGTTGATCAGGTGGGAATTATGGACTTATATAAGGGAGGGCTGCTAATCTCTGTATATGTTGGGTTGATTTTTATATATACACATCACCACCTGTATATTGGGTCTTAATCAAATTTCATCATTAATGACTACGCATCTTTTTACTTTAATAACCCTCTATTATAGGATATTGCATTCTGACCCTTTTTTTTCAAAATACATTTCATATTTATGAGTATATGTGTTTATACTATTTAATATGTTGGCAATGATAGCATGATATAGGCATGCCTATTACCTTGGTCAATAAATACATGCTGGCTCGAAATGAAACATATTCCGGAGATCAATTAATTAAGCACTAATTGATTAGCCACATTAGCAAGGGTATGTTATTAATATATGGGAGGATGGCATTGCTTATGGGGAAATATTTTAATTATGGAGAGTACTGAGTTCACCAGTGAATAACCAAAAAATAGGGGCCCTTAATTTATCTTGGCGGTCTTGAACAAAAATATTTTTAACGATTATATAATAATTGCATATAGTATTGAATATTGATGATTACATGACATTCAACTTGAATTTTTTTTTTAAATCAAACAGTAGGGAAAATTGTTAAATAAGCTTTCTCAAAATTGATATGCTGAAAAAATTTTGAAGGAGAGAACTAAATATGTACCGAACTCATATATAACTAATTACTTGACCATTCCACTAATGGTTTAAATGTTCCTTTTTTTTTTGTTACCCCTCTCTCAGCTCAGTACCTGATTGATAAATGATATATATATATATATATATATTAATTTTAGAGAATTGAATTGAAGTTTATATTTTAAATTTAAATTCTAGATGTCACCGTTATGTTACCAAATTTATTACTTTTACCAAATTTATTACTTTTGAAGGGTATTAATACGCTAGATATACTATTTCATTTCATTGTTGTTATGAAAAATAGTTGCATGCAAAAGCGAAGAATAAGAGAAATAAAGGTAAAATAACATGTAAGCATATTAAATATAAAAAAATGTAGGAGTAAGATAGCAAAATGGTACTAATATTACATAATATCATCAAAACGGCAGAAGAGAGTGACTAATTATTGAGTTATTATAGGCCAAACGAAATCATCAAAATGAAAGCTCAGTTTGCGAATTAATGGCAAAAGTGTTCAGACAAAAATTTTAACCTCAAACCTACGTAACCCAATAGCAACATACCTCAGTGGCTGTTACGATTCAGTTACCCGTATAATTGTTCAACTGAATCAACATCTCCTCCCTCTTCTTTGACCTGCAGGCTAACTTTTCGAAGCCACTTCATCAATGTTATCCACGTCATCATTTGCCGGCTCCATCGTCCCGGCCCTCCAGCATCTTCCCTTTCCTTTGAATCATTACCCTACTGAGTTCGCTTTTACATCCCTATGAGTGTTTTGCGTATTTACGTCAAGGGATCCACCGCCCTTCTTACTTAAAATCTTTTAAATCAAATCCAATTTCATGGGACTTGATTTGCTTTCATATCTCATCGTCATTTTTTTTATGTGTTAGTGTGGTTGTGTTCTAAATAGATATGAAATTATATCCATAGACAAGTTTTATAAATTAAATCAATCACAATTTACTATGAATATTTAAAAATAATAATAATAATAATAATAATAATAATAATAATAATAATAATAATAATAATAATAATAATAATATTATTATTATTATTATTATTATTATTATTATTATTATTATTATTATTATTATTATTATTATTATTATTATTATTATTATATGATAAAGTGTGATTGATTTGATTTATAAAATTTTCAAACTAAAATCTAAATAAAAAAACTTTATAATTTATAGAGATCGAGCATGTTCTAACAATTTTTTATATATATATTTAAGCCTTTTGTAATTTGTATTCATAAATACATGCATACAAACAATAATAAACGGATGATAAATACATTAAAATTAAATGTAAAAAACCAACAAGAAGTACACTAAACAATGAATTAAAAAAATTATATTTCAAGAAATGATATGAGGACATACAAAGTTTAATTTATTTTCTATGACATGTATATATATCGCGTAGAGTGAATAATTAAATTAATACTCGCAACTCAAATGTTAGTGATTAAGTTGACAATACATAATGAGTTTATGGGTGAAAAATCTCAAATTTGATCCTCACAAAATGCATTATTAAGGGAGAAATAAAGAGTTTTAACTGTGATTATCCGAACAAAATTAATATTAGACTGGATTATGATATATGTGGTATAAAAAAAAAAAACTTGCAAGTAGATGGCATGGGGTTGTGATGGCCGATCAATAGTTGCAGAAACAAAGTGAGACAATTGTTAAAATTAATTTAGATTTGTTTTAGTAAATAAAGTGAAGTTAATTGCTGGTGGTAGCAACGATGCGAATGCATAATGTGGTCCAAATACATGTGCAAAGTGGTGTGTATATAATGTTACAGGCAAAACAATGCGTAGAAAATACAAGATGGGATTTGGTAATATTTGTAGACTCATTCTATTGTTATAATCGGATGGAAAAAAATAAGAAAAATTCCATATATATATATATATATATATATATAAGAAGAATGTATTTTTTTTCTTTTATCTTCAACTCCAAAAAAGAAAGAGCTGTAGTAAAAAAGAATAAAAGTGAGATGTTATGGTTTCATTCTGTTAAATTCTCAAATTTTGCCGATGGATCTTTCTCTAGGTTATAGTATATCGTTTTATTTTGATTAATATTTTTGTTTCAAAACTATATAAACTTATACAGTTTTGTTGTTTAATTAAAATATTTATTCAATCGATTTTTTTGTTGTTAATTTTATTCAAATGACTCTTTGAATTATTAAATTTGTGATTCACTTAACCATTAATTTAAATTATTTTATTCTTTATTTATGAAATACTTAGCATATACCCAATGATATATATAATTAAGAGAAAACATTTAAATAATTTTTTTTTGGAAGTATACATTGGGGGAAGGGAAATGAATATGGAACCATGGGAGATAATACCTGTCCGGTTGTTCCCTTGGGACAACATTGGAATAAGTTTTAAGTTAATTTAATATTTAAATAAACATTTAACATCTAATCACCATCCAAGCATAGTTAGTTGTATAAATTTTTTAATTAAAAACTAAATTACTTCAAATTAATAATTAAAAAGTCAATTAAATAAAATTTAAATCGAAAGATTTAATTACCCTAAATAAAATTATAAAATTCAAAGAATCAAAATATGATTCTTTTCTTTCTTTGCAGCTATAATTACTTGATACACTTTCTTCCTAAAGTTGGTTACCCCTTTCAATAATAATAAAAATGAATTAGAGAAAATAAAAAGAACTATATTATTAAAAGTCAACCATTTGATACAGGCAATCAAAAGTAAAATTTGCACTGTTTGGAATTGTAAATGGTGTCAAAAATAAAAAGAATTATTTTATTTTATTTTTCAATTTTTTATAAGTTATTTTTTTTCAAAACTATTTAACAGCTTTTTTTGAAAGTAGTTTTTATTTTTTATTTTTTATTTTTTTGTCAAAAAACGTTTATTTGCAACGCAACACCAAAGGTGGCTTTGCAAATTGCAATCCTTTGACAAAGACCGCGAAATTCCACAAGAAAAAAACTGCTAGATGCGGTTGTACAGTGAAAGATGAGCTAACTGTGACGGTGTGAACTAAGACGTGGCTCAATATGGTCGGTTGATGGGATCACAAATGTTGTCATTTAATCCATCTAACGGGCGGCTTGCAATGAATGGGAGCGACGTCGACGAGTGCCTGAAAGGGAAGCCTCGCGTCTGTTATCCACGCGTATGACCCTGTACGGGCGGCCATTTTCTGTGGCACAAGTAGCAACGTTTTTGATTTTGAGTTCTAAAAGGATTAGCTTAGTCAGCTTAATTAGTTGCTAATTGCTATTAACGTTGATAAATTTGCATCTGATTTCTAATACTAACTTTAAGATTCTATATATAATCATCAAGTTAACAATTTGAGTTTCAATCTAAACTTTTTAAATTTACATACCCCTGTTTTTTTTTTTTTAAAGTCATGCATAAATTCAAATTAAAAAAAAAACAATGTAGAGACTTAAATTTATTTATTTTATTACTTTTAAGTAATTTTAATTTACGTAATGCTAACGTGGCATGCAAATTATAAAATTTACAGTTCTATCACCACCATGTCAAATTGTCAATCAAAAATTAAAAATGTTACAAAAGTAATAATTAAAAGGACAATTAAAAAATTCTTCTACTGAATTAAAATAATTATTTTTTAACTTTTAATTTTATATCAAATGCAGCTTTTGAAGGGATTTAAATAGATTTGTTAATTATGTGGAACTCCGAATTTAATTTTTTTAATTCATTATGAATGACATGCATATATTAATATGCATATATGACATTTATCTTATTTTTTAAATAGGTTTGACTATGTAAATGATTCTTCATACTAAAATTATATCTTTATTGATTTAATTATGTCTACGTATATCTAACTCACATACAACTTATTTTGAGTAGAAATATTTATACCTATACAGATCTAAATTGATTTTGAAATTCAGAGGTAAATTATCTAATAATTAGTTTTATGCAAATCTAGAGCTTTAGACTAGTTCTGTACATCAGGTATTTTTTAACTAAATATCACACACACACAAATATATATATCAGTAGTGCTAAATAAAAAAAGTAGGCTCGGAGTGTTATATCACTATTAAATCAAATTAAATATCTTTCGATATTATATTTGATATGAAATTGAAAATTATATATTTAAAAATTAAAAAAATAGAATTATTTCGATAGAAAGTATAAGACTTTTTTATGCAATTTGACCTAATTAAAACAAATAAATTTAAGTATTTTTATGATTTTCCGAAAACTTTGTCTAAGTAATATTTTTCCATCGAGAACAAATGCTTTTTCATGTATAAAAAGTGTTTTCATATACATTAAGCCAACAAATTTTAATAATTTGTATTGATCATATAAAAAAGTATGAGTTTATATGGATCCGTGAAAAGTTATGTTTAGTATCATAGTCAAATGAAGAAATGGAGAGGTCAGGGAGAGAGAAGTGGTGGTCGGTACTCATAGATTTTTTTATTTTGAAAATAAAAAATATATATATTCAGTTTATTATATGCACCATATCCTAAATATTGCAAATACATAGGCTTCTAAAATTTGTACACATGAATGTGTCCTCATATATATGCTTTGTATTGTATGCTTATAAGTTCATTATCATTATTTTGATGTCTATTCCTTAAATGGTTTGGTTGGTTTATTTGGGATTTGTCCAATCATGATATAATAGGTAAAATTTATCATTTAATTCCTAAATTTTTTGATTTTTTTTTATTGATCCATGTCCTATGCTATTATTTTTATTAATAACTAGGCCTCTCTTTAACAGTTCTTAAATATTAAACTAATATCATTAGTTTGTTAATATAAAATTATCATTTTGTCCATCTTAAAAAATGTATAATTAAATTATATTTACAATCTAAACTAGAAAATTGAAAAATAATTTTATATTAGCATACTAATAATATTAGTCTAATTTTTATAAAAATTACACTAGCCAAATCATAACAACTATGATATGCTCATAACTTGTAGATCGAATTTCAATTTTAGATTATAAAAAAAAAGAATTTCAATTTTTGACAAAAGATAATTAATATTTAACTTTTTTCAAGACTGCACTGTATTATTCAAGGAAAAACAGTGCAAGAGTGAAAACCAAATCTTAAGCAACTCTCCTCACACTTTTTTTTAGTAAATTACCACATACGCAAAATAATAAATATATGAATGTTTATAATTAAATTAATTTATAAAGTTATCTAGGTAATTATATATTATCTAACATTAAAATGCCATTAAACATTAATGGAATCTAGCCTGTTATAATTAAGTAGTCAAAGTATACTACTAATATATGTCAAAATTAATAATTTCGTGGAAGTTTTTTACTATAAAGTTTCCTACCCTGAATTAACTAGAATTTCCTATAACAAAAACATTAGCCTACATTTATAAGAAAAAAACATGTCAGAACTCTTCACAATGCAATTAAAAGCCTCATATCTACATAATATTGATCTATTTTCATAATCACTGTGCACTTTTTGGCTGACCTAATATTGATGTCTGGTTGATCTTCTATTATTTTGTTTAAGATCGTAATTACATGCAACTTATAGTTATGGCTATTACTTTCGTTTTTCCCAAGGCTGCATTTGTTTGGGAGGATGTGGAGAAGCTAGGAGGGACAGTATATTTAGTTGCAAAATAGAAGAGAAACTCTCTGATCTGTATTAATTTTGTCCAAATACTTTTTTTCTCTCCATTTTCTTCCTTCCAGCCAAACATAGCCTAGAACCAGTGCAAATTATATACTCTCTTCTAAAAATATAGGTCAATTTGTATTTTTACACCGATTATTAAAAAAATTCAATTAATATGCATTGATTGAAATTTTATATTTTTTCAATATACCTTTACATTAATTAAAAACATATTTTAAAGACTTAGAAAATGATAATCTATATTTATCGATAACAAATATTATTATACAGGAATCTAATAAAAATAAATAAATATAGAGTATAATTACCAATAAATTAGAGCTTAATAATACTGAATTGGTTGAGATTTTCAATTCGAATCTTCATCGGGTCTTTTATAAAAAAATATATTTATTTTTTAGATGTAAATATTTAATTAAAATGCTCTCATCATCATCAATGGACCAAGTGAATGGTGATCAAAGCGTCAGCATTAAACACTAATAATACAAGTAGCACTTTACAATTGATCCATCTATAAAAGAAAATGATATTTAAACAATAAAATGCATCGAATCTGCCTCTAATTTTAAAGAAATAAATTATCAATGTCTGTTGTTAATTTATTAAGAAGATTACTTTCAATTAAAAAAAATATGTCCACCAGTATATACCTAGTAACACATCACGAGATTCTGTCTTTCATAATTGAGATTCCCTTCTCTAATTAAAATATTTTTGATTTGCTGTGCTGTGTAGTACTAATGCAGTACGTTGATATATAAGTACATGTATAACATATTTATTTATATCTTTTACTATAGTTAGCAATACTTACGACTCAGTAATAGAAGCATGCCCTATATTTATTTTTGAAAAAATTACGATGACAAATATTACTCTAAGAGAAGGGTTTGACAAAATTCTTGAAGAACTATAATGATATGAATCAAGTTCTAACATCATATTAAAAAAAATTAATGGAGTAATAGATTATAAAAGTATAAATTTCATCAATTACTCCTCAACTTAGTACTAATGTATAATAATATTTTTTTAATTTCAATTTGTAACACAAATATTCTCCAATTTTATTTTGTATAATAGAAATATCATCCTAATCAGTTTCTATATGTTTCACAAGTAATTATCCTTAATAATTAAATGCTACATCATCACTTGCAAAAAAGTACATTTGGACACTTATTGGTTTTTTATTTTTAATTTTTTGTACTTCATGAAATTATACTTAAATAATTTTTTTTAAAGAATTGTATATGAACAAGTAATACTTCTAATCACAATTCTTAAAAAATGGAAAAAAAAATATTTAAGCAATTCCATAAAGCACAAAAAAAAGTTTTTATAAGCATAATTCTTTCGAAAAAAAAATGATAAGAGTGCATGTGCATTCCATAATAGTAGTGACATGATGCATAGTTATCAAGAGTAACCCATAAAAATTTTTAAAAAGGTAATATTAATATTTTTATTACATATTTTAAATTAAAGGGAATTAGTATTACAAGTTGAAGTTGAGGAACAATTGGTTAGTGATAAATTGAGGCACAATTTATGAAATTTATCCATTATAAAAAGACTTTTAATGTAAAATTTATACTAACAAATATATTAAACCAACAAAAATATATTTGATTTATAGTAAACATAAATTTCGTCTTCCCTCAAAATACAAATCTCAAATTAAGCACAAATTAAACATCTTATTTGGATTAATGTTGTACTAGGAATTAAGCACTCGAAGTTTGACCTATAAAATTACTTAATATAACATAGATTAATGTTGCGGCAAAGCCAGCAGAAAGGATTGATCAAGTGGATTTGGTATAATCAAAGGTTCTGTATTTGTATTAATCCAAAAATGATTTATTAGGAGGAAACTGCTCAATTACCAACCGGCATATGATCAGTGAACCCAAACCCAATCTGTTGCAGTTGGAAACTCTTAAATAAATAATTAATTAAAACTAATTAATTGGGGACTTGCACTGCGTTGTTTTTATTAGTGTCTTTAATTGACTTTCATTAGTTTCTACTTAATATTTTAAAATAAGTCACTTTTATTATAACTAAGTATTGAGAGCGATTTTTGGTTAATTATGAATTATTACTTGTGGGGCTATCTCTCTCTTAAATATAAAAATCACATCAACTTCAGCATCAATATTATTAGGAAATCAGAAGCGTGCTCTGCTTCAGCATCAATATTATATTGCATAATTGTTTAATTATGCTCTTCCACTTTGTAATTGTGTCTTGTATTCTAGTTTATTATATATAAGATCCCAAAATTAATTTGATTAATTGTTGCAAATAATTTTCTTAACAATATGCGGTTGGTGCAAGTTCCTCATTAAATTTTAGACAACCAAGGAAGGTTATATCATTTCGGCACTTTAAAAATAAAGAAGTATACATGTTCGATTATCTTTTAATAGGACACGGATACTCTCATATTTGAAGTGTCCGAATAATATAGATTGAAGGATCAAACAGCTAAAAAACTCAAAAAAATTAAGTGAATATAATTTATATTATTTTAGAAATATCAACATATTACATATGTATAAGATAATGTTAACCTAAACTTATCATTTTTTAACATTCAATGTCTTTGACTTTATAACTCGTTTATTTTATCAACCGATATCATATCAGGTAAATTTGATTTAAATTGTACCTATACATATAGCTTTCAAAAGTTGGAGCTCAAAATTTTCACAGCATAAATAATATACAAAATTATGATAAAATACACAACAATTCAGGTTTAAAATATGACAGAATGGGTTCAAAAATCACAAATTCACAATCAGAAAATTCATTGGAGGGACGGTGAAAAAGATGAAAAACAAATAAAAAAAGAAAGCAAAAGCAAACAAGTAAAACAATAGATTTGCGAAAATGATGCTTAGATTAATTTATAGATTGATCACATTGAAGATCAGATGGTGGAGAAGTCCAAATAGAAGCAGATTATAAACGTCTTGATTTCCATCCAAGCACTGGCCTATTGCTTACCCATTTCCTCTACCCCACACTCATCGTTGAATAATCCTAACAATAGCTTTGCTTGACAATGATTGGCAAAGCTTATATTCCCCGGCTATACCCTACCGCACCCAACCATTCCCCCCATGAACCCCTCCTCTTCTCCACGTGCCTTATATAGATCCGAGCTAATGACCCGGCTATTCTAGGCCCCAAGAAGAATACCCTCTCTACCAATGCCCGAGCCCGATTCTGCACCGGAAAATCCAATTCCAGCGAGTCGTACACGGCGGAGTACTGGTGTAATGTGCCCATACGCTTTATCATGTATCTATAAAAGTGCAAACTATAAGTATACGTGACTTTTGAAGTTTGAAATGTTTAAATAACGAACGTTTGGACAACGTGAATTTATATTTCTAAGTCTTTATATTCATATCTTTAATAGATAATAATAAAGATGGTTAACTAGAATTTAGTTAGTTAGAATTCACATTTTAATCATTTTTATTAATAATTAAAGACAATCAAATAATTAGATAGTTTTAATTAATAACTAATATACCTATAAATCTTCTCTTGTCGAGATATACTAGTCACACTTACTACTAACAATTTCTTTTTTATTAGTCCACTGTATCCACTATTTTTAATTAAAAAAAATTGTAATAGTAAAATTAAATATAGTGATTTTTTCTCTTTTTTTTGTAAACCTATTTTTTTTGTTTCTCTCTCTTTTCTCTATCTTCTCTTCTCGTATCTCACATCATTTTTTATTCACTTTTTTTACTTTTTTTATTAAGATTTTAAAAATAAATAAATAAATAATTAAGAGAAATAAAAAATATTTTTGAACTGATTTATTTTTCTTAGTTTTAATAGGAATAAATAATTATGATTCCATACAACCAGGCAATGAGCACAATTCTTATTTAAATGTTTATGGAATTAGATTATGGTTTATATTTGCATTAGTCCTATGGTTTCTAGTTTGGAATACAATGTTCTCTAAGGTGGCAAAGTGTTGATATTCTCAAGGACATCCCCTTCCAAAGTTATTCAGCTTCTCTTTTACCATTTAAAGGTACTCCTATTGATTTTCATTTTTTTAAATTAATCTTATCCAAATTTGGTTGATATGTTTATTTATATATTAAGTTAATAACTTATGATCATCATAAAAAAATATAAAATTTACAATCAATATTATGTTTATAAAATAATGTTGACAGTTTACTTGATTCATAAATAAATATGTAACTTGATCTAACCAAAATATTTTAAAAGAATTTATCACCTAATTATTTTAATAATAAATTGAGATATGTAAAAAAAAAAAAGAATAATGATTGGAATCATATCAGTAACTTATCATAATCTAAAAATAAAATATAAAATTCAATGAAGATCGATGTTAAATTTTGTTTATCAATCATAATTTTCTCTAGATTAAAATAAAAACATCAAAAATTTTGGACAGTTTATTTTTTCAATATTCATAAATTTTTTTGTCTAATCTTAGTTAGAATATTTGTGAAAGGAAACAAATTTTCATTGAAGTTCTTCAAATAAAACAGATAGATTTTATCAACCATAATTATGGATATGCATGACCCATCCCATTCACATGTATTTAAATTACAAATATCAAATGCTTATCACTAAATTCTTGACAAAATTGTGAATTCAAATATGAAAATAATATCACCTGCCATATGGAAAAAAAATAACGGATAATTAAAATTCAATTGAGCTATAGTCCAAAAATATTTTTTTTATTTATCTTAGTTTTTTCTATATATATTTCAAAATTTTAATAAAAAAAGTGCAAAAAAACGAATAAAAAGTGTTGTAAAATATGAGAAAGGAGAGAATGAATTTTTTTTTTAATATTTTAGCCATTATAAAGAGAGGAAAAAAATCATTCTATTTAACTTTATCTAGACAAGAGGTTACAAGTTTTTTTTTTATTAAAAATATTGGATATAATAGACCAATAAGGAAGATATTATTAAAAAATAAATTTTCATTTCTTTTACACAGAGATTTGTAAGGTAATTTTATTTGTTTTATTTTAATTAATTAAAGTTTTGAATGCATTAACTCTATCAAGCTAGATTCTAGCCAAATAGGAATTCAGTTAATGATGAATGTTGGCCATGATATATATATATATATATATATATATATATATATATATATATATATATATATATATATATATATATATATATATATATATATATGGGCATGCCTATTGCCTAGGTCAAATAATACATGCTGGCTCAAAATGAAACATCCCCTAGCCTAATTAATTAAGCATTGATAAGTCATTAGCAAGGGTATGTTATATATATATATATATATAGTAGGCGGCGTTGCTTATGGGGAAATACTTTAATTGAGGAGAATACTAAGTTCAGCAAGTAAATACCAAATGCTAATATTATTACATGTATGCAGTGCATGTTTCTGGGCATGTGCATATCTCGAAACACAATTTAAACACTTGGATTAATATTATATCTAAGAAATAAACTTTGGCATATAAACTCTGCAATATTCTATTCATATAGGCTTATACCCAACTCAAAAGATAATTGTTACTACAAGTAGATTAATATTGTGTTTAAGCTAGCAGAAGGATTAATTAGATAGATTTCAATTTTAATCACGGCCGGGTTTTGTATTTGCATTAATCAAAGAATGATTCATTGGGAGGAAACTGCCCAATTACCAACCGGCATATTATCAGTGAATTCCACTTGAGGCAGTTGGGATTAAAATCTTAAATAAATAAGACAAATTTTAATTTGGGGACTTGCACCTCTTTGTTTTTCTTAATGTCTATTTTTGACTTTCACCAATTTCTGCTTAATATTTTATGAGAAAGACATTAATTAATTTATTTAAATTTTAAAATAAAATAAATCATTTTTTTATTAAGTGTTGGGAGTATTTTTGCTTAATTATGAATTTTTTTATTTATTTTAATGAGGTTGTTGCTTATTACTTGTGGGGTTCCATCTCTCTTAAATTAAATTGTATTATAAAAATTACAAATAGTGCATCAATATTATAAGGAAATCAGAAGTGTGCTCCGCTGCAGCACCCATATTATATTGCATAATTGTTTAATTGTATATATGCTCTTCAACTTTTTCATTATGTCTTGTATTCTAGCTAGTTTATTATACATATAATTACAAAATTAATTTGATTAATTGTTGCTAATATTTTTTTTTTCTGATCAAAGAGTATAGAGTACATTGACAAGGAAAAGAAAAAGATATGTTCATTCCTAATTAGATGTACATGTTTCCTGAAAATAAATATATGAGATGACTTTTGAAAGTAGTTTAACATATATATAATGACTTTTGAAAGTAGTTTATCATATATATATATATATATATATATGGAGCTTAAATTAAGGATTTAATTCTTTATTCTTTATTCAATTATAAGTACAATTCTCACCTGACATTGCCGATCCCACTAGAAGGAGAAGGTTGAATGTCTTTGTCACTGATTACAACTGTTCATTAAAAGTTCAATTTTTTATTATTATTTTTTTTTTTTTGGTAGCAGTGGATGATAAGGAAAACATTTTCCAGAATAATTTAGTTTAGGGATTTGTAAACTAAAATTTGCTTGTTGAAATGTCAGATTTTATTTTCATTAATTCTGCATTCACCTAAAGGAAAAGTATATATGAGAAAATAATTATTTATTTAGATTGAGTTCATTATAGATTAATATGTTGAAAAGGTACATTAAACCTAATTAATAATTCACATTAATTCAGAAAATCTCCATTTAACAAATTACAATCATAAACAATTTAAAAAAAAAACAAACAGTTTACTTTCTATCATTTGATAAAAATATTATTTGAAATAACAATTAGAAAAATTGTGATTTTAATGTATTTGTGGTTTTATAATTACAGTAATTGGCAGTGAACAAAAGTTTTAAACTCTTATAAAATAACATTAAACTATAAATGAAACTATAAATAATTTATAAAAAACATTTCAAATATAAAAAAATTATGTGATATATTGTACTGCAATATTTGAAATTCATATAATATCAAATGAATGAATATTATCTCAATCGACAATGAGATAAACTGTTAGTTTTTAAAAATTTGTTTATAATTATACTTTATTAAAATTTCAAGGAGAATCTTTTAAAATTTGTTCAAGAAAAAATAATAGTTGAAGTGGTTATAAAAAGTGTTTAACCAGTAGATATGGAATGATAACTTAACACACCTCCTCCTCAAGTCATGGACCCAACACAAATGGAAGATCTAGTGCGTGAAGAAAGCACACACCAAAAGTTGAATACATGCGAGAATATTTGAAGCGTGAAGGTATCACCCACTGTAGCTCAATATAAGCGAGAAAGCTAAAGCGTGAAGATAGTAAGAGGGGACGTCTTGCTAGTAGGAATGAATATGAATTATTGCAAATGTCAAAATTACAGGGAAAACTGATAAAAAAATATATTATCGAATATATACTCAATATAGACTAAGCTGTTTTTGCCTATTATTGAGTGGAAATATGCCTCTGAGATGCTAAATTACTATGCATTATTTTGGATGATCTATCTAAGCAACAACGGTTAATATTGTTAAAGGCATGTTCTTTGCATACCGGTGCTGTGTGTAAGCTTTATCAAGGTTCACTATCAGAGAACTCTATAAGAGTTTGTTGGTCATGAGATTGTCGTATTCATTTAAAAAAAAAATTATCAGTGGAATTTATTTATATTAAATACAGGTTAATAGAGCTCTTTTTGTGAATGAAATTTTTGCATTGCAAGGTTAGAGGGGTCATTCAGCAAGCATATTTTTCATATTATTTTCTTACAAAGAGATCAGTTTTGGGACTCGTAACTTTTCACTTATGAAGGAGTAATCTTTTTTAGGAAAATGTTAGCAAATAACTATCAAATATTTTCCTTTCAAGTATTTATTAAAAGAAAAAAGAACTTTATTTGAAAATTATTGATTATTATTATTATTATTATTATTATTATTATTATTATTATTATTATTATTATTATTATTATTATTATTATTATTATTATCTTTTAATAAATATTCAGCAACTAATAGAATCAAATGTGCTGTATTAATCACTTTTTCAAGTAATTGGCTAGCATCTCTCTCTTTATTAAGCTCATATTATTTTCACTATTATCCCCGCATTTGATGGCCTTTTTAACATTAATAAAGCCATTTATATAGCTCATGCTAGGGAAAAGCAAATCTTGGCACATCAAATCTTGTTTTATTTCAACTCTTATTCTGTCAAATCGATTTATTTACATAGTATAATTTTGAATCACATAGTAATGCTCACCACATCATCAGTAATTAGCTTAACCACCTTATAATAGATATTCTCTCGCCTCACACAACAGCTCCTTTTAGATATGGACTAGGAGACTAGGAAAACAACACCACCACCAAAATAATTCGCTCTACTTCCAAAATATAAACTCATCACCACACCAAAGAAAGAAGACAACCAATCAACAAACTTCTCTTTTGGTCTCTCTCTCTCTCAAGGCTTAATTAATTGTTCCAATTTGCATTTTCTTTAACAAAGTCACCATCTTATAACCATATACTAATACAACTCCCCCTCTTAATGATGCTTTTAATTAATAGTTTAGACATAAAATATGAGTTGGTTCTCTTCTAATAAGACAATTATATATTTAAAATATGAGTTGATTCTCTTCTAATAAAACAATTATATATGTAGCTATCATCACCTTTATAGCTTTCATCACCATTCACTAATTAAACTATCATATATATATATATATACTCTTCTTTTGATGACGTTACTAGCCTTCAAATTTAACTTATATAACTTAATTAAGTTTAGTGACGTACTGGATGAAACACAGAGAACTAGGTTTAGCGTGCTAATAAAGGGACAGGATCAATTGATGTTATCGATCCACTTGGAACGAAATTAGATATTGCTGTACTTTAAGAAATCTACGAAGCATAAATCGAAAGATAGTTCCACAGTTCTTTTATGATTTATTACTGTACTCAGCAAATATAACCTTGAGGGTTAACCTATGATTCAGTACGTACATAACATGGGATTATTTTTTCTTGATTATTATATTTGGATTATTAAAGATTTAAGTCTTTGAACGTATTAAATTACGAGATAAGAGACTTGATCATCTACTAAGCTATATTCTCTATGCTATCATTAACATATAATAGGATTTAATATGAATTAATTCACTGCAACATCAAAAAGTCTTTCTTGGTCTATTTTTTTTTACAAGAGGTTTGATATAAGTTCAAATTTGAAATCTTACAGTCTTAACATAATATTAACGCCATTAAATTAAAATTTATTAGCTTTTTAGATTTTCTTTTTAGTCACACCTATAACACTATAAGCACTAGGGTAATTCGCCCATCTGCTCCATTAACTCTCTATATATGCAGATGTTGTTAAGCAAATATTGGTAAACATAAGCCAAAACCAGTTGCTCTTGGAGTTGGGCAATAGAAACACAACGAGATGCACTTACGTTTGGAGTTGGGCAATAGAAACACAACGAGAAACACTTGCGTTTGGAGTTGGGCAATAGAAACACAACGAGAAGCACTTGCGTTTGGAGTTGGCCAAATAGATCATGACGTTGATCTATATTAATCACTGTCATGATCTATTGCTCAAATCCAAAAGCAAGTGCTTTTGGCTTATGTTTTATCAATATTTTGCTTAACAACATATATACATATATATACACACACGTGCTTAAAAGTTAGCACGTTTCAATTAACTTAGTTGAGTCGGGCGGCAAGCTCTGCGATATTGCTAGTGAAAAGGGATCAAACATTGGTAAGAAAGGGATTATGAAAAAGTGTTAAAAGTTAATAACAAATGTCACAATTCGATGAAAATTAAGATGAGAATCAAAGAGAAATATCATAATCATAGAAACGCCAAAATGGAATGAACTAATTGTTGCTAGTGTTAGCATTGATATGAATATGTGATCAGTTAGCTGAGCATAGTTGAATAGCGTAAAGACAATATTTCACATGGGGGCTGATTATATGATTTAATACTCTAATGATTTAGATAATTTTATTTCTTTTAAGCAAGCTTTTGCAAATAAGTTATGTTTAAGTTCCATTTATACATGATATATTAGAGCCACTAGCCTAGCAATTTTGCATTTTATTTCTATTTACATGGGGTAATTAAATGTATAAAATACATTTAAGTAGATAAGACAAGGGCGTGAACAACATAACAAATAGTGGTGACATGATATCTCATATCAGTATAATATATCTATGATTATGTCTATGGAGCAGACTGATAAAATAATAATACAGGATAATTTATAATTGTACCAACATTATTTAGGATCAATGAAATTGTTAATGTTAACCATTCCATACATCACCTTCGCTATGCATCCCCATTCAAACAAAAACATACGAGGGGTAAAATGGAACAAACACATGTATAAGAAAGAATGAAAATTACAACAGAAAAAAGGGCTCCAATAAATCTCACCTTACCAGTGAAGTTGAGCGGAGAGCTAAACTACTGGGCATTTTGACTGCCACTATTTGGAACTCCTTTTTCCATTTAGAGAAACATGAATAGACTTGGCTGCTGCAACAGCAGAATCTCCTCTCCTGACAATTTTCTCAAGTTCTGCAACTCTTTCAGACAGCAATCTGACATTTGAGTTGGTGGATTGGACCAACTCGTTTGCAGTTTCCAGTGAAGCGCACAACTGGAATAGTCCAAATGCAAAGCAACGAGTTAATAGATTCATCACATCAATACTGCAGTGCATGGTTACAAAATGAAATTGCAAATTATCCAGCATACAGGGAATTACATACTGTCTATCCTTAGTGTGGCTTTGTGTTGCTTTTGTGTATTTTATCCTCTGCCAATCAGAGAAATAACATGCCAAATATCACACATATATTATGCATCCTACCTTTAAAGTCAGACCTGTCCAGGAGTGATCTGTTCGAGCAAATGCCTCATTCAACTGGCTGTAGTTTTCCTGAAAAAAGATACAGAGAGTTAGTTGCCAGTTATCCTCATTGGATCAATTAGCAAGAAAATGAATAACCCCAATTTGCACATTGAAGTGTAGTTTGTGACTGATGAAGTACACCATAAGCAAGTTCAAGACATAATGTTGTTAGTTTGAAAACTTGATTGAAATTCACACAACAGATTATCTGGCCTTGAAAGGTAACGTTATCTAGCACTAATATCCATCAAAGTAGAATCTTTGAAGCGAAAAGTTTCTAATTCATTTCATCTTACTCTCAAGTCAAGACCCAATTATGCAACCTAGTGCTATCAATAATAGAGTATCAACTCCAATCCCACAGAATATGCCTCCATCATAGCACATCGGTCAACAGATTTCCATTTATTTATTAGCTTGATTTTTGTACCATATATAGAACCTGAAATTATGTTGTCCTTATATATCAGTTGTATATAAATATAACTGTGTATCATGAATAAAATCAAGTTCTTCTACCATTTCAATAAGTCTTGTTATGGTATCAGAGCTTCAAAAAGCTCCAACGAACACCCATTAAACCATTTCCAACATGTCGGAATTCTCATCTACTCACTCACAATTTACAAATGTTCAAATGGCAGGGAATAATAGTCAAATCAATTCCTTGGTAACCTTCAACGTTGCCTCCCAAATTCCTTTGAAACTGAATGGCAGTAATACATACTCAACATGGAGAGCACCAATCACCACAATACTTTATGGATATGATCTAATGGGCTACATCGACAGCTCCTATCCATGTCCTATAGATTCAAATTCACCAGATTTCAAATTGTAGACTAGACAAGATAGTCTCCTTCAAAATGCTATAATGGCTCCAGTCAACGGCACCATCGCTCACATTAATAGCATCTGCAAAAACAGCCAAACAAGCCTGGGACAACCTCACACCAACCTTTGCTAACAAATCAAGAACACGGATCTATGCTCTTCGTGCGACTCTTGCCAACACGGTGAAAGACTCCAAATCAGTTGTGTATACTTAAGAGAAATTCGAACTATTGCAGATGAACTTGCACTTGCTGAATCACCTCTTGGTGATGATGAGAGGTTATTAAAATTCTTACTGGTCTTGGATCTGAATATAAAGAGATTAGTGCTGCCATACAAGCCCGTGATGCTCCAATAACATATGAAGAATTGTTTGACAAACTCACTGATCATGAAACCTTCCTCAATCATGAAATCAGTAAGAAAGAATGTGTCAACGTTACAGCCCAATATAGTCAGCGTTTCAACAATAACAACAATAGATCCAAAGGAGGAAACTATAATAGCAATAACAATGGAAATAAGAGATACCCTTATCCAAACGTTGGACATCAGAATAACTACAACCAGCAAGGGCACTATAATTCAGGCACTCGTGGCTCCAATCCCAATTGGCATCTATCGATATCAAACCAAAATCAAGGAAAGATTCAATGTCAAATTTGTGATAAATTTGGTCACACTGCTAAAGTATGCAGGTCAAAAATGAATTTTGAATCTCAAGCTCATTTTTCAACAAGAACTCCATCTACTCCATCCGAAAATTGGCTTATGGATACAAGTGTGTCTCATCACATTACATCAGACTTGCAGAACCTGTCCATTCATTCCGAGTATAATGGAGGTGATGACATTGTTGTTGGTAATGGTAACAACATCCCTATCACACATACAGGTTTAGTCATGCTTAATACTCCATCTCATTCATTTACACTTAACAATGTTTTGTGTGCGCCTAAAATCACAAGAAATTTATTATCTATTGCACAATTTTGTAAAACCAATTCTGCCTCAATTGAGTTATTTCTGCCTTACTCTGTGGAGAAGGATTTGAGTACGGGGGCAATACTCATCCACGGCTAGAGTAACAGGAACCTGTATGAGTGGCCAACTACAGCTCAAGCATTTTCCTCTAGCTTTCAAACACATCATGCATCCATCAACAACAACTCAACAAGACCCACCGTATCCCTTTGGCATCAACGTTTAGGTCATCTGAATAAAAAAACATTAAATTTCATTGTGCCATCTCATTGTTTAACAATTTCTCAAAGGACAGGTTTGAGTTCATGTAATGTAACTCATGTTCTTGCAGTAAAAGTCATAAATTGTTTTTTAGCACATCTACTCTTCCAACTTGAGTTAATTTATACAGATGTATGGGGTCCCGCACCCATCACATCCTTTGATCATTTTAAATAGTATGTCATTTTCGTAGACCATTTTACCAAATACACATGGCTGTACCCTTTAAAACAAAAATATGATCTCACTAATGTATTTGCCCAATTCAAGACACTTGTTGAGAAATATTTTCAGGCTCCAATTATCACTTTATATTCTGATGGAGAGGGAGAATATCAAGGCTTAAATCATTTCCTTAGTCAACATGGCATTCAACATATCTACTCTCCTCCTCGCACACATCAACGTGTTGCCACTACCGAAAGACGCCACCCCCATATTATTGCATCAGGCCTCACTCCCACTAAAGTTTTGGACCTCAGCTTGTCAAACAACCATCTATCTCATCAATCACAAGCCAACTCCTCTTCTTCAACAAAAATCTCCTTTCGAAGCTTTGTTGCATGACAAGCCAAACTATCACAAAGTGAAGGTATTTGGTTGTTTATGCTACCCTTGGCTCAAACCATATACATGCCATAAACTAGAATCTAAATCTAAATCCCAACCCTGTGTTTTCTTCGGCTACTCCACCTCTCATCACTGTTACAAATGTTTTGAACCCACCACATCTTGCTTGTATCTCTCTCACCATGTTGTCTTTGTTGAAAATTCCTTTCCTTCTCAACACATGTCCTTACAAGCTCCTAGAGTTACTGAAGTATCCCCTTCTACTTGGACTTCTACTTCATTGGATCCTCCTTCCATTCCCAATAATCATCCTGTCACAACCGTAAAAAATTCTCTTCTTGACACTGCCATCCCTATAGTCCCAATTCAGTCTTTTTCCTCCACTACTCCATCTCTCACCACCTCTTCAGGTTCTCCATCTCCAGCCGCGGATAGTGCAGCCTTTTCCTCATCTTCGTCAACACAGGTAAGTCCTCCATCTCTATGCCCTGCTATTGTTACCCAATCCAAAAACATCTCCAAACCTAAAAAGATTTTTAACTATTTAATTGTTTCCTAACCTCTTGAACCCACTAATTTAACTCAAGCAATGAAACATACTCATTGGTGTGCTGCCATGAGAGATGAATTTGATGCCCTTATTAAAAATCAAACTTGGGATTTAGTTCCTGCTGCTAACACATA
This sequence comes from Triadica sebifera, assembly GCA_023653625.1. Lineage (NCBI taxonomy): Eukaryota > Viridiplantae > Streptophyta > Magnoliopsida > Malpighiales > Euphorbiaceae > Triadica > Triadica sebifera. Next base: position 27,458,720 of record CM042899.1, read on the forward strand.
GAATATAGTTGGTTGTAAATGGATTTAGAAGATAAAACACAAATCAGATGGGACGATTGACCAATACAAGGCCTGCTTGGTTGCCAAGGATTTCACTCAACGACTCAAAATTGATTTTCACACCACTTTCAGTCCGGTTATTAAGCCTGCTACGGTCCGTGTGATTCTTTCCATTGCCACTCAGTTCTCATGGCCACTTCAACAATTGGACGTGAATAATGCTTTCCTTCAAGGACATCTTGAAGAAGAAGTTTACATGCAACAACCACCAAACTTCATTAATCCTCAATTTCCCAATCATGTCTACCGACAACAGAAGGCTATCTATAGTCTTCGTCAAGCTCCATAGGCCTAGTACAATGAGTTGAAACACTATTTACTTTCTTATGGCTTCATTAATTCTCAATCAGACACATCTCTCTTCATTCTCTCCTCCGGGACGAAGCTTATTTTTCTCCTTGTGTATGTTGATAACATCGTCATCACCAGTAATGATACGGGTCTTGTGAGTCAAGTCTTTCACTCTTTAGCTCAACGGTTCTCCATCAAAGATCTTGTTGATCTTAACTTCTTTCTTGGTGTGGAGGTATTACGTACAAAAAATGGTATTGTTCTCTCTCAACGAAAATATATTATTGATCTTCTCCATAAGCATAACATGAGTGATGCAAAGGGAGTTCACAGCCCACTCTCTACAACATAAAAACTATGTTTACAAGATGGTTCAACTCCAACATATCCTTCACAATACCATCAGGTTATTTGTGCTCTTTAATACCTCTCATTCACTTGGCCTGATATATCCTATGCAATGAATTGACTATCTCAGTTCATGCATTGTCCAACAACCTCTCATTGGTCAGCTGCTAAGTGTGTTCTTTGTTACCTTAAGCAAACCATTGCTTTTGTTCTTTTACTTCGGCGCTCTTCTTCTATGCAGTTTCATGTTTTCTTTGATGCCAATTGGGCCAGCAATGAAGATGATAGCACCTCCACCACCGCTTACATCACATAACTTGGTGCCAATCCCATCAGTTGGTCCTCAAAGAAACAACGCACTATGACCCATTCATCCTGAGGCTGAGTATTGGATTGTGGTAGCTACAATTGCTGAAATTAATTGGCTTCAAAGTTTGCTACATGAGCTTCATTTTTCCCAATCTACCATGTTCATGCCCACTGTTTATTGTGATAATGTTGGCACTACTTACTTATGTCACAACCCCGTGTTCCATAGTCGTATGAAGCAAATCAAGGTTGACTTTCTCTTTGTTCGCTCCCAAGTTCAAAACAAGCAACTTCGAGTGGTTCATGTTCACTCTGCTCATTAGTTAGCAGACTCCCTTACTTAAACCTCTTAGTCGACAACAACATCAGAATCAATGCCTCAAGATTAGCATTGTTGACACATCGCCCATGTTGTGGGGGCATAATAGAGCATCAACTCCAATCCCACAGAATATGCCTCCATCATAGCACATCAGTCAACAGATTTCCATTTATTTATTAGCATGATTTTTGCACCATATATAGAAACTAAAACTATGTTGTCCTTATATATCAATTGTATATAAATATACCAGTGTATCATGAATAAAATCAAATTCCTCTGCCATTTCAATAAGTCTTGTTAATCAAGCCTAAGAACGTATTGCACTAAACTAGCAGATTATCAAATTCCTATTTTCTAAAACTAATTTTTGTCATAAGAAATTATCTATGCAATAAATTTCTCAGTTTCATCTTCCTAAATTATATTAATTCACTTGCCTGAATTTGATAATTTAACAAGAATAAACAGAATGAACAAGGACCTCAAATTTTTTCATTGAGACGAATATAGTTAAACAGGAATTATTACAGAAATAAACAGCAATTCACAACAAGATCAAATTTATCCAAAAAATACAGAGATTATATTGGGCCAAATCTGGCAGAGTGATATAAACCTATAAATGGCAAAACGATCGCAGATTAAGAATAGGAACAGGTAATTATAATATCTCGAGAATTCTGGAAATATAGGTGTGAATTTAATGATTAAATATGTGGATTCAACAGATGATGCATTTCAATGATAGTGTTGTCTCGAAAATGCAATTGAAGAGAGAAAAAACCTGGAAGAGATTGGTAAGATCCAAGGAGGACTGAAGAGTATGATTCGAATCAGGAATAAAAGATGAAGAAGATGAATCTCTAACAACATCCTCTTCTTTTTCTCCAAGATCACTTAGCAAATCCCCAATGCACAGCAATGGCCCTCCTACTCCTTTCATCTCTCTCTCTCTCTCTCTCCGCGCGATGTTTTTGTTTATGCGTAGGATTTGACCAAACGACAAATCGTTTCAACGATTGTACTTTCTGAAATTAAACCAACCGGTCCAACCGGTGAATATTTAGACAGGACGGCCTGTATCTAAACTGCAGAGACCCACTCATACCAGTATACTCTTTTCACAATTTTCTCACGGATTTGTCTTCTCGGAGTCTTCTTTTCATCCGGTGAGCTTCAAAATCGAATCTTTATGCTGTGGGTATTAAATTCTTTTTCTTATAATAATTCAACTTTCCGTTTTCTTTTTCCTTTTTTTTTTTTTGGATCTGGCCTTTCACAGACTTATAGGGTTTTCTTTTTTCCTTTTTCTTTAATGTCAATAATGATGGAATTTTTTTCAGGAATTGGGCAAAAAACGAAACAGGGTTGAAGAGGGATTGTTAATTTCATATCAGGAAAGAAAGGGAGACAACCACGACGTGACTCATACATAGGCAGAAATGGCAGGGCAGGAGAATGTTAAGCATCTTGAGGACTGCTCCGTTGCCAAGTCAGTTTCTTTTATTTATTTATTCATTTATATGTTTCAGCTATAATGCAACCTATCTATTTCTCTCTGTATGTTCTGAATTCTAGTATTTAAATGATTGTTTGTTGTTAGTGTAAGAAGATATGGAGACTCCTGCGTTGCACTATCCGTAGGCATTGCAGACTCTCTAACTGTGTCAATTTTCTTTTTGAGTGTTTTTATTCAGATGAAAAATGCTTAGAATCCATTAGAGCCTTATTATATAGGAGATTAAAAGTAAGATATAGTGGCTTTGCTTATATCTAGTTTGGTAACCACTTCTTAATTATGACTCTAGTGCCAGCGGGATTATTAATCTTGGGCATGCTAGCAAATTATGCTAATGTATGCGGCCAATTGTTCTTATTTCAAAAGCCTTAGTGCAAGAAAATTAACAAAATTGCTTCTCTTGTTCTCAGCTGCACTTGGTTTATATTTTAGTTTGCCTGGCTCGATTATCTCTCTTCCAGTTATCTAGATTAGCTTATGCAATGTTTCTTGAATGTTTGCAATTAGAGAAAATTTGAGCTTTGAATATCTAAAGATATATGAGGTTTTATAAACCGAGTTTTGTAATTATTTAGCTTATTTTGGTGATGATCCCAATTAAGTGCAGGCGTGGTTCTTGCTTTTAAGTATTCAGCAGTTGTGTATAATTTTCTGGGGGAAGAGGCAACTGCAGCTAGTCAGAGATGAGTAAATTCAGTGCACTGGACCCTTCTGAAACCATATAAAACCAATGCACTTATGAATAGATTAGCATATGGTGGGTTTTTGAACATTTTGCATAATCCATAATGAGGTACCTTCAATTTAGAATCACCAAGTATATTGTCCTAATTTCATCTAGTTAGTCAGTCTCAGATCATACTTGAGGTCAAGGATAGGTTTTGATTCATATTCTCTCTCCTTACATTGCTTTCCACATTCATTTGTTATTTGAAATGAAAATGGGACAGGGCACTGATCAATTTTCATTTCTGCAGTGCATTAGGCACATGGTTCTTCTCAGTAGCTGGGGCTTTGTTAGCAATTCCAGTGGGGATAAAGCGTAAATCTTTGGCCCCGCTTGTGTTCTTTGGCACAACGGGCACAATGCTTGATATTATTATGGGAATCAGTCAATGCGAAAGAGAACATGCAGAACGCCAAGCAAAATTATTAGAAGCCCAATATTCTGCAGCTGATGCTTCTTCAGAAAGAGGATTTGACTCATGATTCCATGCTTATATAGGCATGCTCTTCCGTTATCAACTTGCTTGGTACGAGAGATGGATCTTTTTCGGGCATCCTTTGCTGGATTGGCTAATCTTTTTCCTTTCACTTTGTTGTGATTTAGTTTTTCTAGCCCTATTCATTTCACTAAATATTCCATGCTTATATAGGCGTGCTCTTCTGTTATCAACTTGCATGGTATGAGAGATGGATCTTTTTCGGGCATCCTTTGCCAGATTGGCTAATCTTTTACCTTTCTCTTTGTTGTGATTTAGTTTTTCTAGCCCTATACATTTCACAAAAATATTTTTTCATGTGTAACTTTTTCCATGATCAGCAAAAATACCTATCATTGTTGAATAAAAAGTTAGGGTTTGTTTAGACGCTACTCATACTGATCCATTGAGTTTTTTAATGTCAAGAACTAAGAAGGTTGATATGCAGGATTGAAAGTGCATTACTCAAGTGTGTTTTCTATAATTCTTGTTTATAGAAAGTTCTTCTGTTCCTTTTTACGCCAAAGTTACAATTTAAGTGAAAGTAGAAGGAATACGTTTCAAGTATCCTCTCTTTTCATTTGCAAAGACAAAAAATTAAAAAGGAAAGAATACTGTACTTCTTAGTTTTTATAAGATCATCAAAAGGGCATGGGCGAAAATATCACCCTTCACGAGAATCACCAGACACTGGAAACTTATTATTACTATTATATTATTATGATTATTACTATTGTTTTATATGGTTAAGATCCCTTTTTCAGAACATGTTCATGGAAATAGAATTCAATGGAGATTTCTAAATATTTCATTAAGCATTTAAGCATGGAGAATATTCAGATACAAGGCATTGACACCGAAACCATTTCAAACTTTCCATATTCAATACCAAGACTGGGATTCACAGTTAGTTAGAATTTCAAGGGGCTGTTCTTCCCTTGTTGCAACAGCATCTTTACAAGAATTAACCAAATCATGTGGAAGTTAAATGTTTCTATCATAATGGTGTTTTCTTTTTCAGCCGTGATGTTTCCAAATAATAGCTCTACAGCCTTGTTCCTTCCGAGTAGTGGCACATATTCTGATTCATCCCATACATACAGCTGCAGTTAAAGGGATGAATTAGTGTTTTCTTTTTAACATAAAGTGGGCGAGGTAACTCTAGTCCAGATGATGATCATAGTCAGCAACATAGTGATCACATACAAACGCAAACACACATCACAGTAACAGATGAGAGAGATGCAACCAAAAATCATAAAATCATTTCCTGAAAGAGGATATAAGGAAGATAAACTTGCTTTAGAACATTAGTACTTTGAAATTGTAGAAGGAAAAAACTTAATAGGCAGGGAAACAATTTGGCCAACACTATGAAAAGGAACAAAATGACAAGAAACCACGTTCCAAAAATTAATATTATAAACTTTCATCAATCCAATAATGTGATGCTCTTATCATTTCAACAAGAGATGCATATAAAAACATTGAGTAAAAACAAATATATACCATAAAGGGCCTATATATCAAGCCTACTACATGAAGGTGATCTAAGGTTTTCGGGCAATAGAATGGGGCAATGTTTTGCATAAATATAGACCTCGAGCAAATTAAGAAATAATAAGTAATCAAATTTTGCCAAATTGTAGTATGAAGCAAATGATTGCAATAAAGCAGCTATAGTCTTCCCTACCCATTCTCTGAATCCAGAGGAGAAACACATAACTGACAGCCAATACAAGTAAAATCTGCTATTATATTACGATCCTTGACTTTCATTATCCTCCTGCGAGTAAACATATTTTCCTTCTCAGAATCATCCAGTACTCTCCATGTAATTGGTAGGAAAATTTCACCAGCACCAGCATTAAAGATGGCCTTACAGGATTTCCTTAGGAGCAATATTTCTGAAAGAAGGAAAAATTCCTGAGATTCACTCTCTGTTCTGGTACTTTCCAGTTCCTTGGGAGCTGCTTCTTCTGAATTGCAAGTTGCTTTCAGTGATCAGTAATTGTCCATAAGAGCATAAACAATGTCACTAGTACTAACAAACAAAACATGATAATACACGTAGTTTTCATCAAACTCCATTGCCCCATGGGCAGCTCATTCCTTCCGTACTGAACCTAAGGTCAAGAACAAAATTACTTGATTCTACAACCTTTGTTTTCCTTTCAAATTCAATAGTGTCTTCATTACGTAAAAACAAAGAGATAAAAGTAGGCCTGGCCACGGGCCGGACTGACCCGGGCTAGGCTGGTTCCGGGCTCAGCTTGGACCGTGGCCTGGCTGAAAAATGGTCCAGTCCAGACCCTTCTCCCATAAATCCTTTTTTTATAAAATGAAAAGACAAAAATTCTCCTTATAAATTCAAACTTTAATAAATTAAATTATTTTTTAAAATAAAAAAATTAAATTAATTGATTTTTTAGCTTAATTATAATTTTTATAATTTATTAATTTATCAAATAAATATAATTATTTCTAAATTTCAACTTATAATTTCTCTAAATTAGTTTTTTTGTTATAAAAATCTAAGTTATTATACAAAGTTACAAATTAATATTCAATAAGTTATTTTTTTCTCAAAATTTTTATTTTTTATAAGATATTAGTAGTACAAATTTATAATTTACAAAAATTAATAATTTTAATTGTATTTATTTATTGTGTGTATTAATTAAAAAAAATCCGCTGAATTCATGAACTGGAACCGGCTGGGGCTAGATAAAAGGCAACAATACCGCATTCTTGCATTATTTATAAAATCAAGCAACAAATGTGGAACCAGAAAGATATTGAAGTCAGCAACAAAATAATTGGAAGGGCAAAACTATTCAAAAATGAAGCACTAAAAATGAATTAATTTGAAAACTTTCAAAAGAACTGAGTTTAAGACAACTTCAAGCATATTAATTATAAAAGTGGAAGAAAATTTTCAATGTTTTTTGGACCAAATATATATCATATGCAGATTCCTCAAGCAAAAAAAAATATGCTTAGGCAAGCTAATAGTGTTGCCTGAAAATTGACTTGTTTAGGGACAGCAAATTTAGAAAGGTGAAAGAATACCTCAAAGCCGGGGGTGTACAGGTGAACGAAAACGAGAAGCTGCACAAAGTTCGCCGATGTGAGGAGCAGCATTCGAAAGATCGATTAACGGTCCATACCACCCGATTGACACCGTCATTTTCAACGCAGGTCTCTGTTTCGAGAATTACTAGAGCTCTTTAACGGGAATTTGGCGCTGAACAAAATAAATTTCAGTTAGGGCTTTAGAGGGATATTTTTTTTTAATAAAAAATGAGGGAGCTGATTATTGAGTAAAATTCCATATACATTCTGATATTTTATTAAAATAATAATAATATGTAATTTGTTATTAGTTACATATCCATCGTATCTAACAGAAGTTGTGTCACACAATGTTATAACATTTTTATGATTACACTAAATTTTTCATTTGGATTTATCATGAATAATTTTTATTTTAATAAAATGTTATTTCATTTCTAACAAGGTATCTACATTATTAAAAATTGTTTTTCTCCACCTACAGTTAGGATAAAAAGAGTAGTACTTAGATTATCATGTCAACTATCTCACAGAATTTTCACAATTGAAATAATAATAATCATCATCATCACTAGAACTGATAATAAATTTATAAAATTCAACTTCAATTGGAGCTCTGCCCATGGGACAAAAGATTCCAAGGAGAAAAATATCAAAAATACTCTCCAGTTTCGGATACTTTTCGAAACTCATTTTCTAATTAATTAGTAAATAGATAAATTTCTTTCCTCTTCCCAGAAATCCAATAACAGATTTATTTCAAAAAAGACACGGCATTTAATGAAAAATATTAATTTAACTACAATGCCATTGCCACACCATATAAATACCTATTCAGCTTTTTATTTTCGGATGAACCAGAAACAAATTCTTATCACATTTTTTAACAAATTCAAGTAATATATATATTCCATTTCTTGTCCTCTGTTAGAAAATAAATCACTTATAAAGAGCATCAAATATATTGAAGTTGTAATTCTGCAAATAAAGATATCAAATTACAATATGATATTTAGAGTAGAAATACATTACCCACTGAGGGGCATAATTGAAAGACAATACAATCCCATATTAACAGAATCTTAATGAAAACAACAAAAAGAGAAAAAAAAAAAAAGGAAGCAAATGGCTCTTACAATTTCCTTCCAGTACGCGTGCTGAAGGCAAAGGCTATCTTATTGGGCACAGTTGTATTATCCAACATACATACATCTCTAATGAATAAATACATCTAAACATAAAAAGGAAACAGAATCCAGCCACCCAAAATTAAAAAGTTATTGGGCTGCACCATTCTAAACTACCAAGTAAATTTAAGTGTGAAAGTTTTCTCCAAGCTTGGTCGCCTCAACTAGGCCAAATTTTTTCTGTAATCGACGGAATCAGCCTACAAACACATGTCCCAATTCCATCAAGCAGCTTTTGTTTAAAAGCTAAAAGCCGCTAGACAATAGGAAAATAATAATTAAATAAATAAGCCCGTCAGTTAATATCTACACCTTCCACCACATGTTCCAGCACCAGATGCAAAAACAGACTACGCAAATATCGATGGTTCCAAACCAGGGGTATTCTTTATCTAACTATTTCAACTATACACTAAAGTTCTTTATCTACAGCAGAGCTCGCGTTTGCTTTATTCTTTACAAGCTCTGCTAACTTCATCTCACGAGCTCGCCCAGATGCAAAGCTTAATTTTCCAGTTCTGAATGCAAAAAGCTCGTATATCATTTATCTAGTTCAAATATGAGCTTGCAAATAGTCTCACCCCAATATCAATGGGTCCATCATCCCCCCCAACAGCGTGAAGCGCTACAGGAATTGTTGACAGAAGACGCACTGTAATGGGGAAAACTGAAGGGTTAATTCCAGACTCTGACATGGGATCTACTTGCTGGGATGATATCCCACAGTCATCTAATTGATTGGTAATGCACTTATTACTATTCTCTCCAACCGTGCCAGATTCCATCTCCAGGTTGCATGGATTTACAACACATGCAACCTCATTTAGTGCCCTGTAATAACCACGGCAACCTCTCCTAAATGTGCTTTCGTAGGCATGTAAATTTAGCACCAATGTTGATGTAGCCTCAAGCCATTCTGCAGTCAAGCCTTCAACATCATCATAATAAATTCGTCTTTCAATCTGAAAGTGTACATCATTCATCATTAACTAAACAATATAATAAACCTAAAATGAACAAAGAAATTGTTTCGGTAGAAAGGTACTCACTGCTAGCTTTTGGATATAAATGGACATAAACCTTGGTCCAAGACCCAAAACTCTAGCTACTGAAAATAAAACCTGCAGAATAAACAAGGCCAACTCTTAAACTCCTGACCATAAGCTATAGGCTAAAAGCAACATATAAATGGAAGTAGGATGATACGGATTGTTTGCAAAGCCAATTATGCACCAAAACAACCTTAGTTCAACATTAAGTGTCACTAGTACATAATTCTATAAAATCAAGAATATTGGAAATTTCTAAAATTTTTCTACCAAATATGGAAGCATATGACACATGCTGATAAAGCAACTAACTTTCACATAAGTCTATGTCTGATGCATAAATGAAGCAGAAGAAAACATACCTCTTTCTTCTTCAGCAAAACCCACATGTACAGTTTATCACAGGCATCCTTGACATGCCGACTTGCCAGCTTTCTCTCATTGCAATAAGTAGCAACCTCTGCAAGTGATTCTGTGCAGGGAATTCTATGTTTCAATGCCGCAGCTGATAATGCCTCCATGCCTTCTACGGATTCTGCAGTATTTTTATCAAAACATACACCAGTGAAGCACCTCATCACTTGCCGCCCATTTATCATTTTATGTGATACTCTTTTACTTCTCATGCACAGCTCCTCCGCTTCTATAGCTGCAGCCAATGTCCGATGTACAAGAATGTCAGGATATCGACGCAGCGGTGAAGTAAAATGTGTGTAAACAGGAATAGCCATTGCATAATGACCCCAATCATTTATGTTATCTTTCACAACACCGCTACAAAAGTAGGTAGCCAACTGCATCGGTCTTGAAGCATAAGATATCAGAATATCAAATAGCACAGAATCATCTTTGAGCGTTTCCTTGATGCACTCCAGTGACTGGTGAAAGTGACCAGAGGAAGAAGTATCCAATTCCAAACCATGTTTGGAACAAAATGCTTCAAAATCTCTTAGCTTCCGCATATTAGGTTCAGGATGCCTCCTTAATAGTGCACTATCCGGAAAAGCTCTAGATATAACTTCAGCAGCTGTCCTGTTCGCCAAAAGCATAAACTCCTCAACAAGAAAGTTGGAGTCCCTACGCTCACAAAGCATACTATCATATGGAACCCCATACTCATCAAATAGAAAACAAATTTTGGAACTTTCAAGCTGTAAGGCACCATTATTAAACCTCTTCTCTCTTAATGTTTTGGAAATTTCATGCAGATATTTGACAGAACTAATGACATCTAGCCATTTAAAAGTACCATGCAACTGTGGCAGGCTATTTCCAAGGGCATTACAAGCCTCCTCACTAGCCTTCCCATCAATCATGTCCTGTGCAAGCTCATATGAAAGCTTGCAACAAGATTGTATCACTGTACGGCCAATCCAACGATCTAGGACAACACCAGCATTGTTCAAGTCCCAGAAAATAGAAAATGCAAGCCTATCAACTCCAGGATTAAGTGAGCCTATATTCTCAGAAAGACGTGGAGGCAACATCGGTAATTTTTGTCGCAACATGTACACACTGGTTGATCGAACCCTAGCTTCAACATCTAAGGCTGTATTGGGCAAAACAAAATATGATACATCAGCAATGTGAACACCAACTCGGGCAGTGCCATTGGACAGACTTTCAAAAGAAAGGGCATCGTCCAATTCAGTAGCAGTGGAGGGATCAATAGTAAATATGCACAAACTTCTAATATCTCTTCTATGCTTAAGTTCCTCTGCAGGCACCTGCCAAGAATTGCATGGCAGGCAAGAAAGAGATTCAGGAGAAAAACCAGAACAACAAATTGCATTTTCATATAAAATTGCACTAATCTGTGGCTCCATTTCACTACCCCGACCAAGAATATGTGACACATAGGCTTGTGGAAAAGGACTTTCTTCATCCCAATTATCAATCCGTGCTGCAACCAGTTCCATCTCAACTGTTTCATCTCCTCCCTCCAATCTTTTCTTGATGGAATCAGGCAAGCTTCTTACAAGGCCCATCATTTTAGGAAATTTTGGATCAGTAGGAGTAAGTTGGATGTACTCACGGTCACGGCTAGAGATCAAGGATGAATTTTTGTTCTTTTTCACATCTTTTTTACAAGCTTCCCTATCGTAAAACCATGGCCTAATATTTAGAAAACCAACAATGGCATCTCGAAGAGGGGATGGTTCAATAATGGCAACAACTCTACCAGTTGGTCGTTTAGATGGGTAAGAACTAATCATGGCACATAGCCTACCCACACCATTCACAACTTCATTCTGCCCAGTAGAAGAACAAAAATGTGAAGAATCTGAAGAAGAGGGTTGATGCCCATTACCAAAATTAAGACCCTTTTGACCAGTTAGTTCCTTATGAACAGCTTCGGTGGCACAAGAACTGTGCTCAAAACAAATCCCATTTTTAAGGGATAAGCCTCCAAGATCAGCATGCTGATAGTCCAATTCCACTTCATTTTTCCCCTTGCAGCTACCACTAGCTGTTTCACTGGCATCTACAGCCAAATTGCTATCTTCTACCAAAGATGAATTGATGAACGACCCACTTGACCCTTTCATCTTAGTCCACAATGGCAATGGATCAATCTTAATAACGACTATGTCCCCTTCTACCTACAAGCAGAAAAAAGATAATTTGAAACTATTTGAAAACATACCCCATACAAGAGTATAACATGCAGAACATATATACATTGAAGTTAACTGCTACAAATGCAATAGCAAATTACAATTATTCAAGTCATTGTCCAACCACAGAATAAGTTACTGTAGAAAAACAATGATAAACATTACAAATTTGTATATACTAGACTTACAGCTCTGTTCTGAGCAGCAGTTCGACTAATGAGAATGTCTGTTGATACTCCCTCAACTTTGCAGTAAGCCTATCCATAGAAACAGCAGATGCATCTTGTCAAGGAAAACTAATAAGAGCATGATTTAAACTTCAAAAAAAAAAAAAAAACCACAACCACCACCCAGGAACATAACACATACCTCGAGTCTATTGTGAGCATTTACATGAAATAATGCTTTAAATGCATCACCTTTCTGTCAACAATTTCATACGACAAGTACAAACATGAGATGGAAAACCTAAAAAAAATCATAATAGGAAAATCCTTATTGAATAGAATATCAACTAACCTCTAATGACTCGTTAACAGCCTCCGGGGACCAGTATGGGGCAAAAACTTTGCCCCGAGCATTACCATCAAACTGATAAAATGGAAGTAAGACCTTGTCTTTAAGTTCTCTAAAGGGAACTCCACCAGCAATTAGCTCAGGACACGAGTTTGAGAACACTTGTCCACCAAGATCAGATAGCAATGGATGTTCAACTTGCTCATTTATATGCATAGTGGGCATGGAATTCAAAGCAACATTTGATGCGGAGTTCATCCCCTCACTCAAAGCATGACCATCAAAATTTGCCTGCCTTGATGAAGAGCGACCCACTGAAGCTGTATAATTTTTCGTTTTGCCACCATTTGTGGACTGTGACAGTTCCCAACGTACTTCGTTTATTGAACTGGAAGCTGCTCTCACGATAAGATCAAGAAAATAAAAACAAAATAATTGAAATGGGTCACTTTCACTCAAATTGAGCATTAGAAAACTCTAGCTTCGGAGCCATATTAAAAAAAAATGAAATTCGCATTTGACAGATTTCCAAATTTACTGACAGAATATGTTCTCTTTTGTTTTAAAAAGGAGGTCTGGGATGATGTTTGTGATAGGGCAAAATTATCCAATTTCGAGAATTATTAACCCTAATTGATAGAAACAAAACCCCTTTTCTGCTACCAAAATTTCACAGGCCACTGAACATCATGCAAAACAAATAGATAACCACTGACTAACGACAAAACTAAGGACATATAGGGACAAAGGAAAAAGTACAGACCCACGAATCTTTTTGACTTAACTCAGAATTCAGCCACTCCTTATCTGAGCTATAGACTTCTCTAAATGGCTATAAGAGAAGTGTACAGTGAGGATTACTAACAAGTGTATAGTAAGGATTATTGCCCGAGCTATAAACTTCTCTAAATAGCAATAAGAGAAAAAAGATTACCTGTATTAGGAGAGTTCTGCTTATATCGACGATTAGATCGGCGCTTATTCTTCTTCTTCTCCTTATCCTTATCTCCAAAATCCTCAACCCTCTCAACCACCACAGATGACGATTGCTCACTTGCACTCCTCATGATTTCAAAATATTACTTCCGGTAGTAAAACCAATTTAACAGAAAATAAAAACCCAAAAACAAATCAATCTAAAAAAATTTTGAAAGGATAAAAACCCAGATAATAAGCCAAAAATTAAAACAAGAGCATCTTCCGATTTGACAAAAAAATATAAATCGGGAAGAACCGAAAATTAAAAAAAGGAAAAAGAACAAAAAAAAACAATGAACCAAAGAAAAAGGAAGGTAAGGAGGAGGGAACAGGGTTTTATAAGAATTGCTAGAGAGATATCAGGAAATACAAATATAAAAAATATAAAAGAGTACAGAGAGAGAGAGAGTGGGTGGCGGTGGAAGTAGAAAAGGGAAAGGGACGTATTGATAGGTCGGCGAAGACAAGGGGCGCCGACTATCGATTCCTTTTTCTACTACTAAATTACTGATCTTTCCCCCCCAGCTTGTGTCTTCTTCTCCACTTAAACTTCTCTTAATCTCCCCCACCCAGCCCAGCCAGTACCCTTTTATTTTCTTTTTCTCTCACTTTCACTTGCGTCCTCGCCAACTTTTGGATATGGGTTTTTCTTTTTTTTTTTAAAAAAAAATGATTGCGCAGCCGCAGAGAGATTGTGGCGTTTGGATCTACTGAAACAGTGAAACGGTGACGCTTGTGACAGATGGATGCTAAATTGCGCAAGAAGCGTTGTGGTGGTAATTAGAAACGAGAAAGAGGTTTGATTTTCTGACCCCGTATGTCACTATTTAAAGTCTTATTGGGCGGTGGTGTGAGAAATTCGAAAACAAGCCGCATGTTTTTTTTTTTTTTCAAATTGAATTTTTTTTAAATAATTGTACAAATTTATCTTACCTAATCACGGAATAACTAATGCAATTTTCAAAATTTAACAAGTGATGTTCAACTTCATTTTAAATGTTATTAAGCGAATTTAACGATGCATTAAACTATTTTATTTGTTTTAACGAATATATATATCACGGAGCTACTTTTATTTTATAATTCACAAATGGACAAAATAAAAAAGTTTATTCAATATTGAAAAATGAAAATAAAAAATAATAGAAGTGTCTTTCTTAAGTGGTACGTAAAGAGTACATGCATTCGCTTGAAACCCAATAGAAGTGTCTTGCTTAAGTGGCAAGGAGTAAATTGAAACCAAAATGTAAAGGTTGATTCTTTATTGAGATATTACTAATTCTTATCTAAATCAAATCAATAATTATGTGTACTCTTTTATAGATTTGGTGCGCAAAAACTTTATTTCAGAAAAATATGATTCTATTTTTTTTATATAGAGTTTGTTTGGCATTAAATTTAAAAAATGTATTTTTAAAAAATAAAATTTTATTTTTTATTTTTTTACTTTTGAAAATTGCTTTTGAATAAAAGCATGTCAATAGATATTATTTTTATAAGTAAATTTGAAAAAAATAGTTTATAAAAAATTAAAAAAATAAGTCAATTAAATTAAAAAAATTATAAATATATTTTTTTTACACTCAACAGTAATCTCAAACGTCCCATACATCATCCCACTGATCAACTACTTACTTTTGTTTTATTTTTTCTTAAATCAATCAAAATAAAATAAATAAAAGTTGTAGTTATATCTTATAATAAAATGAGATATTACCAATAATAAAATCATATAAAACAATGATATTTTAGAAGTTAAAGCAGAGAGTTTGAAACTTGGTAGGTGATTAGCATCAATTGAATTGGATTGTGGAACCCTTTAATTTCGTTTGTATAGAGTGACACTGCGATGAGCTTATCATGAGATCATTTTTATTTATAAGCAAAATTCATTGACTCTGTTTTTTTCATCAACGCTAAAATGAGCCGTACGTGTAATTTTCTCATAACTTAGTTTATTAAGTTCCACTTCTTGTACTTGCATAGGTTGTTGGGAGAATCATAATTAGATATACTGAAAATCTACCTTTATTTAAGATTATTTATGAACCTCCATCAGCAAGAAAAAACTTGCATTTTATTCAGAGTTTAGTCTGACAAAAATCATGAACATGATATGTGTTTTTTTTTTTGTATTGGTTTAATTTGTTTATGAGATGGTTTGATGTGGCCTTAAGGTTCATGAAGCCGTTTTTCAAAGTATTATTAATTTATGAATAAATTACATAAAATAAATTTTAATTTTAATTAAAATAAAATTTTAAAAAATTAACAGTTTACTCATTTATTATTTGAGAAATAACGTTCATTCATTTTATGATATATAAATTTTAAATATTGTAGTGCAATATACTATATAATTTTTCAATATCTAAGATATTTTTGTATAAATTTGTTAAGATTTTATATACAGCATAATAATTTTTTATATTTTGTACTCGTTATTAACGACTGTAATTGTAAAACAACTAGTATATTTAAGTTACAGTCTTTCTAATTATTATTTTAAACAATATTATTATCAAATAATAAGAAATAAATTATTAGTTTTTTAAAATTTTGAAGAGATTTTCTGTTATTTCTCCCCATGTATTATAACTAAATAACTAGTTATAGCTTAGGATATGTGCCCTAGTGATAAATGGGGCTTAGGTCCTCCCCAAAAGTCTCTATTTCGAGATTTCCAACAAATCGAAAAAAAAAAGAAAAAAAATAGCTAGTTGTTGTTAATAGGCAATTCATAGACTTGGATCGATTTTTCTTTTGATAATTATAAGATTCTAGGCTGAAAAAAAAAAGAAAAAATAAATAAAATGAAAAAGACATTTCTCTCTAGAGTCTTCTTTCCCTCCTCTCTAAGAGTTTGTTATTGTTTTCTAATTATCTTTTGGGGTCACATGTGTTCACCATCTAAGAGCTATTGTTTTCTTAATATGCTTTTGGAGATTGAACTTAAAACGTTTTAATAATATTTATTTTGGCTCTAACCTTTTGCATTGGCCATTTTTTTTTCTTTTTTTCTTTTATCCTAAACTCTAATGGTGAATTGCTCATACTCCAAAAAAACACATAATAAATTTTGTAGTTTATTTGTTAAAAGGCTTAAAGCATTTATATAATTAATTGAGATAGAGAGCGCAAGTTTTTGATTCACTTCCAACTCAACCAGATCCAGACATTTTTGGATCAAATCTTTCCGAACTCAAAACCTAAAATACCATATCGATCAGTAATTAGTTTTTTATTTTTTATTTTTGACATTATTACCAAAATATATATTTTTTTGGTTTATTAGGAGGCTTAGTGAATTGTGAGTTATATAATAAATATAGTAATTCCGTTATATTTACCATAAAAGTGTTAAACTCTGATGAATGGTGTCGAAAAAATTCGACATGAAATCTCTCCAAATTCTCAGGATATCAATCCAACCACCTTTGATTGGTTTGTTTATTTAATCTATTTGTTACATTTGTAATTTCATTTAAAATAAAGTTAAAAAAAAAGGTGTTTTCTTTTTTTACATTGACTTTGAGGATCTCTCTTAGGAGTTCCCATGGGATAACACTTTGAGATATTATATGTTTGAATTTTCCATTCCTACATAGAAAATGATGCTAATAGAAAACTGATCTCAGTTATTATTTTTTATATATAAAAAAAAAGCATAAAAAGATGCCTTGGGACGGTAAGAAAGTTAGCAGGATTTATATATAATTCCAATAATAGTATTTTTGCAACTAATTTAGTCGAGTAAAATTATTTATTAGTCATCAAAATTTTATCATGTACATATATAAATATACTGATTTTTTTTTATTTTGTTTCCTAAGTAGAGGCGTAACCTACTATCCAATTGGAATCCATTATACAATATGGAATAATGAAAAAAAATAGATTGAATTCAATGTACCAAAAAAATAGATTGAATTCAAATTCATTCCACCAGAACCATTTCACATATGTTTTTAATAACACAGTGGTCTCTGACCAGGACCAGGAACCAATTCGAATTTGGATCTTGACATGTTGGTGGTTTTTAACCGTAGTAATAATAGCATGAAATTCATTGTTAATAAATAAATCAATACATATTTTAAATTAAAGATCTATTGACTTATCTAATAATATTTTGGATTTGACAAAATTTTCAATAATAATAATAATAATAATAATAATAATAATTCAGTGTTGATAGAGCAAAAAAAATATGATTTTTGTGATTATTATTATGAAAGTATTGTATTATTAAATAAGTATAACTTGACACCTATCGGCAAATAAATATTTATTTAAGCATATAAAAACAACTGTAGAAGAATGTTGCATCTTATAATGAACGGGGATAAATTAAATCTTGCAATAAATGAGAATACAAATTTTTATTAAACATAAGCTAAAATTCAATAAGAAAAAAATAAAAAAAAAATACCGAAACAAATCAAAGATACCCTTGAATAATAAATAATGAAATATTATTGTGTATAAAATGAAGGGAAAAAAAAAAACTATCGTCTACGCTAAAAACCGATTGCAGTCCTAAAAAGGAATTTTTTTTTTTAAAGGTGGACGGGCTACAGTTTACTTGGGTCCTAACGATTCACGGTACTCTTCAACCATTGAATAACATCATTATTAGCTAATGTTCCGTTTGTCCGTAACATTCGGAAAAAAAATATTTTTAGAAAAAAAATTATTTTTAATTTTTTTAAATTTTAAAAACTGTTTTTGAATAAAATAAAATAAATAGATCCTAAAAACATATTTAAAAAAATAATTTATAAAAAATTAATTAATTAAATTAAAAAAAATAAATATATTTTTTATACACATAACAACAATCCAAACAGAGCTGCCCAAACTAGAATGGAGCTGTTAAGCTTAAGAAATAGCAGGCCCAATATATACAAGTCGATGAAGTGATATTCCTTATAGTTATAGACCTTTTTTTGAAACCAACAAAAAAAATTAAATATTTTCTTGAAAATTTTCTAACTAACGATTCGAAACCGCAAAAATAACATTGGCTCAGATAGTGATAAAAAATATATATAAATAAAAATACTGCATTTTTATTCTGTGGTTGATTACTTTTCATAATCCTCATTGTTTAAAGTAGTGATAATGTAACTATTTTTCTTAACTTATTGCTTTGCATAGTTAAATAATTAAGTTGGTGCATATAATAGTAGAAGATAAATATTATTTTTTAATATTCAGTTTATGTTTAATTCAGGATGCATAGTTGCATGCCATCAATTTATTGAAATTAATATATAAATTTTTAGACTATGTTTTCAAAATAGATGGAAGATGTTTACAGCAGTTGTTCAAAGCCATTTAAAAGTTAAAAATCTAGTAAGCATAGTGGGGCCGAAATAAGAAAGAAAGAAAGCCCGTGATTATTAATTGGCCGGAAAAAAAAAAAGATAGAAATGAGCGAAAGAAAGCCTCACTGCATCGGCATTAATTTACGACAATGAGAAGGCCGTGGGCGACGTGACAAATTGGAAGGGAAGCAGTCCATGTCATTAATTTAATTATAGAAATTAATAAACAAATCCTTGTCCCAGACTGTAATTTCAGGAAACCACAAATTACATCATTTTTTTTTAAATTTTAGTAAATTACAGTTAAAAATAAAATTTTAAAGAAGTTAAAGTTTTTTTTATTATATTAGGATAAATTTTTTCATTCTATTAGAATTAGAATAAAATATATTATATTAGAATAAAAACAATAATTAACATTATATTTCACTATTATTTAAAATAATATACATTCATTTAATATTTTATAAATTTTAAATATTACAATGCAATGCATCACATAATTTTTTTATATTTAATGTGTTTTTGTATGAATTTTTTAGAGTTTTATATACCGTTTAATAATTTTTATAAGAGTTTTAAATTTTTATTTATTACCAATAGCTGTAACTATAGGACAACCGATATATTTAAGTCTTAATTTTTTTAATTATTATTTCAAATAATATTTTTATAAAAAAAATATAAATTACACAGTTAATTTGTAAAAAAATATTTTTGATTATAATTTTTTAGAGATTTTTTTTTGTAATTTATTTTATCAGTAAAGTAATTCACAATTTTAACTTTTTTGAATAATTCAATTCAATTATTTTATATTTCAAATAACCCCATGAATGATGCATGTTCTTGTAACCAAAAGTCCATGTCCACCTTATAATATAAGTTGCAATTGACAGTTGCAAGATTTGAATACTTCAATTAAATATGCTCATCTATTAATAAATAAATAAATAATGTGATCATCCAAGTTGTCCTCTTAATTGGGTCAACATGGCTCTCCTACCCAAAAAAAAACAGATAATGATTGATAAGCTTGTTGACAGGAATCAGACAGCTTAATGAAACTAATTTATAATAAGTTCATATAAATTATAGATGCTTTAAATGATAAAAAATTCTTAATTAAATTCAGTTGGTATTTTTATTTACAAATCAAACTACTAATTCATAATTAATTAAGCCAAAAACAAATATTCTACAAAAACAATATATCATGAGACAACAAATCCTCAAAAAAAAAAAAAAGAAGCATAGGAACAAAAAGTTCAAGCACTACAATGAACAACCCTATTTACTTTACTATTAGCAAAACTAATAGTATAATCAACACCAGAGACTAAAACATGACAATCCTAAACTATAGTAATAAATTCAGACAAATCAGCTTTAGGATGGCAGACGGCATCAACAACTTTTGCGTCAGACTTCAAAACCAAAGAAGAAAAGCCTTCATTTTTGAAATTGGGTAGATTGTTATGCTATAATTAATTAGATACAGGAATTATTGATAACATTTAATATTTCTATTGTAATATTAAAAGTTAAAATATTTAATTATCACCCTTGAAATTTCTAAGTCAATGATTGATAATTTCTGCCCATCCATAAAAATTCCAATCATATATTAATTTAAAAAAACAATAATGCTTTGATAGCTTGAAAAACTCACATAGCTCAATTTTGACTTATAAAGAGTTAATCAAGTGAGGAAAAGGTAATTAAAATGATAATAACAATTATAATAATCCCAGCATGCCATCCATGAAAATCGCAACATAATTAATATTTTAAATTTATAATATTTTTATCCGTTGAAGACATGTTGTCGGTTCACGACCTATAGACATTTTTTTTTTTAATGGAATAGAAGTGATGTGTGAATTTGTGTCGTAGGTGAGCATCCGCTATATCTGGCACCAAAAAGGAAATAATATATTTAATCGTTTGGTGCACTAAAAAAAAAAAAAATTCAGTTAATCGACCCAATTAATAGAAATTTTTCGATCAGTTTAATTAATTTTATTAATTAATTAAATAATATTTATTTATAATTTTTAATATTAATTTTACATTCAATTCACGTTAATATTTGGAAACCTAAAAATTAACACAATCTAATATAAATAATTTAAAATTACAATAACAATTAAACATAAACAAAATTTTGTAAAAAAACAAAAAATTTCAAAAAATTTTGACAGTTCTAAGTAAATTGGTTAATTTTAATAATTAACCCAACTATATAGTTCGGTTAATTTAATAATTAATTTGATTTTAACTGAACCGAGGCTCACTCTAATATCACATGTATTTATTATATTTGTATGAATTATTAATGTGCAAGTGAAATATTTCATATGATTCAATGAATGACATTCAATGTACAGAAACCAAAAAAAATTGCAGAGTGGAATTTTTTTAAATGGGATATGTAAAACTATTTTTTTAAATTTTAGTTTTATTTTTTTTATCAGATTACACCATTAGGGAGGCAAAAATTACAAAAATATTAATTACATAGAAATTAAAATACAAAATTCAAATGCCAAAATGCTTTATTTTGCTTTCGAGAAAAGAAATTTTTATGTTGAATTAAGCGCGCAAAAGAAACAGTGGGTTTAACGACATTACCGAACTGTCGGAATTGGAAACGCCCACTTCTCCTTAACTCAGGCTACTAAAGATCTCCAATAGGCTTCTTTGTCAATTTATCTCTCTCGAAACCAAAAACCCACTGCACTCCTTCCTTCTCCTTCCATGACTTCTCAATTGGGTTAAACTCGGTCCATAATGGAGTCTACTCACTCTCCATCATTAGAGTCGGTATCTTCATTGTCCACCAGGTACTTTCTTGTTGTATGGCTTGGTTTCTTATGCGCACCACTTGTTTGATTATTTTTCTCAACCAAGTCGGCTTTATGGTTTACTTTTATTTTATTTGGATGAATTGCTTATTTTATTGCTGTTTGCTGTTTTAATTTATTTGAATATAGTGCTGCTGACTGAATGATTAGAAAAATACATGCGTGAGGAGTATCGCGTATTGAGCTGGTTAATGAAGAACCCATCATGCTTTAATAACACATGCTTTTGTCAGATTGGCTTGATATATTTAAAATTTTTAGAGAATTGGAATTCCTCCTTAGCTGAAGGTTTGAGAATCAAACCAGGAGGGCGAATGATTGTTAGTATATTGTTCATATGTGAGAGGTTGATAAAATATAGGTAAAAGATGTGGCTGTCAATTAACCTCAGGTTAGACCTGCAATGAAAATTTTAAATCTTATGATTATCAGATGGCGCTTTCACCAAGTAAACGATTAACTCTAACTTCGTCATCAATTAGGATTTATTTAGTGTAGAGAGAGAAAGAAGTCAACGCAACATTAAGAATCCAAATTGGAGAAAAAAGAAATGGAGAATGCTAGGCAGAGCAGTTCCAACCCCACCAAAACTAATATTTTCAAACTTGCTTCTTTTCTCTACTCTGCTCCTCATGAAAACTTTCTATTTGTTGTCCTTCTGTTTATTATTTTCTTCACTTGTATCTGGTTCTTCATTCACTGAATTCATCTTTCCGAATTTCACTGCTTCAAACTTTCAATTCATTGACAACAAAGGCGCTTTCCTTTTCTCTCGTAATGGAACGTTCAAGGTTGCTGTCTTCAATCCTGGAGGACAGACCAACTTTTACTTGTGTGTTATTCATGCGGCGTCCAGTACTATCATATGGTCTGCTAATCGAGATGTTCCTATCTCTAGTTCGGATAAAATGAATCTCACAGTCCAAGGAATTCACATTTCTGGTCAAGATAGCAATATCATATGGTCAACTCCACCATTGAGATCTTCAGTTAGGGCATTGCTGCTAACGGAGATGGGTAATCTAGTTTTGCTTGACCAATTTAATGGTTCTCTTTGGGAGAGTTTCCAGAATCCAACTGATACAATAGTCATTGGACAACACTTACCTATGGGGGCAATGCTGACCAGTGCTGTATCAGATGATGACTTATCAACCGGTGATTACAGCCTTGCTATTACTGATTCTGATGCAGTATTACAGTGGTTAGGGCAGATATATTGGAGATTGTCAATGGATGCCAAGGCTTATACAAACTCTAATAATATAGTGGAATACATGGGAATGAACAGAACTGGTCTCTTTCTGTTTGGTCTTAATGGATCAGGAGTTGTAATTCAAATGAGTTTGTTGCCTTCTGACTTCCGAATTGCGCAGTTGGGTGTCTCTGGCCAGTTTATAGTCAGTAGCTTTTCAGGTAGTACGAAGGAGCAGGAATTTGTGGGACCAGTACAAGGCTGCCAAGTTCCACTTGCCTGTGGAAGAATTGGATTATGTACAGATAGCGCTTCCAAGGGACCAACTTGTTCATGTCCACTAGGCTTCCATCGAGTTTCACAAAATGCAAGTGATTGCGTACCAAGTGACGGTCTTTCTTTGCCATCTGATTGCAATTCAACCGAAAATAGCAGTCATTTGAATTCCTCTGCTGTTACATATTTGAGGCTTGGTTATAGTATGGATTACTTTGCCATTGATTTCTCTGAACCAGTAAGATATGGTGTAAATTTGTCCGCCTGTCAAGATTTATGCACAGTGGATTGTTCTTGCTTGGGAATTTTTTATGAAAATTCATCTGGATCTTGCTATGAACTTGAAAACGATTTAGGTTCCATCATATCAAGCACTACAGACAAAGATGATTTATTAGGCTACATTAAAGTCATGGTTGAAGCAGCTCCAGATGTCAACAACGCACTTAGTAATCAAAAACAATATCATACCGTAATTGCTCTAGTGCTGTTACCTTTCACTGGGTTCCTCCTAGTGGTTGCTCTTTGTTTCCTCTTGTGGAGAAGATGGAGAATTTCCAAGAGTACAGATATAAAATTAGGTCATGCAAACTCGATTTCATCTGGTGACCTAGATGCCTTCTGCATCCCAGGGTTACCCCAACGGTTTGACTACGAAGAGCTTGAGATGGCTACTGATAATTTCAAAACCCAGATTGGATTAGGTGGGTTTGGTGCTGTATACAAGGGCATGCTACCTGATAAATCAGCCGTGGCAGTAAAGAAGATAACCAATTTGGGATTGCAGGGGAAAAAAGATTTTTGCACAGAAATTGCTGTAATTGGAAGTATTCACCATGTCAATTTGGTGAAGTTGAGAGGATTTTGTGCTCAAGGCAGACAGCGCCTTTTGGTTTATGAGTATATGAAACGTGGCTCATTGGACAAGACCCTATTTGGTGGTGGACCAATCTTAGAATGGCAGGAGAGGTTTGAGATAGCACTCGGAACTGCACGTGGGCTTGCCTACTTGCATACTGGGTGTGAGCAAAAAATTATCCATTGTGATGTCAAACCAGAGAACATTCTTCTGCATGACCATTTTCAGGTGAAAATATCTGATTTTGGGCTCTCAAAGCTTCTAGGCCCTGAGCAATCCAGTTTATTCACAACAATGAGGGGAACTCGTGGTTATCTTGCACCTGAATGGCTAACTAACTCGGCAATCTCAGAGAAAACTGATGTTTACAGTTTTGGAATGGTACTGCTTGAACTTGTGAGTGGAAGGAAAAATTGCTCAACTCGATCTCAAAGCCATAGCCTGGACAACAGTAACAGTGGTGGCGGCCAATCATCATCGTCGTCAGGATCAGGACTAATTTATTTTCCATTGTTTGCGTTGGAGATGCATGAGCAAGGGAGGTATTTGGAGCTTGCTGACCCCAGGCTAGATGGGAGAGTAACAAAAGAAGAGGTGGAGAAGTTAGTTTGCGTTGCGCTGTGTTGTGTTCATGAGGAACCGGCATTGAGGCCTAATATGGTTAATGTTGTTGGAATGCTGGAAGGTGATATTCCTTTATGTCAACCAAGAATGGAATCTCTGAATTTCTTGCGATTTTATGGGCGTAGATTTGCTGAGGCTTCCATGATAGAGGAAGCGAATGCAGAAAACAGCTTCATGTTTCCACAAGCAAACAATTCTACCCCAAGCACAAGTGACTCCCATGCTTATTTCTCCTATATCTCCTCTCAGCAGATCTCAGGCCCAAGATAGTACTTAATGATTGAGATTATGCAGCTTATGCATAGTATACTCTGCGATATTAAAATCATATAATGTATTCGATCTGGAATTTTAATTTTTGATGGGAGTCTCTGCAGATTAGCATCAACTTCTACGCATTAGGAAGTTTGAGATGAGGTGATCCACAAGTGAACAGATAGATTTGATCTATGCATCATATTAGAGGTTAAGATTTTTGTATTATTCTTGTAAACTATAACTTATCTAGTTTCTGCTATTTCTCTCAGAAGTCAGTGTGATGTATATGCTGCGCTCAGCTCCCTCTCTTGTTACCTTCAGTTGTGCTTTCAGTTTCAACTTTCAAGATATGATTTTATTCAGGGCTTTACTGTGGCTGCTTTTCCACTGATTTTTTTTCTTTCCCTTGAATTCCGTGCTCGAAGTTTATGTGTAGTTGAAATGAATGTTGTCATATGCTTTCTAGCCTTTCACAAATTGTTCCTTTCCACCTCATTTGAATGAAATGATTTTAAAACCTATGAATTTCATAAAATTTAATTCATAAAATTTATAAATCGTAAAATTTATAAATTATAAAAATTTTATCGTTTGATTTGAATATAAAATGTATAGATTTAAGACATAATTTTTCTTGTAATTGTATTAGATTCAATAACCACAATTTATAAATTTAATAATTAATTTTCAATTTTATCATTTATTAAATGTTGATAATTTATTATTAATTAAGTATTTTTTAGTTATTTTTATCACGTTTATATTGAATATTGAAATAATATAATTTTAGAATAAATTTTCTAAAAAATGCGATTGATGA
The DNA here is from genome assembly GCA_023653625.1 of Triadica sebifera. Lineage (NCBI taxonomy): Eukaryota > Viridiplantae > Streptophyta > Magnoliopsida > Malpighiales > Euphorbiaceae > Triadica > Triadica sebifera. Next base: position 27,484,426 of record CM042899.1, read on the forward strand.
ATTATCTATACTATATTTATAAATAAATTAATAATTTTTTCAAAGGATCTCATTAAAATTTTTTAAATTGACATTTAAACCAACATAGATAAAATAAGTAAAAATAAAAAAAAAAGGGCAAATGATTTTTGTTGTATTTTTAGGCTTAAGCATGGTTTTAGAATACTATTTATTTATTAGGAATAATTATGAAATAAAAAAATGTGACAACAATATCTTGTGGATAAAAAAAATGTATTTTATACTTTGTCCACCTAATTTTTTTATTCAAAATCTCTTAATCTAAACATAACTCAAAAGTTTAGATTGAATGTTTGGCTAGATTCTTATCATACACAAGCTCTGTGAGAGCTTCGATCAATGCCCCACTTCGAGGTCTAATAAAAATTGGGAGAAATGCAGTGGTGGATTCAGAAAATTTATACAATGGAGTCTATATATAGTCTTGAGCAGAGAGTGAGAGTAAAGTGGCAACCTGAGATTTATGACATGAAAACGATCAGTTGACAGGAAACGGCATGAAAACTGGAAAAAATAGTTTTTTTACAAAGAATTTTTTTATTCAAAAGTGTTTTTTTAACTAAAAATTTCAATTTTTTAAAATAATTTTTTTGTGATTAGTGTTTTTTATTTTTTTATCATTTTTTTACGAATAGTTAGAAATAAATTTATTTTTAAATTTTATTGAGATCTACTTATTATAATATATTTTTTTTTAAATTTTATTAGACCTATATTCATTATATTATATCTATAATAATAATCTATAATAATAACTGTTGAAAATTTTATGGGTCCAATGACTCAACTATTTTAAATCCGCATTTACTGGAAAAATAATTAGTTTATTGTAAATTAAAGGTTAAAATTTAAAGTAGGTTAAAATTTTTTTCAAAATTATTTTTTGTTTTGGGCTGAAATTGCTGAGGCACTAAAGATCCCTGAAATTTTTTTTAAATTATTTTATAAATTATTATAATTTATTTTTAATTAAATTATAAAATAAAAATAATTATAATCAAGGACAGGTTTATCTGGAGATTGATTTGGCTCAGGAACCTATCTATACTAAATAATAAAGTGCGGTACAGAAGTACTGTAGAAAATACAGTGCTTTGACCATTATGCTCCCACCAAAGCGTCACCGTTTCGTAGCATGTAATTTGTACTTGTCCCGGCGATCAAACAATGTCATTATCACCCAGCAGTTGTTTCCCTCTCAACCTACCAAAACGCAGTTTAGCATTTGTTTCCATCATCATCACTACAAGCGAAACGACGCCGCTTCCCCATCAAAATGGTGTCATCCGTGTTGGCCCTTACATCTTCCCAAACCAGCCTCTGAACACATCGGCACTAATTCAAAACGCTGTCGTTCATGCATTCCTGTGCTTGCTGCCGTTCACCAGTACGCCTTCTTATCATGCTTCATCATACATGCAAACGATTTTCATACCAGTTCGCACAACACTCTCTCCCTCCGCCAGATGCCGCCAGCAGCAACCATCTTCAAAACCCAATAGTCTACCAGTAACCGACGTCATTTCCGCTTGCCCAGACTGCTTTCATTCATGTTTAGCCATTAGAGAAACTAGATGGAAAATGGGAGAGAGAGACAAAGGGTTTAAATTAATTAAAAACAGAATATAGATGAGAAGGGAATGAGAGGGACAGAAAAGAAGGTTGAGATATTAAGAAGACATGCAAGGGCGCACATGGGCACATGTGTATGGATATGGGTGTTCAATTTACCTACTTTTCTAGAATGTACAACCATTAAATTCTATATTTTTATTGAGAGAAAAATTCTATAAAATTAATTATGAATTTTTAAAATTTTAATGTAAAATAATTTAGTATTATTTTCTTATTAAATTAGTGAGATTCATATGAAATACTCCTTTATATTTATTTTTTTACATTGTATCCAAAACATTTGGATTTTTTTTAATTTTCTCTCATATATTTATTTTATTGTCAAGTGCACGTTCTTTTTTAAAACCAGTGACTCTAAAAAGCATACTCCCGTCCCGTCTCAAAAAAAAAACATAAAAAATATAATTATTATGCTTATAATTGTATATTTTGTTATAATGTTATTAAATATAAAAAATGACAACTTATATTTATTACTAATAAGATGTATCAAATGAAAATATAATAAATAATAATATATCCTTTTAAAATAAAGAGAAGAAATGTATTTTTCTAAAATGACAAGAGTTATATATCTAACACATTCAGAGCATTTATATTTAATTGGAAGAAAAAAAAAGATAGCACTTCTAATCGGGAAAAATATTTGTATGATTTTTAAAAAATTATGTGACTATCTAATTTTTTTATTTATTATATATAACATAGTGCTAATGTAATTATAATTTTTCTTAGTTAATATCACATGAATTATTTTGACTATAAAAAAATCATAAATTTTTATATAAATATTTTTTAAATAAATACAAAAAGTTTTTCATCAACATTATATTTATGTTGATATATGTTATCTCGCAGCTATAATAGTAAAATTCTCTTTTATAATAATTTAAACAGTAATTTTCAACTAATTAATATAGCTTTTGAGGTAGGTCCAAAGTTTATATTTTCTACTTGGTTCGGAGGTGTGTTGATATGTTTAGATAATTTAACTTGTTTTTGCTGGTGAATTCGATAAAAGACCCATATTTTTTTTATTTAATTCTACACTTTGCTATTTTCTTGTCTTATTTTATACAATACCATGATTCTTTCTAGTTATCTCTTACGTTTATTGGCTTACAATGATAGCCGGACATGGCCATTAAAATTATAATTTCACATTTCTGAAAACGACCCCATTTTGCTTGATCAAAATTTATTATTTTCTACCTCTTATAGTTTTTTTTTTTTTACACTTTTCAACCCTTGAAATCTGTCACTGATGTGAACTTGGGCAATCAAAATTTGCACGGTACCTTATTATATTAAAAATAAAAGAAAAGAAAAAAATTGTATGGTGCATATAATGAAACATGCAGTAGCGATGTAAAAGTTCAAAATTGTTATGCTGACATAAATAATAATAATAATAATAAAATTATAAAAAAACAAATAATTTATCCAGTGTTATTTGAGAAAACAATTAAGAAGGTAATTGTTTTATATTTATAGTAGTTGATAATGAGCAAAAATTCTAAACTTTTATAAAATATATATAAAACTCTAAAAAATTCATATAAAACATATTAAATATAGAAAAATTATGTGATATATTGTATTGTAATATTTGAAATTTATACAATATCAAATGAATTAGTATCATCTTAAATAACAAAATAGTAAACTATTAATTTTTTAAAAATTTATTTTTTGATTGTAATTTATTAAAAGTTCATAATTTTTGTATAATAATAATAATATATAGGCTGTTGTTTGAAGTCGTAAGCTCGTCTGTGTACGATTCGAACTTGGCCGGATTGTTAAATCATAAATTCATATTGTATTATAGATATCTTTTATAAAAATATGTGTTTTTCCGAAATTATATTTTGGTAAACACTTAAACTAATAAAAATAAAACAAGTTTATGGTTTTTAAACTTATATATTCTACCATGAAACTATACTTTAAAAATCAATCATTCAATCTCAATAATTGTGAGTGTGAGACTTATTTTCCTTTAAAATTTAAAAGTTTTGGAAGGAATGAGCAGTCTATCAAAATTGTAAAATTATGGTCAATTAAATGAAAGTCAAATTTTTTAATACCATATTTTACCGCTAATATTTATTTGAATGTAGAATAATAATGATATTATGAGTTTTTGAAATGTTCACTTGCATGTGCATATATTTGAACTTATATGTTCATTATTTTGAATTTATAAGTTTATTATTTTAAACTTATAGATTTATGATTTAGAAATTACAAATTTATCGTTTTAAATTTACAGATTAATTGTTTGCAATTTGTTGCATCATTACTTATAAATTTCCAAATTTATCGTTGCATCATTACTTATAAAATCGTTATTTACAACTTGCAGATTATTCGTTTTTAATTTGTAGGTTTATCATTTTGAAGTTATAAGTTTATCGTTTAAATTTTGCAGGTTAATTGTTTATAACTTACTGTTTTATCACTTATAAGTTAATCGTTTTAAACTTATATTTTTAATATTTTAAATTTATAGATTTATCGTTTACAGGTTCCAAATTCATTATTTTGAACTTATAGGTTTATACTTTTGAAATTACAGATTTATCATTTAAAACTTATAAGTTCATTATTTATATTTTATAAATTTATCGTTTACAACTTACTATTTTATCACTTATAAATTTATTATTTACAATTTGTAGATTTATCATTTTAAATTTACAAATTAATTATTTAGGTTCGCCGTTTATAACTTATCGGTTAATTATTTACAGATTCATTATTTTTACCAAATTTATCGTATTCAACTTTTAACAACTTAATTTTATCTTTATATTACTCATTTTTAATTTAATATATATCCATTTTCAAATACTTTCTTTTACAAAAAAATCAAAATTAAATATTTTATTCCAAAAAATAATAACAATCATACAATATTCAAAATATAATTAAATATGCAAATTAAAAAAAATTTATCTCTCTAAAAAAAATTAAAATATATAAATTTTTATTAAAAAAAAAGAAAAAAAACACTGAAAAAAGAAAAAATACATAAATTAAAAAAATAATATTATATTAATTAATGACATACGAAAATATTGTACTATCCGTATATATATATATATATAATTTGCAAGCTTGGCACTCTAAATCCATTAATGGATTATCCTTAAAAAATAAAACTTGTAATGTATTATGAACCATGGACTTACATGATCCAATGGTAACATGACACGTACACACCATTGACAAACGACTTTGGCGTTAGCCAATCAAAATCGATCTTACACGCAATCGCCTTTTTAATTATTCCAATATTTTATGTCCATATATAAATTCGTCTTGCTGAGAAAGAAATAAAAAATTAAAACCGATCCATCAAGAGAATCGAGAAGGCGTTGGAATTTTAGTTCTCATGGCTTACGTTGAGCGAGGTTAGGACTCAGGATTTTCTCTCACCGATTTTTCTTGTTCCATTTGATCAATTTCAGTTTTTAACTGAATGCTATGGCGTTCTTTTATCCCTTAATTTGTTGAGATTAGGGTCGATGCTTCATTTTGATCGGCCTTTTTTTTCTTTTTCTTCTTTTTTTTTTTGGCCCTGTAAAATGCATTTAATTGTGGATTTCGAATTTGAAGGATTTTGTTTATTCTCATTTCTTTTGGGAAATTAGTGTTGTCTGCCGGGTTTGATCTTTTGTAGTTAACGTTTTAAGTTGACTTGGTATAAATTCAAGGGTTATTAGGAGTATGAAAATCCAAGAAATGGATTGAACTATTATAACAAGGATTAATTATAAATATTATATATGCGTATGTGTTAAATGCCAGTTTTGTTATAATTTAGGCAATGGATATGAGATTATCTGTTGAGAATATAGCAATTGGGATTGCTAATCCTGGATTTAAATTTGTAATTTGCTTTCCTGTCCCTTTTATATTTTCTTAGTAATTCTTTATGTTAAGTTAACGTCTGAGCTTAATTATATGGAACTTTTTAGGTGTATCATTCCTTTGCCTCGTTGCATACATGTTTATGTTTTTGTAACTTTTGTTTAATCATTACCGTCTGGGATCACCTGGGTAGAATTTGGTTTGCTTCCAGCTTATATTTTTGCATTTAATTTATTTCTCTGTTTTTTCTATGCTCTGTTTAGTTTTTTTTTTTTTTTTTTTTTTTTTTTTTGTATTCCACGTTTTAGGTTTTGAGTTGTATATGTTAACTTAGTCAGCACAATCTATATGTTCATTTATAAATTTGAAAGCCATGTAAGTGGATTTTTCTTCAATTATTGAGTTTTATTATAGCCTTTTGTCAGTTAAATAAAGGTAGATTATAGGTCTGACATATATAGAATGAAGGAAAATATTCATTTGCTGACACGCAACACTGAAGCAATAGTCTTAGATTTGGATTGGGGTTGATTTGAACTCTTTATCCGTTATGGCAAATCTTGTTATTCTTTCTTCTCTTTGACCTGCCTATTTGCTGCCCCCCATAGTGTTGGGGTTGATTTGAACTCTTTATCCGTTATGGCAAATCTTGTTATTCTTTCTTCTCTTTGACCTGCCTATTTGCTGCCCCCCATAGTGTTCTGTGAGAGAATTGTTAATCTCCGAACAATTCCCGTCTTTATGTGAGAAGAAGTTGTTAGATTCCAAAATGTTAGTGGTTGTAAATGCGTGTGCCTTGTTCAGAAGACATCTGAGTCTTAATTTTTCTGTTGACTTGTTTGTGGTTTATATCGGTGCTGGAAACTTTTGTAGTTCTGCTTTGACTAGGTTTATGCCTCTATTCTTCGTATCATACATTGAGACGGGGATTTAGATACCTTGTGCTTTCTTTTGTTCTGCACTTACATTTTCTTATGGCATTGTTTGCTTAGACCAATGTTCTTGATTATTTTTAGAAATGGATTTTTTTTTGCCTGTCTAATGACATTCAAAAAGTTTGGCATATAGTTCTAGTATATATAGTGGATTAAATGATTGAGTTCTACTAAGTTGGAACATGGGTTAGCTGCATTTATGATGTTGGTGATAGATACATGTTTGGCTTTGTTTCCAAGGGAATTAAGGAGAAAAATCACTTGTAATGGTAGCTTATCACTCTTGATCCTTATGAACATAAACAAGAAACTATTAAGATGCACCTCTTTGTGTTCAGGTGTTGTGAAATCTAAACGATCTCTATGGAGACTGAGAACTATCACTGATTTCTTCTGGGCCATTGTAAATTTTATAGGCGTGTTCTTTTCTACTATGTTCTCGGTAATAGCACTTTCTGTTTTTCCTATAATATTGCATATTTATATGTTGGTAATTGGAAAATCAATTTTATCATTGACCTTCATTGCGTAGATGGAAAAGTCAAATGCTTACCGTAAAGGATCTGGTTCAAGCAAGAAATGGGATGGTGGCCCAGGAGGACCTGGAAGTGGACTATATGGTGGTGGCCCCCGTGGTCCACCTCGAGGCTTAGATAATGTTCGAGGGATTGACCATAGTGAGTTTATTAAATTTATGTTTATTTTTGTTGTTTATCATCTTTGATGATCAAATAATTTGCTAAATTAGTTTTCTTAATAAAATTTTTCGTCTCAACTTCTAGGTTCCTTGCCTGCTTGTGGCTCCTGCTGCGGTTGATTGGTGGAGGCATTTCAGGTGCTTTTCAAATGTGCTTTTTGGTTGGAAATATGATGTATTAGATGTCTATATAAATTGATCCTTCTAGTAAACATGCCTAACATAAGCAATCAATTCAAGGTATGTATGCTGTTGAATCAAGAAGGCTTTTGCATGTTCTCGAAGATTATTTTCTTGAACATTATACAGTTAGCTGCTAGGTCTTCGTTATAAGCAACTAGTGGGAACAATCTGACATTCTCATAGTCTGTCATTGTGTGTAATAATATGCATTTTTGGAATTTACTGATTTTCGCGCCACTGTAAATCTTAATATCTGCGTAATACGAGATTCTCTTGGAATTTACATCTTTGGAATAGTGTGTAATAATTTGCATCTTTGGAATTTACTACTTTTCGCACCACGCTAATCTTAATGTCTATGCGGTCATGCATTCAGTCTAATTTCTGGAGAAGATTGGTTGTGCCATGAATGGTTTTATGTCTTATTTTTCTTGAGCTTGCAATGTTTTGCTTATTGTTTTATGAACATGAAATTAGAGCATCTTTATCCCTTTGTAACTGCCACATGGCACTTGCAAGGGGAATTGCATGGATATATATTGTGAGCTTGCAAATTAGCAAGCTTAGTAACATTAGAAATAGGGGAGAGACAAATTTAATTGAATAAAAAATTTTAATGGGCCTTGATTATTTTATAATAAATTTGAATAAAATAAATAATAATATATATTTTATTAATTAATTTACTTATTATTAATTAATGTGTAATGAATAATTAATATAATTAATTAAGTTAATAAAAATATTATAAAATTAATTTAAATAATATAAATATAATTTAATTAGTGTTAATTATTATAAAAATAAATAAGAATACAATTGTTTATATTAATTAAGGGCAACAAAGAAAAGGAATTAGCAACCATGATAAGGCAACAAGTAATTAGCGATTGCAAATCCAGTTGTAATAAATGTTTCCAATTTTCTATGTTGGATTTGAGTTATATTTTATAATTTTCTATGTTAAATTTTTTCTTATAATTGAAATTTCATGAGCTTTCCATAATTTTCATTAAGTTTCATAATTATTTTTATTTATACAATTTATTAATTTTAACAATAAAATTCAATTTGTTTGACAAAAAAATCATTTTAAATATAAATGTGAATAGAATATATTAAAATATTAAATGAGTTTCACAAATTAAAATTGATATTAATTGTAGAGATAAAAATGGTTTGAAGTGTAATTAAAAATTTGCTGATATGATAATGAAGATCGTATTTTGTAATTGCAAAGCAATTGAAGGGATAAAGATGGTCATAGATGATAAATTGTAATTTTAAAATATTGGATATCAAAGATAATAAGAATTGTTTGGTATTGAAATTAGAAAAAAATATTTTTAGAGAAAAAAATTTTATTTTTAATTTTTTTTAGTTTTGAAAACGGAGAGAAATAATGTAAACAGATATTTTTTTAAAATAAAATTTAAAAAATAATTTATAAAAATTAAAAAAATCAGCCAATTAAATTTAATTTTACTTGTTGAGACTTACATATTAATTTGAATATTCACAATGTCCGAATCACAATTTCGTGCCACGTCGAAAACATATTCCTTTGCAGCATTCCTATTTTTGGAACCATTATTTAATTTAGAGGTGAAAATATTCAATTAAATCGATCCAAAGTAAATTATGTTTGGATAATTTTGTTCGGATTCAGATATTAGTATAGCCATCAAAATACAAATATCAGCCTTTGATCCAATTGTTCAATCTTTTCAATGTGGCAGTAGCTGAATGATAATTATTTAAGTCAAGGTTCTTATTCTTATGACTTATACTGAAGTGCCCAAGAAATCCCACATGCACTTTATATAATGCAATCACTAGGTACTTTGCATTCCTCTAGGATGTGACCACGTCAGATCATTTTGGAAAAAAAAAAAGAAAAAACGTATATATTAATTCTTAAATTTTATAAATTTATACAATTAATTCTTTCAATTTAAAAATTATTTAATAAATTTCCTTAATTATTAATTTTGAACTAATTTAGCCCTTTCAATTATTAAATTCATTGAATTAATTCCTTTAATTATCAATTTCGGAATATTTCAGTTTCTACTTGTAAAACACTTAATATTAATTAATGATAGCTAAGTGAGTTAATTTAATAAATTTTCTTAGTTAGTCCATATTTATATTTATGAAACATCAATCATTTAATCAATGATTGTTGATTTAATAAATTTTCAGTTGTGTGTGCACGCTATTGTCATGTTTTTTTTTTAAAAAAAATTATTTTTCCAGTAAAATTGTAAAAAGGGTGTGACCTTTTTCGTATTGATTGATACTAATTAATAAATTGAATATTAATGTGAGACTATATCGAGTATTATTTACATTTCCTAAAAATCAGTCCAAAAATATTTTTTATTTCTTTTAATTTTTCTTTTATATATATATATATATATATATATATATATATATTAAATTTTAATAAAAAGTACAAAAAATAATAAAAATAGTGTGAAATATAAAAAAAATAGAAGAGAAAACGATAAATAAAAAATTAGTTTTAATATTTTAAAAAAGAATATTAAAATAAAACGTTAGTGGCAATTAGAACTGCACAAAAATTAATAAAACCGACTAAATAGAATCTATCTAATTTAATCAAAACCAAATATTATAATTTAGGTAATTTCATGGTTATAGTTTTGAAATTTTTATATACCGATTTTTTAGTTTGATTTTAAGTTAAAAAATATAAATCATATAAAACCGAATCAAACCAATAATATAGGATATCTTTTAATATATATATATATATATATATAGTGCATTAAATAATAATAATTTCATAGTTTCTTAAAATTATAGACTTTTTAATTATCCATATTCGTTAATTTCCTTTAAAATATCATGATTGAGCAAAAATTTACTTTCCTAATTTTTAATTTATATGTTGAATTTTCTGTAAGTTAAAGTAGTGTACCAAATTTTTATATTTTGAATGATATTCGTATTGTTATTTTAATTATAGTTTTAAATTAATATTTATTGAATTTTTATAATATTTTAGTATATTTATTTATTTATTTATCAAATCGACTACTGAAACTAAATTCAAATAGCATTAGTTCAGATATTTTTAGTAGTATATGGTTTATTTAAAAATTAAAATGTTTAAAAATTAATTTTATTATTTTGATTATAAATTTATCAAATTGAACATGAACACCTCTAATGGCAATTGTGCTAACATTACTCTTTTCTTATTTGGAGTCAATTTATAAAGAGAGTAGCAAAATAGTTTTATTTATTTTATCTTAATTAATTAAAATTTATTTTGGTAAGCTACATTTTAGATTTAGCTGGTCATATATATATATATATATAGGCAATAAATGAATGACAGAGGTAGAGTGGGCATAAATCATAAATGAAAGCATGAATCGACCCAACAAGGTTGAAAGGAATGGAGTTTGGTAGGCAACTATTTATGCACCAAGTTCTTCTTTTATTTATTTATTATTATTAAGTTAAACTGCGAACCACAGCTACCACCAACCTATACATGATACGTGGTGTGGAACAACTTGCACCTTGCATTTTTTTATTGGTACGCTAATTGTCCAAGTTTCTCATAATATATCTCCTTTTATTAATTTCTTCAATTTGGTGCATATATTCCTATCAATTATAGTTTTTTTAATCACTTTTTATAAATTAAGAATAATCATCCTTAATACTGGAATACCCTTTAATAATTATGCAAAATTATTAATACCAATATATATATATATATATATATATATATATATATATATATATATATATATATATATATATATATATATATATATATATATATATATATATATATATATATATATATATATAGTTATGTACTAAGGAGTGGTGAATCAGGTAGAAGCTAAATTTTTGGGCAATATTTTTCAGAATCGATAAGTAAGGAGAAAACAGATCACAAACTAATTTCAAATTCAGTGAAACTAATTTAATCATTGTTCAGTTAATTTATATTAATGGCTAAACCGCCTATAAGTGTGTGTGTGTATATATATATATGGGTACATCTCAAATAAAGGAAAAGAGAGCAAAAAACCATAATAAGGAATATCTGGAAAAACTAAATCTGTTTCATGGAGGTAGAAAGAGTGCAAAGCATAGCCACATTTGTAGAGTCAATACCTGAAGCTTTCATCAGATCAGAGAATGAGCAGCCAGCTCTTACAACTGTTCATGGGATGGAACTTAGTGTACCCATCATTGATATGAGCGACCCTGATCAAGAAAAGGTGGACCGTTTGATGATTGATGCTAGCCAAAAGTGGGGCATGTTCCAAATAATCAACCATGGCATACCTAATGAGATCATAGCCAAATTACAGAGTGTGGGTAAGGAGTTTTTTGAGCTTTCTCAAGAAGAGAAAGAAGTTTATGCTAAAGTTCCTGGTTCTATGGAAGGCTATGGAACATCTCTTCAGAAAGAAATTGAAGGCAAAAAGGGTTGGGTTGATCATTTGTTCAATAGGATTTGGCCTCCTTCTGTTGTTAATTATAAGTTTTGGCCTAAAAATCCACCTTCTTATAGGTTTGTTTATTTGATCCCATTCTTTATATATTTTTATATATATAATGTTGTTATGAAATGGGTTGATGATAATTTTTGGTGGCAGGGAGGTGAATGAGGAGTATGCAAAGCAACTACATGGAGTGGTAGAGAAGCTGTTGAAGAGTTTGTCATTGGGGTTAGGGCTTGAAGAAAAGGAACTAAAGGAGGCCTTAGGTGGTGAGAAGCTGGAGTATCTTCTGAAAATAAACTTTTACCCACCATGTCCAAGGCCAGATTTGGCCCTTGGGGTGGTGGCTCATACAGACATGAGCGCCCTCACCATTCTTGTGCCCAATGATGTGCAGGGCCTTCAGGCCTGTAGAGATGGAAAATGGTATGATGTCAAATATATTTCTAATGCCTTTGTCATCCATATTGGTGACCAGCTTGAGGTATATATCTTCTTTTTTTTTTTTAAATTTTCCTCTTCCCAGATTTTGTCATCAAATAAATTAAATCATTTTTAATTTCTTTAAGCAAGCGGTGGGTGTTTGCTTGGACAGATTGTGAGCAATGGAATGTACAAGGCTGTGCTTCATAGAACAACAGTAAACAAAGAAAAGACAAGAATGTCATGGCCTGTGTTCTTGGAGCCTCCTTCAGATTTTGCAACTGGGCCTCACCCCAAGCTCATTAATGAGGAAAATCCACCCAAGTATAAGACCAAATTGTACAGTGATTATTGCTATTGTAAGCTCAACAAGATTCCCCAGTAATTTAGTTGGGTGGTAATGAGTTTTCCTTTCCAAGTTTTTTGGATCAAATGTCTAACGAAAAATTAAGGTAATAAAATCTAGATGTGATTTAATTACTGTCTTCTTATTTTGGTATGATGGTAAAAATTTCAAGGCTAGTCTCTTGAAATATAAAATTATTTCAAGTTCTTGTTCAATTCTTGTGTATTATTTTGATAATATTTTAGTTATTGATTGATTTTTTTGCTTCAAGTCGTCCAACTCTATGTGCATTTTCAACCTTCCACTTCGTAAAATAATAAAGAAAATCGGGGTCATGGCCAATTTGCAAAGCATTAGCCAAATTGTAAAACACAAATATGAACCAAAAAGAAAAAGGAAAGAAAGAAAAAGGAAAGAAAGAACAAGTTATACCTTTCGTTACCACTTTGAGGAAAATCATTAGGTATGAATATGTTAGATACCTGTGACTCGATTGGTGAAATAGAAAGGAATTTCTTTATGAACGGTTTGTTTTTGTTATAAGAAGAAAATTATACTTCAAAACTGAAGTCCTGAAAAACAATATCTGACACTCTTACAAAAAAAGCTGAACGACAAGAACCCCAATACTTTTGAGGGAATTCCTCAAACCAGATACAAGTATTGCACATTCACTTAATATTATGCAATATTAACAATCATCAACCGCATTAACTCGGGAAGTATTTCAGTATCTCAACAAAATTATCTAATTTTGTTGCCTTTCTTTCTGGGAGAAACCCTGAATGAGCGACCACCATATTATCCTTCAACTAAACAAGAGCAGAGGTTCACCATCCTTCTATTCTCAAAAACTATCTGCAGCCAAATGTAAAAACAATGCCAGAAACTTTAATTTCTCTTTCACCGCCACTCATAATCAATGAATTTAGGAATATTGCTTTTATGTTTTATTTTTGCTTTTCTCCAAAATAAGAAAAAAATTCATGTACAAACAGAAAATGTAAATGCAAATGCATGCAGTTAAGAAAAACTCAAAACCTTGCCAATCCAGCTTGTTGGCATTTTTCAATATTTGGAATTCATGGAGGGTTGAGAATTATAGTCTGTGGCACACAACGATGATGCTCTTCAGCATGTACAATTAAATTCAGCACCTTGTCAACTTGATATCACCAATAAGAGAAATTAAAATAAGCAGACCATGTTCTACTCATATCCCCTTGTCCAAACAGGTACAGCGTATATCAAGGTCCCCAATCCGAATGAAACAAGTATCGTTGTTAGAGCATATGCATAAGCTCTCCAACGTTTACTACTTTCTTCCATGGCGTTATACTCAGCAATGAAAGTTGAAACAGTACTGAGACAACCCAAAAATCCAAACTGTATGCCTGTTGAAATGGTATTGATAGTCTTGGTGTGCACCTGGATAACCCAAATATCAGATCATGAAAATTTTCAAATGGCTGCCATGTGGAATTGTGCAAAATATATGATGCATAAGTCAACTTCAAACCTTTTGAATAATTTAAATTAAAAAATACAACATAGCAACATTATAGAGGTTGAAAGAAAGAAAAAACTACAGAGAGAACAAAAAATTCATGTGTGTTTCATATTAAAGCCTTTGATATAGCCAAGACAAATAGATGCCAATTTTGGGGAACTCTCAACGTTACCTTGTTCATATTTATTTCTGTCTTAAATTTAAACATGCAATTTATAAAATTGACTTAACTTACCGCTTTCTTCAAAGTAGCAAGTGCTGCCATGATACAAGCAGCTGAAACATTGGCGATTAGAGTCCCAAATGGGACCCATTTAAGATGCCTGGTTCTGCCTAATCCTTGTCCATTAAGCCGTGCCAAGAACCACCTGATCCATACCCCTGGCGGTGCAACTAAGCAAGCCAGCCATAACTGGGCTCCACTACTGCCACTGCTGAACTCCTCCCTTAGGAGTGCTCCACTCACACTCCACAACATAGCAAGCATGAGCACCAAAGCTGTCATAACCGCCACATGACGCTTCCAGCTGTCCACCCTCCAGCTGCTAGTTCTAGTTTCACTTCTATTTAGTCTTTTAAGCACTGACTTGAAACACTTGGCTGTCGCAATGCCTAATATGATCGAATAGGCAGCAAGGAACAAACCTGAAAATAAAGACAATTGTATTGAGTTTATTTTCATTCACAGGTCAGGAAACTGTTAAAATTTGAATGGGCACATCCCATGTATAAGAGAGCAATATGAAACACTCCTAAATGTTAGATGAAGTGCCACATCACCTATTACAAAGCCAACCACAGCATCTACCCAGTGGCCATCAACAATGAGATCAAGCATCTTTTGATTCCAGCCACTGAAAGTTGTGAGACTGCCTAAGTAACCAGTTGTTAGTCCAATGGCTAGATGATCGGACACACTGGCTATATTTGGTTTGAAAACAACACCCCACCATCCCATCAAGAAAGAACCAACCTAAAGCATGAATATTGAAATTATATGAGAGAATTTTACCAATAACATTTTTATGAAAAAAATTACTAATTGACAAAAGGTGATGGCAGGAAAGTAAAATCTTGGAGCAACAAGCCCTAAAATATGATCAGATGACATTACATTTATCAATGACACATCAGTGGATGCTCATACTTCATATAATTTTACCTCATTAGAAGAGATGGGAACTGCGTAACAGTTACAGCAAGCTCTTGGACAGACTGTACAGTATGAATACAATTTGGTTTCAGTTAGGCATGCAAAGTTTTAAAGCTGCTCCAATTTTAGGTCCTGTTGATGATAATTTTGGCTGTATTGTGGGTTGGAGCAAGACAAATCCCACTCCCTAAGTTGAGCACCAAACACAAATTAATCATACACATTTTCTTTGCAACAGGGTTTTTACTGTCAAGAGACCAATCCTTATGCAACTTTTTTTGAATAGACGACTCAGAACTGGAGATGTGACAATCTTTAGTAAAAAGAGTCCAGGGACTTCAAAATAACTCAATTTTTCTTATCCATAACCATCTGGACTTAATTTGATTAGTAAATCTTAATCAATTTGATGATGCACTCTTGGGCCAAAAGCTAGTCTCTTAATTAATGATAGTTTCATCCAGACATCTATTCCAACTAAAAATATGACTAATCCATTTTAAATAAGTCAGATAGCACCAAAACCACATCAACAATGTCAAATATGAAATGGACAATCCGTCTGTGTGAGTGTGCACTTGTGCAAGGTTGAATGCACATGTCTGTGTATGAGGGAGGGAGGGAGAGACCATGTTGGAAGGAAGGTCAAGATATAGGGGGGAGTCATCGCTTGTCACAGCAGCAACTGTAGGGCCAAAAAGTTTTTGCAGCAAGTATCTCGTTAAAACCTGCAAATTATACACGTTAAACATTAGTACTTCATAGATCACCCATAGCTCAACTGAAGGCCCCCCATCCCACAACTAAAATTTAAAAGAAAAAACAAAGATGGGAACAAATAGAGAGAAATAGGGCATTCCAAACAAAGAATGGAAATGAAATGATTGATAATTTAGAAAAAGGGCACATCATCCTACTAGCAATTTTGCTTTATAGGCCATGGTCCTTTTAACTCCTATCTAGGGCCAGGAGAGAACCAAACGAACTGCTATTAATATTTCAATCTATAATACAACACCATTTTAAGTTTCAAATTGAGAAAAATATAAACATTTTTAATAACCTCGACAAAGGAAACAACGGACTAAATATTTTAGCTTTCAATAAGCTGGACTGATGAAGTATAACAACTTAGAGCACTGAAAAATACAATGATTCAAATTACTGATCAACAGATATCATGAATATTTGTACAATAAACCAGCATAGTAGTGAAAATTAAACATATATAAATGACGTCAAAAAGAAAATGTATTAAGAAAAAGAATGCAATGAAGCCGAAACAGAGAAGGAAAAGGCCTGAGAACTAATGTAAACTCAATGAAGTGCCTGAATATTTGAAACAATATTGAATTAAAAAAAATTTTAACTACTATCTAGGGCCATATTCCACAGTTTTATGGCCTCCACCTCTATACTTACCAGTGCCAAAGTGGCATATTTTCTTTTATATACAAAAACCCATGGAATTCAAATTACAAAGTCTTAAAATATATATTTACTAATGCCAGTGTAAAACATTTCACAAAGCCAAAAGTAAAATTCGGCTTTTATTACCCCCAGAATCCCAAAAGCAGATAGATAAACAAGGAGTGACATGTACTCCAGTAACGGCGGCAACACCATTCCTGTCTCTTTGTCCTGCATACAGAAGCAAGGCAAATTTGAGCTGCTCATATAATCTGAACAAACAAGTAATACTTGTTTATGCCATAAACAACACCAATAAACCGAAATCCTTATCCATAAAGCAATGTACAACGGTAAATACCACTTCTTTCTCAAATTCGTTGTCAAGAGAAAAGCGAATGCTGCCACTCTCACTGTCTCTATTGCCATTAAAAGCCCTACCCCCATCATCACCTGCCTGTGAAACATTTTCACTTTCACAATCATCATCCATTTCAAAGGGCACAGTACGTGATAAACTTGAAGAGCGCCTTCTAAATGAAGAGCTCGAGCTGTTTGTCCGTCCACGCCCAGTTAGATTCGGAATAGAATAATTTTTCTCATGCTCCATGACCCTGATCCAGATTGGAAACTGTTGTTCATCAAGGAATATTTTTTTTAAATGTTGAAGTACATCACAACATTGATTGTAAAACAAAAAGGATATGAGAAAAACATGATCTAGTTGTTGATGAAGAAGATAATTTTATCTCTTGTGATTTTAGTAACTAGATTACCTTTAATATAAAACTCTCAATAGGCAAATATGAAAATACAAGGGTTGATCTATGCAAAAACAACAAAAATTAACAAAGTCAAATATGAGGATAAACTGACAGAAGCATAGAATTTTTTCCACCTAACGAGCCCTGGAAATGACATGAGGGATATAAGCAAAATAATTTAAATGTTGTGATGACTCTGTTATTGCTTAGTTATATAAATAAATTCTTGGTAAGGAAGATTTTACATAAAGATATTTTGCTGGATACGGTTGTAATAATTGACACAAATCAGTTCAAACAGAACCGACTAATAAATGAATCAATGAATAAAGGGGAAGGTGAAACTAAAAACAAAATAAATAACATTTTGGTCATTGGACACACTAACGCTTTTTTTTTTTAACTGAGCACAATTACATTTGAAAATACAGCATTGTTGAATTTCAGGAACGCATTGGAAATATTATGTATCGAAGTTCCTCAGGCAGCAGTAATCTCCGTTGGCATTTTGATTATTTGAAAGCAAAAAACTATTATTTGTTGAATTGACAAAAATTGCCTTTTGCATTTCCCACTTAAGGTGTAATTAACAAGCGCATCTCTTATTGTGACATTAGCTTGATGGGAAAATCAAATTTGTAGAAAGCAAAAGGAAAAAGGCAGAAATCAGGAGGTTGAACCAAGTACTAAATAAAGAGTACTCTTCATTGATTTGTAAACTAACTTTTTATTTTCCCTTGATTACTAACCTCCAGATTGAAAGATAGGTTCTGGCAACATGAACTTCAATAATCTAAAAATTAGCACAACTTTCGTCTCAAATTCAGGTCCCGAAGAAAAGATATGGTATTTAAAAACTTGGGCCGAATAATTTAATGGGTTATTACTTTTAAATTACATTAAACAGTAAAATTATGCAATCCTATCATATTTACTCAACTAAAAATAAAGCACAAGAGTTTACTACTATACTTTTCCACAGTTCCTAGATGTGTCCTCCACTAGCAAAGCAAAATAAAGAGAAAACAAAAGGCAAACCACACTTGTTCAGTCTGATTGGTCTGATACATACTCCAAAAAGCTAACTTTTTCACACTTGAATAATTAATCATATGAAATACAGTGACCCATAAGCTATTTGTCAATGCAAGTCCATAAAACAGCATGAATAGAGAATTTCATAAAATGAATAAACCACGAAATAAGCAGCAACCATCTGCCACGCTGAATCTTTTTTATTTTTATTTTTTTTTTAAAAAAAAAGAAGGAGCATTTTGACTCACCTAGAATAAGCAACCGATAGATCTCGGAAGAAGAGAAGGGTAAAGCTTAATCGAAAACTGAAATAGAAGTGATAGGGATAAAACTGTCCTTTAGAATCTTCAATGATATTGTTCTCCAATCCAAGCTTTTAGCTTTCCTGGCAGTTATTCAAACTCAAAGCAGCTGAAATAATGGAGCAGAATTTTAATTCTCATTAAAACGCAGACGAATTAAATAAAAAAAATCACCATATATTATAAAATGTGAACTGATCGGAGGCCGCAGAGGCCGCCGTTTAAAATTAGACTGCAAAAGAAAGATATTCTAAAATCTGAATGTAAAAAAGATAAATTAGAAAAAAAGTGGAACGGGAACTTAACAATGGCGCTAATGGCGGAAATTTTTCCTTTGAAACAAATTTTCAAGGATAGTTATGGAAGAAAATTACCTTACGGAGGAGGAAGGAGAATATATTGATCGATGTTGGCCTGTTGGCTACTGCACTCTGTTTATGGAACTCCCAGTCTGACTTTGAGATGCAATTTTATATATTTAATACTTTTTTTTTGAATTCTACGGTTATTATTTATTTATGGAATTTGACAAATGAAAATACTTGTGATTTGTGAATTATTATCCCTGCAATTATATAACTATATAGCATATAAAATTAATTAAGTTGCTTTTCAAGCTGTCGTCAAAGAAAGCGAATTTAATATTATATTATTATATTAAAATACAATTCTAAGAATGTGAAATGAAATAGTGATTTCTTATTATATATTTCAATATAATTACAATATACAAAATATCCTCTATTTAATTTACTGATTTAAAATTATTATATTAACATTCCAATAAATATAAAAAAAAAGTAAACAAAAGCAAAGAATTGAAGTGCTGAGAAAAAAAATAATAAACAAAAGCAAGCGAAATTTATGTTGTAGATGACTATAACTAAATTTGACTTATTTAATAAAACAAAAATTGAAAAATAGATTGGAAAATCATTAATTTAAATATAGCTATACACAAATGAAGTCAAACTATGGACTATTTGTAAACCGGTTGATTTAGTAATATAATCGAAAACATGCAAGGTACTGTCAAGTTAAATTAACTCTAATTTTAGTCGTAATTCATTTACCCATATGGAAGAACATAAATTTCATGAAAATTGTATAACTGGGCAAAATAGTTAATATTGGTATTAGAAATTTCAATAAATTAATCATTTAGAATTGAATTAATAGGAAAAAATAATATTAAGATTTCAATAGAATATTGACAAAAGAAAAGAGTAAATTGAAAGCATTCAAAAGGGTTATTATCGAATAAAAGAATGCTTATAAGAAAATTTTATTTTTTCAATCACTATCAAATATTTATTTTCTAATTGATTAGTAAAAAGAGATAAATTTTTAAAAATATATTTTTTTATTTTTTTACTGACCAATTAAAAAATAAAAAAAATATCTTAAAAAAGAAAAAAAGAGTTCCTCTTATCAAATAAATGTAAAATAACCCTATGTGTTTCAATCATGAATGACGTGAATGGTGCAGGTTAAAAGAAAAGCACAGAACGGCGGTTGAGAGACGCACCACACATGCATGGTGGGAAAGTAAAAGCAAAAGTCCAATAATTGTATCATGACCATTCCATCGCAAGCAGAGGCAGACACAACCCTTTAATTTCTATCCTCACAAAAAAATAAAAATAAATAAATAATTTCTCTAAAAAGGGGTGGGTGAATTTAATTAATTAAGCAACTGCGTGAATTAAATTATTTGTGCCATTAATTCATTGTTTTAACTATATATTTTCATGAATTTTAGCAGTTTATTGGTATGTAATCTACTTCTATTTAGAGTTGCCATTCTTATTCTAAACTCTTTTAATTTATAGGGTTATTGTAGAGTGATTATTTTATTGCATGAATATAACTTTGTAAATAACTAAATAGGTTCTACATTTTAAATTTATTTTTTTCTAAACAGATTGATAATTACTAATTAGTATAGGTACTTGCAACAATTTTTATATTGACTTCGCTGCTTCCTATTATTTTATATTTTTTCTTTATTGCCTATGTATATATTAACTATATATTATATAACAAGAGCTTATTTTTCTTTGGGCCCAACTTTCTTTCAAGTAATTTTTTTAAAAAGGCTGATGGATGGGCCAGACTGAGACTCAAAATATCGGTCCCAAATGGCCTAATCGGGTTCACTATTTCAACACGACAACACCTACCATTTAATTCACTTTTTCATATCTGCATTTGCTATGGTGCTTTATTTATAAACTTCTCCTTTTGAATAACTCCCTTCAGTATAAAGAGTCCACTTCCAAAATAAGCTGCCTAATACCCAATCTCCAAGCCAACTCTACCCAAATTTCTGCTTCAACATAAGGGCAAATACCAATATTAACAAAAAATCTTATGATCCCTAATAACACCACCCCTACTTGCCAGGCCTAGATTCCCTTTCAAAGCACCATCCGTGTTTAGCTTATACCACCTCACAAGGGAAAATCCCACCCAATCAAAATGGAGTAATGCAGTCTCTTCTCGTTTTGGAGACTAAGACTAAATACGAGTTAAATCTATTCGAGTTCTAACTCGTAAAATATTTGAATTTAACTAGAAATTAAATGAATCGAACTCGAATATTATAATATCTCGCGAGCTTCATAACACCTCGTAAAATTTGTGAATTTAATCGAATAATTATTTTTTTTATTATTTATTAGATTACTTTTATACAATCAGTATTTAAATATATTTGAATTTAATCGAATCGAATTAATTTGAGTTGATTTCGAATCGAGTCGAGTATATTATTTATTAAAATTTTTAATTAATTCAAAAATTTTCGAGTCGATCTCGAATATTTTTTGAATCGAGTTTCGATTAAATAAAAATAAATTTAATCGAGTTCAAGTAGTGTTCGAATTTCAATTTTTTTAATCGAGTTAAATTTAAACTTGATATTGTATCAACTCAATTCGATTCGATTATATTCTTCCAGCGGCTATCCAAATTATCCCAAACCCCAACAACAAATATCAGTTTGGTTATACACATGCTTTACCATAACTCCCACCCCAATCGTCCCACGATTAAAGATCCAAGCCCCCCAACAAGCATTGGCAAAAAAAGATGCCCAATTCCGTTCATACCCAGCTCTACTATCTTTCTGCAAATTACTCTTTTAACACTGCTTCAAGCTTAAGGCTGAATCTTGGCTAAATAAAATCACTAGCATTTAAACAGAACAATTCTGGAGCACATGAACTGTCTCCACATAATTGTTACAAAAATCACAACAAGGACAATCGGTGAAACCTCTCCCACACGTCTAGCATCATTTATATTAATCACAGTGCATCTATCTACATATATTCAAAATTAATAAACCATTGACAACTTTGTTCATTTTTTGTTTAGATTTAGCATTATGCACATGAATATGATCAAAATCAGACTATTCCAAATACTTTGAAAATTCTTGAACATTATTTATTGTACTAAAAAAAAAAAATCAACAACTAATGAATGGTAAACATTAAAATATTTACCAATTTTAGTATCTACAACTTTTTGCACTCCTGAAAAAAAAAGTTTATTAATCAAATAGCAAAATGGGTTATAAAAATTATACAAATACATGAGCGAATTATAAAAGAAATGCAACAAAGGACTCAAAAAAAACGATAGAAAACACATTATAACAAATAATAATTAGAAATTATGTACCGAACTCCATATCCTTGTATAAAGCTTCATTGGACAATGAATACGAAAAGGAATTTTTTTTTTTTGTTATGATATTTGACATGAAAAATTAAATATAAAGTAATGGGTAGGGTTTATTATGATATTTGATGGATTATATGTTGCATGAATTCTATCTAATTCTTATATTAGTCTTTATATATTTTGATTTTGAAAAATTATTATTGAAATGGATTCAAATAAATAAATTGGATTTTGAACGGGCATGGGTTATATAAAAGTAATTTTCGACGAATTATATTTTATTTTTTAAATAGGTTCAATATTTGTATTTAATTTTTTTAAATAATAATTTTAAAAAAAAAGTGGAGGAAATATGTATATGGCTGAATCCATATCCAATAAAATGAATAGACAGCTTTATCCATTAAGAAAAGAAAAGAATATTTCTTTTATTATTTTCTTATTCATTGATATCGGATAAAGAGTAAAAGGATATTTGGCAACTGGCACAGATCGGTAAATCGTAAGGATAAACCAGAAAACGATTATAAACCGTAGGATAGTAATCTCAAAATCTTTTTGACCGTCCGATCTCCACACTTCTGGTCCCCGCCCTAACCAATTTCTCAAGAGACTAAACCCCAAAACTCTGACACCCATATGCACCCCTCCGCAACCACGCCGCAGTTTCACGACTAATCAGTCACAGACCTGTGTCGAGCTCGTTGAAACTTCTAGATTCTTCTAGAAGCTTCCATGGCCGAGGGTAAGACATCCACTGGCACCGTCAAGTGGTTCAGTGCGCAGAAAGGTTTCGGATTCATTGCTCCAGACGACGGCGGCGAGGATCTATTTGTTCACCAGACCTCCATCCAGTCCGATGGCTTTAGGACGCTTTCCGAAGGCCAGCCCGTGGAGTTCTCTGTCGATCTCGAAGAGGATGGACGTACCAAGGCTGTCGACGTCGTTGCTGTTTCCAGATCTCGTCGTGCCCCTCTTCCCGGCCGCGGGGGCGGAAGCGGGAGAGGATTCTATGTTGGCAGGGGCAGAGGAGGAGGATATGGTGGGGGTCGCGGCGATGCTGGTTATGGGAGAGGTGGCCGGTCAGGCAGTGGTATATATGGTGGCGGTAGCGCCGGCGCGTGTTATAGTTGCGGGAAATATGGTCATTTAGCGAGAGATTGTTATCCAAGTGGCGGCAGCAGTGGAGGAAGTAGGAGATACGGTGGTAGAGGAGGCGGCGGCGGCGGCGGGTACAGAGGTGGTGGGGGCGGGGCATGTTATAATTGCGGGGATGAAGGGCATTTTGCTAGAGATTGCCCTAATGCTGAGCAGAACTAAGCAAATGTGGGTGGTTTCTCCCAATGACGATGCCCTGTGAATTAATTCTTCGTGGATTGTTACATTTTCAAGATTTGGTGATTGCTTTTCAAGAGATGGAATTAGCAGAAGCGCTTCTGTTGCCATCGATCACTTGTTTCTTCCTCATTGGGTTTTTTTGGGGTACATTTGGTAATATTCAGTAATTGTTTGCTTAAGTTATAGTTTATCCCTTACTTTTTTCCTCTGTTATTTGTTTAACATGAAATTGATCCATTCACATGTTCTATATGAAATTAATGATTTTCTTTTTTTTTTTCCTGAGATTATACGATTTTTTTTAATTATCTTATAGTGCCTATGCTTTCTTTTTATTATCCGATTTCTTATTTTGTTGCTATGCTTAGTTATGAAAAGCCATTGATTTTCCCTGTAATTGTGCTGAATAGCTAAGTTATTGTTTGAAAGCTGAAAGGATATCGTAAAATATAGGTACATCAAATAGGATAAATCACTATTTCAAAACGATAGCAAACCATGTTTGTTGGTTTTATTTCTTTTTGTTTTTGTTTTTTTGTTTATGTGGATATAATATCTTGTCCTTTGAATGGCAAAAAACAGTCATGTAAATGAAGTTTATCTGTTTGTTAAGGAAAAATATGAACCAAGACAGACATATGGGGTGAGCAGGTGGCTAGTGTTCTCGTATTAAAGGTTTTATTTATCTATTTATTTGTATCGTATGGCTACAGTTCTCTTAAATCTTATCCAGAGTTTGGTGTCCTTTGAAATGTCGACATAGGATGTGTGATCATCCACTCTTTGAAGGCTCTGAACTGCATGATATTATCTGGTCCTTTTTTAGGTTCCATGATGTATCCCTATTAAAGGGTCCATGTCCGCCTTAATTCAATATTTTGTAACAAAAATCTATCACTGACTATTGCAAAGAGAAATGACTGGAATGGATGGACCCAAAAAGAAGTGGAATGATATGAAGGAGATAAGATCATTTATACAACAAATGATGTTTGCTGGAGGTCGACATTTCAGAATTTTCCTAATCTAGAGGAATATGTATTCTTTTGACCTGTGAAGTAATTTTTTGAAATATTAATATCTCAACGTGAAAATAATGGTATGCAGTTTTAATGTTGCACTTGCTGCTGAAAAATTATGCATATAAAATCCCAAAAGATTTGCTGACAGGACCTAACTTTTACGTTTCTGTATGTGAAGCCAATTTTCTAACATTAAGGGCAACCCTGTACAAGATTGTGCTGTTACGTACACGTGGGAATCATGTTTATGTTGGTACAAAGCTTAATATGTAATCTGTTCTTGATGCTTTAGGAGCTCTATCAATAATAAGGTTTGTGGTTTGCACTGTCAAAATTCATATCTGATGTTCCATGTCAACTGATGCTTTTAATACAATTGAAATCATAATATTTAAAACTTTTTAACATGTTGTCTTCTTAATATGATTTTAATTTCGTTTTTTTATTTATTTATATTCTGATGAATGGAATAAACCATTGAAGAATGCTGAGCTTTTTGCTAAGTCATGCTTTTATTTTCAGCTAACTGATCCGGATTCTAAAGTATGTACTTGCTTCCCTTTTCTATGGAGTGCTTATTATACTTCTAGTCTAGACTTCAGATGTTCTCCTGTTATTCTATAGAGCATTATCGTACTTATAGTATTGTACTCGTGTTTTCACTGCAACAATACACTTCAGGAAGGAGACTTGCTGAGGTTTCTGGAGATCTTTTATCTTGATGTTCTTTTTCCTACCTTGACCGAATACTGGAGCCAGGAGAAGAGAAATTTATAAGTTCTTTAATGAAAACTGGTAGCTATAGTTAATTTTATAATTGCAGAGTATAGTCATTTGGTGCTAAAACAAATATTAAGAAGAGTGAGATGTTAGTAGATGTTTCATAATGATTAGTCTTGTACAAAGGCAAGAGCAGTCTTTAATAGAAACAATTTCATTGATTTGCTAGATGGCAAATTGCATCTAATGTCACTGAGGTAATTGCTAGAATCCACTTATATCAGTTCAGTTTGTTGCAAATGCAGTCTGCCTGACAATCACTGTCACCATTTCTTTGAGTCTCTAATACTAAGATACTCCAATATCCAGAGAGGTATTAAAGAAGAATCTTGTTTTCTTCTTTGATCTTCTACCTCAGAATGGTCAGTGGATTTGCTGGAATTGTTACTTTACTAAGGTTAAAAAATATAATATCCAGACTTTGCATATGATTCTGCTTTTAACTTTTTTGTTTCTTAGGCTGCATACTTAATTCTTCTCGTGCTTGTGGTTGGGCTACATTTGGTTTCTTAACTTCTGAATTTAAGGATAAACTGGGATTTTGTAAATCTTGGAAAATCAGGAGCAGATTGGTGCTTGCAGATTGTTTAAATTAGAAATCCAGGTTTTTGTTTTATCTGTTCTCTTATAAAAAAGATACCAGAGTTTGTCATGTCATTGTGTGCTGACTAATACAATACTTTTCTAAAGCTGATATTATAGATTTACTCGGTTTGGATTGAGTTTCATTATGTTATTACTTGTCTCGTAAATTATATTATGGATTCGGATGTATGATATTTTGTGTCATTAATTGGTATATCACCATTTTTTAATTAGGTATTCATCGTATTTTTCTTGTTTTTCTTATTTTCTCTTCTTGTTCTTGTTCACAGAGAAGAAAGGAAAAAATTCTATATATTTTAAGCCTTTTTTTTAGAGAGAATTTTTTAATTTGCAAATATGATTTTATTGTTAGTATTTTTGAATTTTGTAATTATTATTATTATTATTATTATTATTATTTGGTATAAAAATATTAATTTTGATTTTTTATTAAAAAAATGGTTCAAATTGGAGATATTTGAACTAAAAATGAGTAAGAGAAAATTGTGTCGATCGAGGTTGAAAATGTTGTATTGGGTAGAAATAATGAATTAACAAGTTTTAAATGATAAATCTGTAGTTTTTATATAATGAATATGTAAATTCAAAATGATAAATCTGTAATATATAAACGATAAATCTATAAATGATTTTATGAACTGTAAATTTTAAACCGTAATTTCAAAATGAATATATAACTTCAAAATGATGAATCTGTATGTTGTAAATAATAAATTTGTAGTGAATTAGGAAGTTGTAAATAATAAATTTGTAAGTTAAAATCAATGAATTTTCAAACTGTAAATAATAAATTTATAGTTTATAAACGACGATCCTGTAACTTTTAAACAATGAATTTTTAAATTTAAAACAATAAATATGTAAGTTTAAAATAATATAAGTTATAAGTTTAAAAATAATGAATCTGTAAATTATAACTAATAAATCTATTTTATATTTATTAATTTACTAAAATTCAATTTTTAAAAGACACACAAGGAAATTCATGATGACATAACTTCATAGTAACAACCCTACTTGTCTTCTATTGGCATAGTTAAATCCTATGTGCATAAAATGCTCGGTTTAGCAGGGACAAATGCATCTATTCTCCAAAAGTGTAAGCCCAAATACCTTGGCCTACTTGCTTATTATTTGTGCATATGGCAAAATTCATACGCAGTATCATATATTTGTCTATTTTTATATTTTTGGTATAAATTGACGCTTTACCTTGTTTTTTTTGGTACAATTAGTCCCTCAAAAAAATTAAATTTCAATTAGAATACACCCTTTGTTGCATGGAGAACAACGAAGAGAGTAACATGCGTTTTCATGCAGATTATATGTTTTTTCAGAATAATAATTGGAAACTTGATATTAGTGGATCCAATTATATTATTGCATTTATTTTTTTACTATTTTCAATAGGAAAAAAAAGGAAAGAAATTCAAACCTATATTTCTCCTTCCTCTTTTTTCCTTTTCCCTTCATACCCAGCCCTCTTTTCTCTTCTTTCTCTCCCCTCCCGCCGCAAATCACATGCCACCTCCATTGCTGCCCCCTGTTCTTCCTCCTTCAAAGTCCAAATGCGATTTATATTTCTCTTCTTCCTTTTCTTCCTCCAAAACCCTAAATCCTAGAATTCTAAATCACACAATTTCATCCTTAAATCTCTTTAGGTTTAGAAATCATGGAGGAATGACGTATTCATGGAGAGAAAGGCTATCAAGATTGTTGATGAAGAGAAAATGGCAGTGGTATTATGGCTTAGAGAGAAAGGCTATACCAATGTGGAAATTCTGTATATGAAATTGATTTCCTTTATAATTTTGTGATTGAGCTTACCTTGATTGGAACTATATTTATAATTTTGTGTATGAGCTTGCCATGATTGGAACTATATGTTACTATCAAGGCCTGGAAAATCGCAATTTATGACTAATGAAGGAGATTTTGAATTGAAACCATAAATTTTGTTAGGTCATTCTTCCTTTTATGCTGGACAAATACTGGGGCTAGAGGTATGCTATGGACATGCCATAGAAGAGTTAAATCAATAAAAATGGACAAATACAGGGGCTAGAGGTATGCTATGGACATGCCATATGACTATATTAAATGAAATTACTTTATGAATGAATAGAGAATAACAAAATAATTATTGGAATTAATGATTGTTAATAAAAAGTTATCAATCAGAATTGTTTGTATTTTTGGTGTGCATTGCTATGGTTGAAATCTTTTCCTTAATTAGTTTTAATTCTTCTTCTTCTTCTTATTATTATTATTATTTTGATTGTTTTAGTGGTTTTCATTTTCTCCATTTTGTTCGGTATCTTCCCCAAGAAAAGGAGAAGAATAAAAGAATAGAGTACTTTGCTCAGTATCTGCATAAAAATCCTGCATAGCTGCATCATGAGATATATGCATTCCATGTCATGTATTGTATTTGTGTCCTCTGTTATAGCCTAAGAGCATTTACATTAATGAAATTGGTTTGCAATTACAAACAGTGATCCCTACTGTTATATTAGCAAAATTTTAACAACACTTTTAAACATATTTTATTCCTAAAATTAACATCAATTTCTAAATTGAGATCCAATTAATATTTTAATACATATTTAATTTAAATTTATTATAAACTAATAAAAGTGGGACCTATTAAATTTTTTTATTCACATTTAATTCTCTCTCATCTTTTTCAATTGTTGAAAGCTTTTTGCTAATTATCCATGAAATTCTAATAGCAATGCCTCAGTTGGCTTTGCAAGCCGATCCTAATCCTCTAAGGAGGTTTGATTTCTTATAATTATTATTGCATTTTTTTTTAAAAAAATTAGTCAGTGACTCAGTGAGCACTATGAGAGAGATATGCAAAAATTAAAGAAAATAAAATTTGACAGAGACAACTCCTGAGGAAGGCAATTGATACCAATTCAGTGAACTCTTACAAGTGGCACCCTTTAAATCTCTAAAGAAGCTTCCATGGACCGACACCAACCCTAATCCATTAGCCCTTAGCTCAGCTTTTCTTCTGCTTTATCAGAGTGGGGTGGCTTCCTTGTGCTATCCTTTTCTGAGATGCTCATTTGCATGCATTTTTCCCTTTTTTTTATTGCATTACAAATTTACAATTATCTTTAATTTTTCTTTATATAAATTTTCAAATGAAATTTGAATTCATAACCTCACACTGAAAAAAAAAAAAACATAAATACACTGAATTAAAATTTATAGGTACATCTTCACCCTTTTTTTACCAAAATTTTCTCTCTCTTCTAACACTGGCTTAGGGTTTATAAATTAATGCCGATGGGACTCATAATTTTGAACATCAGTCAAAATTACTCTACAAGTTTCCCAAAAACAGGCAACAACAAACTATGTAACTATGTACCTAGTATTTCCAGTATTTTATCATGCATGTGGCCTATGACCTGAAGCTGGCATTTCTTAATCATTCACCACATAATTGATAATTCATTGAATGTACATGTAGAATTTGATAATAAAACCTTTTGAACCAAACATTTCCATTAGAATATTGATATTTTTTTCAGATCCGATTCATAATTTTATCTATAAATGGAATTAAAATCATAAAAATTATTTTTTATGTGACATTTTATATTGATTTAATTCTTAAATAAAATAAATAAAGACAGAATGAGCCATAAAATTTTATTTAAATATTATAAAAACTATTAATATTTTATAAATAAATCATGAATATGTCTAGCTAGAAGATAATAGTCGAACGGGAAATTATGAGATATTGTAGCAGAAGAGTGTAATTAAGAGGTGACCCATCTGTCTTTATTTGATATAAACTGTATTAGATTATCAAGAAGTGGATACCATTACGACCCACACATGTGTACCTTATCCACACTATTAATAAATCGAAGTAATTCTCTATTTCCACAACATTACAAATTACAAGAATGCACTCAAAAGGTTTAATACATGAAAGCATTTATGATTATCAACATCCTTCAGGGTCTTTATTTATGTTGGTCTTTTGCTTTCTAGGCAGTGTTTGCTTCTATGTATTTTTCAGAAAAATGGGCCATCAAAATTGAATGTGAAGTTGGCATATACATCCATTCTTTGCAACAATAATGTATATGTAATATGTTTCCATTGTTGATCTCAATGGATACTTCTCTTAATTTGTTGCTTCTTGCTCTCTATATGATTTTATATTAGAAATGTCTAACTGAAGGAACAAGTTTCTAGTAGGATCCCTAATGGTACTAGAAGTATTTGCCTTTGATGCTCATTCCATCTCAAAATATCATGCAAGTGTATTATATATACATATAATATTATGTTATTTAATATAAGAAAAATGGAGTTGTTATTTTTATTTTTGTTATCGAAGTGATATTTTGTGATTTTGTCTTACTAAATTTTGTTTTTAAATACTGTTAATGAATTGAAATCACAAAATGCCACATTTACACATAAGAGAATAAGTTTTTTTTTTTTTTAATGTCAAAGTATACCATATGTTTCTTGAGAATGGATTTGTTTATTTATGCATCAAAATACGAAAACACATGACACTTTTATATTGAAACTGTATTATATGGTTTACTTCATTAATGGTATAAAGAACTATCTAACTGAGTGAAGCCATATAATACTATTTGGTTAAAATAATAATAATAATTTTTTATGTGTTAAAAGTGGGAAATCACAGTATGAGTTTTGAAAACGATTTGAATTTTGAATATATTTATCGATATAATTAAATTAACTTAGTGTTACTATGAGTTCCAAATTTAAATCTTCAATCGGATACCTTCATTAAAAAAAAAAAAAGAAAAAAAATGTATGTTGCTCGTGAAACATGAAGAGTTTGTACTTAATTACTGTACTCGTTTCTTTTTGAAAATTTAATCTTATTTTCTTAAAGTATTGATGTGTTTGTCTACATCAACCAACACATTATTTATTTTTTCCTTGAGAAAAAAGTTAATGCTTAAACCGAACAAAAGGGAAAAGAAAGAAAAGGGAAAAAGGAGAAAAAATCTCTCCATAACCATTATTAACCCCCTTGGGAAGATTAGGATCCCCATAAATCTTGAAAGCCCATTAGCAGCTGGTCAAAAAAGCATTTATCTTTAGTAGACTGCCAAATTCATTGATCCTGTAGAAAGTAGAAAAATAATTGAAACATCCCATGAAAATGACCAGACAAATCTTGTCTTGGAAAATTCTAAATAATATGTTAAAGGACCCCATAAACAAGAACAGACCATGCGAGCAAATCCACCCACCAAAAACTACACCTTATTTTGTAAGTGTCAGCTCCTAATTGCGTTGCCTTTCGCAGTTTCTTACTGTAAACTTAACTTTCTAGAAAAAAAAAAATCTTAAAAATAATTGAAATTATTGGAATTTCAATTTTTTATTTTTTTCTTATAAGATCTCAAAACCGGAACATAAGAAAGAGGAGAGGGGAGCGAAGTCCTCTGCTGCCCGCTGGGCACATGCCCCCGGCAATTTTTGATCCTTTTAATGATGAGATGGATACTCTTAATCTTGCATGGGTTGCTGTGAATATTCAAAAGAGGTCAAGGGAGATGCACATGTGGTGTTGAGTTGTAGAGGATTTGCTTTTTTTGAGGATTTTTTCTCCATATTGTGACTATTTTCATTTTCAGAGTCAAGCCACTTTTCTGCCATGCAGGTAGATTGTCATTATAAGCCCACTAAGCCCATCTCCCCCATACACTTCCGTCATAAACAATATGGCCCACATACTCCTTTTTGCAGAGGCCTACATTTTTCTGACAGCCCAAAAATTCGCATTATATGTATTAAATCTCGCAATCGGTTTGAGTTAGATTAGTTCCAAGTTGGAGCATTTATTGATTAAATTATTTCAAACCATTTCGATTTCACTTGAAAGTCATGTCCCTCAAGATGAAAAAAGAAGTTAAATTTTTAAATAAAACATATCAATTTGAACTTAGCTAAAAAAATTTCCAATCAATTTTTTAAAATTTTCTTCAAACTCGTTGGTTATTTCAAATGAATTCAGATCGGGTTAAATATTAAAATCTGACTGTACTAATGGAGATATTTTTATCAAAAAGTTATAGATTCGAATCATATTGGGTTCAGACATGTAAATCTTATGTAAATTATTGATTTATCAATAATGCTATCTTATCCAACGGCATATGATATGAACATATATAAAATTTTAAGGCCAGCAAAATACTCTTAAATCTAATTTCACTTTTCATTTATAGGAGACACCAATAATTTATGGGTACCACCATATACCCACTTCAAACAATAACTAAATTGTTGAATTCACTAACTTCATTGGCTCGTTTGCATTTGTTTTTTACACTGTGTACAAATAGTTCACACCAATTTTTGTATGCTTCCAATTAGCTAGGTTATAAAAGACAATACCCAAGTGAAAGTAACTGAAAATTAAGCAAACCAAATTGGGGCCCTTGCCCATAACAGGCCATATACTCTTTGGCGGCCGATGTTTATACTAGTTGTCTATTTGTAGAGCAAACACCTCTATATGGCGCTTAATTCCTAACAAATTAACAATAGCTATTGACAATTCAACAGTCTTAGTCTTACTTACTATCACATGTGAAGCTTTTGAGCACTCAAAAAATAAGGACTAGGGAAAGACTGAAAGGATATGAACCTAACCCAACCGATATCTGTTAAAAGTTAGCCAAAAGTCAGGTCCTTACACTTATATGCCACTGTGAGTTTGGTCCTTGTGGACCTTTTTTCTTCCTTTTAACTCTCAAATTGTTTATCGCCATCTCATCTTGATCATGACTTGTAAATGATGGAAACCCAATTATAGTTATGAGGAAGTTGACGTATATGTAGTGGGAAGAATTAATGTATCCCACAAATTAAAAAAAAAAAGAAAAAGAAAAAGCAAGGGAGTTGCATTTTTGAAAAGATTAATCAACACACAAGTTACAACTATAGGTCTCTGTATGAACGGGGGGTGACCATGATTGCCGTCACACCTTTTTGACAAACATCAATAATAGATAGCTCTTACAAGAAAATAAAGAGAAGAGGAAAAAAAAAAGGAAAAAGGAAAGAGCTACAAATGGCAATCTCTTTACACACTTCCTCAAGTATCTCTTAAAATTGTTAATGAACTTTGTCTTTTGAAAGTGGGAAATAATTAAATCTACTCATCAAGCCTTGTGTGGAGGGCACTGATAGCACTTAGTGAATAGACCAAATGTATCAATTTGCCGTATAAAATTGATCATACTTGCCCATCCTCCAAACCCGAATCCAACAACAAAAACCCATACTACAACGAAGATGTTCATGCAGAATAAGCCAACCCAACCTCCTAAAAATGATGGTGGTCTCTCTACTGCATTCTGTTAAAAGAAAAGGAATTTTTTTTTTGTCAGCCAAGAAATATTATAACTTGTTTAAAAATTTATGAATCAAATTACCAATCACAACCTGAAATATATATAAAAAAGTAATAAATATTTTAATTGGTTTGTTTCATAAATTTTTTTCATCGACTTAGTCTATGCAAGTCTTGTCCCAAATGAAAATTTCATAAGAAATAAGGTTGTAATTATGATTAATGCGGTAATTAAGATGGCTAATTAATTACTTCTCGGGCGGATGCAGAAGAGAAAGTAATCATATGTGCCATAGAAGGAATTATGTAGACAGTGAAGCTAACAAGAAGGGATCCAACAGTTGAATTGATAGGGCCAAAGAAAGGGAAGACAATAGCCAAGAACCAAATGGGTATCACCACAGGAAGTCTGGCCAAAGCTCTCTTGAACACACTCTTAGTGTCATGTACCCTTATGAATTTCTCCCACACAAAGTATAAAGGTGTGCATGCAAATCCAAAGGTTATAAACTGCACCAAAAAAAGAATCCAAATTTATTAACCGTTTTATGAAAATAATCAGAATTGGCAAGAATATAATGGTGATTATTAATTAATTAATGAACCTGATGAATGAGCATAAGTATGACAGCAGTATCTCTGTACCCATTTCTTGGAAGCAAAGAAAAAGCATTAGAATGAGTAAGTAGCATGTCCCCAAATGCCCAATAAACAGCAGAAGCCGATGGTAATGTAAGAGTTAATACATATAATGTTGCTAGCAAATATATTAGCTTGAATTTTTGAGGCTTCCACATTGCATGCATAATTTCCCTGCAATTAATTTAAATATTTCATTAGTCAAACTAAATTTTTTTATTTTAATTATATATATATATATATTGAATATATGCCATGTATGCATATATTGGTGCATGTGCACATGCATAAGTATTATTGCTCCCTCTCTCTATCTATATATATATAATACATATGGTCGACTAATTTGCAATCTTAAATCATTACGATTTTCTTAGTGATCTATGAACAAGTGGAGAGAATAAAGTTATCAGAAAATTGATTGACAGTTTCTAAGGAAAAGTTGTCCCCTTAGTTGGATGCTACTTCCAGTAATTATGGGTGCACATATATATATATATATATATATTATTGAGCTAATTCATTGATAATTATACTACATATATTAGATTAGATATAAGAGGTGAACTCAGATCTCACATTTCTAATAATTACTGTAATTTTAATAGTCAATTATATATTTTTGAATGCAAGTATTGTAGAAAGGGTCCTCACACAGTGACAGCATGACCACCAAAGGTGTAAAGAATGTTGGTAGCCCCAGTAAAGTAGAGAACCATTTTGGTTGGCCCAGAGTGTTTTACTCCTTCAACCTTCAAGCAAGATAGAAATTAATATATTAATAGAGGAAATAATGGATTTTAGAAAATAATATATATCAGGCCAAACTTGGACTTTTAAGTTAAATCGTAATTCATAATTAATGATAATCTAATATATAAAGAAGTACCTGTCCATGAAGAAGGGACGCAATTGTGAGGTACCATGCAGTATAAGTAGTCATCATAAGGCCTAAAAAAGACCAAATTCTATAATTGTGGAACGAAGGAATGAAGACAGTAGTTGCACAACATGCTCCAAAGATATAGGTCCATGTTCTCTTGTCTAGATTGTCATTAATATAGTAAATGTTGCTGCAATTAATTAATATTTCAAAAATTAGCAATTAGAAATTGTGATAATTATGATCAAAATTATACCTATAGAACGAAATTTTGAAAATAATATTCATATTACCTTGCACAGGCAATCAACTGAATTACAGATCCAAATAGAAGAAATGTGCAATTAAAAAAGAGGCCTGCATTTCTCCAGTGTTTCCCTAGCAGCCCATCAAGCACTTCAAACCACTGCAAATTAACAACCCAACAGAGAAAATTTATTTTTCTTTCATTTAATATATATAAAAAAACAAAAGAAATCGAATACGTGGGTTTATAATTTTGGATTGGATTTTAGTATCATTAAATTGAGAAATATTCATATTTGTTTTAGATGTGTAATAGAAATATTGATAATTAAGAAACATTTCAATAATGCTAGAAAAATTAATTAATTACCTGAATTACATGATTTCTGAAATCAACCTTTTCTCTTTCTTTTCTAGTCCTATATTCAACATATAGAACAGTAATAAGATAAGCAGTCCAGCTTCCCATCAAACCATAAAAGAGTTGAAAAAGAATTCCAGATAACATTCCAAGTTGAGAGAATGAGTAAGGCAATGTGAGAAGAACTTGTGCGACCTACAAAATTCACAATACAAAAAAAGAGTTTAACTTAGCCTTAAAATAATTATCTTTCATGAAAAAATATAATAAACCCAGAATTTATATAAGAAAAATTAATATGGGTAATTAAGTAGCGTGTAATTAAATAATAATTACCTGATTAGAAGCACAACTAAACCAAGCATCATAGGCAGAACCCCCATGCCAAAAGAACTTTGATAATTTGCTCTTAGGAGAAGAGGAATTGCTTTCTTCTCTTTCCATTTCCACATAGTTTCCTGCTATAACAGTCTCAACTTTCTCAGAAGCCATATTGTGGAAGTGTGTTTAATTTTTTGGATATAGTAATGGTGGGAGAAGAAATGGACTAATTTTGACTCTCTAAATAGATATAAGAAAGTGTTGTACTGCTTGTTCTTTCCTTTGCTTTTCTTTTTCTTTCTTTCTACTACTTCTTGTAGATTTGCACTTCTCCTCCTCCCCTCTTTATAATTTTTTTTTTTGGGAAAGCAATAATTGAATCACATTTGTGGGGACATGTATATATAACTTACTCTTCCCATTTTCTCTGTAATTTTTTCTTGACTGCTC
The DNA here is from genome assembly GCA_023653625.1 of Triadica sebifera. NCBI lineage: Eukaryota > Viridiplantae > Streptophyta > Magnoliopsida > Malpighiales > Euphorbiaceae > Triadica > Triadica sebifera. Next base: position 27,520,938 of record CM042899.1, read on the forward strand.
TTTTAAGGTAATTTTACTTTTTTTCTGATTTTAGATATAAAGTATTTTGCTTTCTGTTTTATCTTTTTATATTATAATATCAGAATAAGTTTCTTTACCCAATTTTTTTTTTATATATAGATTTTTCGTAATTTTCATTTTTAATATGTATTTTTCAAGCTCTTGTTGTAATTGATTTTGAAACTCATTTCACTTTACTTTATATATTATATATTTTTCATTTTTATGTTTCTCATTGGCTTGAAAGGAGGTTAATGGGCCCAAAATTCACGGGCGGGGTGGCCCACCAATTATATATACACATATATATATACACACACGAGTAGCAGTAGTATTAAATTAGTATTTCATATAGATTAAGATGGGAATGTGTGTTAGGGTTAAATGGGATAGTATAAGAGGGAGAGAATGATAACTGAGAGGGGGGCATTAGTGCTAAGCATGATTAGTACCACACGTGTGACAACTGGCTTTCCAAGACATTTTTGACACCTTTTATTCTTTTTCTTTGGTCTCTGAGACTAAAAGAGAAATGGGAAAACAATTTTGATTAGGCCTTTCATTTTCTTATGCAATTTTTTTTTTCTCGTTTGGTCCATTGATTAGGCATCCCAATCATGATATTGAATGAGTGTCTCAAGGTAACACTAAAAGGTTTGCCAAATTTTGAATTGGTGACATGTTCTAATAATGAAATTTCATAAAAATTAAAAAAATTATTATCCAATTTTACCCATTAATTTTGAAATAATAATTGCAAAAAAAAGAAAAATAATAAATTTAATTTAATAACATTATTTTTATCCAAAAATTGTGTGACATCAACTTTAAATTTCAATTGGATTATTTTGATACCATCTCTTTTTTCCATTTTTTTTGGAAAAAAAAAAAAAAGAAGAAGAATTAGGCCTCGTATCAAATGTATAATGGGCTACATCCTCTTAGCCTGTTTATTTGAAACTAAGCTCACTTTATATGTGAACTGCCACCAATAACACCACGTGATTTGCTTCAAGTTTGGGTAGCATTTGAATTCTGAATTACATCCTTTTCACCCTTTTTTAGTCGGCAATTTGTTAGTAGAACATGGGGAGGAGCCTTAAATTTTAAAATTTTGTTTTTTATTAAAATGTTATTAGTCGAAATAAATAGTTTACATGAATTAATTAAAGTACATTAGGTTTTATTTTAAAATTTTGATAATATAAATAGAAAAGTAAAACAAAAATAAGAAGGAAAAAAATAATAATCGAGGACTTTTCAATGAAGGAGAGGGCACTTAATTGGGCAATGTAAAATTTCTAGCTAAGAGCAAACCTTTAATCCTCTGGCAATATGTAACAGAAACATGTAGCTAATGATGAATGTCCTAAAAATTGATTGCCTTTAACCAAACATGAATCAAAATTTAATTACAATCAACATGAATTCATTACCTCTTTTTATGTGTAATGACAACCCATTTTTCTCTACTGCCTATGGCCTCTTCTCTAATTAACCTCATGATCGAATTTTATTTAACTTTAAAAAAAACTGCCAATAAATTATAGCATTTAAAAAAAAAAAAAAAAGAAATGGGGAGAGGAGGGGGTCTTAGCTATATTATCCTCGGGATTCTTGATAGCAACTATACAATGATGAGCATATTTGATAACCCATATTGATATATATTGCTAATGATCATCAATATCAGATGGTCATAATCTTCTTTTTTTTTTTTCCAGACCAATATCAGTATAGATTGCAATTGATAGGCTGGTCGTTTTCATGTCCAAATGGGTATTTTCTGACCCACTTCACATGTGCAAGAATGAGCATGATAAATCTACGTATCTTTGTGTGGGTAAAAGAAAGGGGACCATAGAACTACTAAGCAAAAGAGGAAAAAGCCCCACTTTGACTTGCTTGCTGCTTAGACATCAATTCCAATCCCTGTTTTCATTTCCCAAGTTCCTATTTCATCTTCTGATTTAATTATCGTGCCATCTTTATATTTTTAATTTGAATCCTATTTCTTCTTCAGCTTAATTGAACGTGTTTTTTCCATTTATTTGTTATATTTGCAGAGAAGTTTATTTGAAACATCGCAGAAAAAATAAATACATATTTCAGTCTCGGAAATGCATGTCTTTTTCTCCATTAAACTCATAATTTTTTATTTATTCAAATTAGGCCCCTAAACTTTAAACCTTCTAAGTTTAATTTTTTCGTAACTAAATCCTTCTAAATATGATTTTTTGTAGTCAGCAAACCATTTATTCTAAATCAATCGAAATATGCCTTCTTCCAAAATAAAATTTTCGTGTCATGCCAAGTTCATTAGTGACATCATATGAATGGCATTTTAACCTTTACAAACACAGCCACTTTGTCAACAAAGTGTTATAGATTAAAAAAAAATTGTGGTATTTTTTTTACGAATAAGGAAGGTCGACCCACAATATTATGGTGGATCACTGAGAATATGCATATTTCATTTTCTTATCTGACATTGAAACTCTTTAGGGAATTAATTTGGTGCTGCCTTTGTATGTTAATTACCATCACTGCCCACCGCCAACTTCTCTCTCTAATGGCTTCACATTGACTTGGGATATGATTGTTATTTTGTTTCTTCATCATACTGGATTATGAAATTCGTTTTATACTTCAAAATTTTGGGCCACCTTGTAGCCATTAAAAAGAATTTTACTTTGATGTCTCTTGGGATCTTATCCAACACGCTGTAGATTAGTTTGATAAGCTTTGTAAACCAAATAAAAAAAAAAAAGAATTTTAACCAACCAAGTTTGTATTTTGAATCTAAATTTAATAAAAAAACACTTAGTATTGAATTGCTTTTTCAATTGCACACTCATCGTTTTTTTCTGTTCGACATTTAACTTTTAAATTTTTTAATTTGAGATACATTTCAAAATTTGTGTTAGGGAAAGAAATTGAAATATAATGGTATTGATTTATACAGATTGTTTAATATAACTTATTTCTTTTGTCTACTTCTTAACACTCAATTCCATTGTTATCGTTCAATAGAAGTTTAATGCATAAAATAATTTCTTTTGTCTACTAATAAATTACTTTGATGTGGCTGCAGATTCTATTGATCCACTGACCACAGTGACATTTTGTAATCAATAGAACAAACAAAAAAGGTAGAGAAAGGAAAGAATAGAACCTGAATAAACTTGCATGAAAGGATTAGGAAAGGAATCAGTCATCCATTTAACTTTGCCCTAAAGCCTTCATATCCTGGATGGACTATTAAATATTAATCAACTATATAATATATATTGTTTCCCTTCATTTTAGACTCCTTCCACACGTATTCTTCACCCCTTTGCCTTATATTTTAGCTCCAATTTTCAATCTTTCTTACAAACAAAGAAAGATGGCAAATCTTAATCCACTGTTGCCCCTTCTATTTCTATTCATTCTACTCACGATTTCATCAGGTACATATATATATATCACTATTTTCCTTTTTGTAGATATGCTATCACATTTTCTGATATTAAATTTCATAATTGTTTACTTTTTCTGAAGAGATAAAAGTGAGTGAAAGTGTAAGAATCTTCACCATAATAAACATGTGTAAAGAGACAATATGGCCTGGAATAACTCCTGGCGACAACTTCAACGGCGGCGGATTCGAATTAAAATCAGGCCAATCCATAGTGTTCGATGCTCCGGTGGGATGGAGTGGTCGGATATGGGGAAGAACAGGCTGCAAATTCGATCAAAGTGGCAACGGATCATGCCAGACAGGAGCCTGCGGTTCATTCCTCAAGTGTAAAGGTTCAGGGGAAACACCGGCTTCGTTGGCAGAATTCACCCTGGCGGCATTAGACTTCTATGATGTGAGCCTGGTAGACGGATTTAATTTGCCGTTAGTGGTTACGCCGATCAACGGGACAGGGAATTGTTCTATAGCAGGGTGTGATTCAGACCTTAGGAATAGTTGCCCATCAGAATTGGCGGTGAAATCAAAAGGGAAGGTGATTGCATGTAGAAGTGCGTGTGATGTGTTTGATACTGATGAGTATTGTTGTAGAGGAGTTTATGGGAATCCTAGGGTTTGTCAACCTACTTATTATTCAAAAAAATTCAAGGAGGCTTGCCCTACTGCTTATAGTTATGCTTATGATGATCCCACCAGCATTGATACTTGCTCTGGTACTGATTATGTTATCACCTTTTGTGCTCCCAGCAGGTATGATCCAACAAATTCTCTGTTGCATTAATAATTTACTAGTCTTTTTTTTTTAATTAGAAATATTGAGTTGGAGCTATAGAATATATTAGTTTATTTATTCCGATAGACCAAAAAAAAATCTTTTAAATATCATTCAAGTATTAAATTTGTACTTATTTTTTATCTTTTGTTTTTGAAATATTTTGACATTATCTTATTCTAAATAAATAGTCGTTATTTTTTTCTTCTAAATAATTTCAGGAAGCAACAGGTTTGCACATATCATAATCACAGGCTGATTTGCGGAGGATCATCTGCATCTCAAGGACTAAAATCACTGATTGGAAGATGGTGGATCCTCATGCTCGCATTGCCGTTAATGGTTATATAGTATTTGTTCGTTTTTATTTATTTATTTATTTTTTTGATAATCAGGGGGACTGTTTTCATTCATTTTTAAGGTTGCCCTTTTCAGACTGTGAAAGGATTTATTCTTTCTCTTTGCTGGAGAAATGTTCAAATTGGAAATTTATATGTTGTAAAATGGTTAATTAATTAATTCAACTCTATTTAAGGACAAGAATCAAATAATATTACTTACAAGTGTAATCTTAAATTTGCGTGTGATATTCTTTCTTTTCTTGTTCAGTTTCTGACCTCCAAATTAAGTAATAAGCCAAATTTTGAATTCCTATTTGAGTGGCATTCATAACTCATACCATAGTTAATTGAAATTAAATAATTATATTGTTAGATTCCTCCCTCTAATTTGAAAATATATCATTTTTAAGAAAAATATTATTTTCAAATAATGCAAAAGTTTGAGATCAGTTGGTAATGAATTAATTATCGAGCTAAAATTGACATATATCAATATATAAATCCCATGCCACCAATCGCTAAATGACTTTTCATACACCATTGGCATTAATAGAACTCTCATTTTTCGTTCACACACCAAATTGTATTGCCAAAAAATGAAAATCTATGAATTTTAATCTAGTTCTATTAGAAAATTTTGATCCATGATTATACCATAGGAAAAATACTTAAACAAATTGTTGTTGTTGAAAATTGTGGTTAATTAATCATTTTGAGAGCAAAATTGGGGTGAATTCCATAACTATTTTTAGAAGAATGACTTAGATATGTGTTTTTTAATATAATGACTATAAATTTTAATATTTTTATGTTCAAAATAATTATTAGATGAATAAGAAATTAAAACTCAAAATAAGCTCAAAAGTAAACTATCACACAGGTAAAATGTGAAGTTGAGAAAGATTTTATGTAGAAAAATTCATCATTTCAATAATAAATAAGTAGTAAGAAAGGTTATCTCTAACTTGCATACAGGTGATCCATGGTCTGAATCAATGATCAATGCGGTGTACAGGCCACGTGTATCGCATGTGCATCGTGGTGGTGGGACACTGTTTCGCACACAAGTATCAAATTGTTTTTGTGACTAATTTTTCTAATAATTTTTTTTCACTCACTAAATACCTTCCTATAATGAACTGAAAAAAAAAAAGGATTTCATATTAATCTATTATATGTTTCAAAAAGGTTTATATCTGTTAAAAAAATAAAATGATAAATATAAATTTGATCTAAGTAAAATTTTCACTATTGATTGAGCAAATAGCATGATGATCAAAGTTTCTAATATGGTAAAACAAGCCCAACAATGAAAATAGGCCTGACCCGTGCTTGAAGTTGGCGAGTTAAGTAGAATCAGAATCCTTTATGGTCTTTATGTGGTTTTGCCTTTGGGTCATGGTTGCATTTATGGTAAGCCAGAATAGAGTAACAGCTGCAAAACCGAGAAAAACGAAAATCGATTACCGCAAGCAAGTCCAAATCAAAAATGGCAAGCGGTGGTGGAGGAGGAAAGGTCTCGTTCAAGGTGACGCTCACCTCCGATCCAAAGCTTCCTTTCAAAGTGTACGTATAATTCATTCGATTTTCTTTTTTGTCCTGGTCTGTTTTTTGAATTATTGTTTGATTATGGCTAATTGCTTTTGGAATTTCAGTTTTAACGTCCCAGAAGCAGCCCCGTTCACTGCTGTTTTGAAATTCGCAGCAGAGGAATTCAAAGTCCCTCCCCAAACCAGCGCTATCATCACTAACGGTATTCCCTTTTTCCCTGAGCCTTTCAGTTGGAGTATTACTTGGTCTTTTAATTTAATTCCCGAGATAAAAATGGTTTCTTTTGGGCATTTGTTTTTCTTGTCCTCGATGGTTATTTATATGTCATTTGCATTGAAATTCATATTCATGCTCTTCCTATTTCTCATCGAAATTGATCTGGCATGTGCTTAATTCTCAGCCAATATTAGCAGAAAACTCGTTGATTTAGTTTCTCTTTCCTTCCCCTTGGGCAATATTAGAAGTTTTTGAGTTATGGAGGATCCTTGTTGACATATGTCTACTCATTGACCTGCTTGCAATTGTTTTTCATTAGCTTTAGGATAACAATTGAGCAACCTTTTATGGAAACTGATCAGACAAAGGAGAAAAAACAATGTTTTCGTTACGTAACTGAATTAATTGTATTAATATCTCTGTGCATTAAATTCTTGTTTTCAACCATTGAAAACCAGCTTGACTGACTTGATTCTCCAGCTTCTCCTACAAAATCAAGATTAGTCAACAATCGTGCAATCCCACCCTTAAAAGAATACGGTATTTTTATGAAGCCTGCATTCTTCAATCTTTCTTATATCAAACCTGTTGTTTTGACTTGCAGATGGTGTAGGAATTAATCCTCAGCAAAGTGCAGGTATGCTGGTACTGTCTCTGTAGTAATTGATTTTGAGATCTAGTCAATCCGATGTTCCCGATCCTTGTATGGCATCTGTTGGAGCAGTCTGTTCTTTTCTTGACACTACCAAACATAAAGAGCTAAATACTGCAGAAATAAAGAGTATGATCATGTCATAATGGTGCTAGCTTAATTTTGATAACACTGATGTGTAAAATGGATAATAAGATGATGGTGTATTTTAGCGGCTGTTGGTACCAAAATTTGTCATTGGATTTGTTAGTTAAACCTTGCCTTGCATCTAGAGCAGTTCAAATTGTTATTGTCATTACATATTGGTGGAATTTGGAAAAAGAACTTGGAGCTTAGATTGGAAAACGAAAATGGTTTCTTTTAGAGATGCTGTCAAGCTAGTACCTTGCAATAATTTTATCTTTTTATGTGAGTTTAATTATTATTTTCTCAGTAGTACTTCATTATCTCTATCAATTTTAGTTTTTGGTCAGCAATCTGATGCATAGTTCTCTAATTTGCCCAAGAAACTTATCTGCATTTGATGGTTTATTAGTATGATTTGTGTAATTTCTTTTCTGTATCTTGAAGTTGTGAAATCAATCTTATAACTCGGCCATGTTATGCAAGCTGCAAATTATTGGAAATATTTTATGACTATAGTCTCTAATTGATTGTGCAATTTACCATATACTGATTAGAATTTTGATTTTTGAAATTTTTTCCCCTCTGGATTTTGATTTGCATAGGCAATGTCTTCCTTAAACATGGTTCTGAGCTGCGGTTGATCCCCCGTGATAGGGTTGGAGCTGCTGCGTAAAGAGAGCAACATTGGTCGGTCTTATATTTTTAGATTTGTTTTTTCGCCGTTCTGTGAGAACTGAGAGGTTAATGATAGAGAGTACTCCTTGGTCTTGCTTACCATGCTAATATTGTTGTAATTGATACATAAATTTTATGAATTTAGAGGGAGAATGGCCACAAATACAACGATGGCCTTTTGTTTAATAATGGAATTGGAAGCTCTAGTTTTCTTGTTTATGTTTTAAATTTTATTATAAGTTTGTTTTGAATTCTCTTCAAATTTTAATTAGCAATCCATATGAATAAATAAATTAAAACTTTTAATTCCATGTACCAAAAAAAAAGAGCTTTTAATTCCACATTCTATTTTTGATAATAGAGTAGCAGTCAGATTGCAATAATTATTTTTAATGGGTTTGATCCCATCATCACTGGGGTGGGTTTGACGACACCCGCCACAAAATAATCACACTAATAAATCACATTACATGCATGGAGTTCCCCTTACCTGCTTGATTCATAATTCTTGCAGTTGCAGTTGAAAAATAGTTGTGTTCCCCATGCTCTACCTGATCAACAATTGTCTTGCCCTATCAGTCATTAACTGTGAATCTCTTCATAATTTTTTCTCAATTCCTAGCTCATTATATCCTACTGGTCCTCCCTCATTACTCGACTGAATGACATGACAGTACTATATTCGTCTATAAAAAAATATTTAAAAAAGAAAAAATCAATGCTCTTCATCAACATAAAGTTTCATGCACTGCTACCACAAAAACTCATTTCAATTTCTCTCAAAATCAATGAACGACGCCATCAATGAAGTGTTGGCCTTGTTTTGCAAGTCCTTTAATTTTGTCGACAACAAATGCTACTGATCCCAAGGTTAATGAAATTTCATGAAAAAAATTAGGCCCAAACCTTTCTTAGTCATAACTCATAAAACACTGGAGGCCTCAGCCCCATCATCGTTGAACAACTGATTAATAGTTTAAATATAATTTTTAAAGAGAAGTTATTTTGTTATTTTTTTTTAATGAGAAGTTATATCTTAAAATAAAAGGATATGTCCTTTCATTTAAATTGGTAAGTACGTTTATCTTTATAATTTTTCTTTAGTAACTACCTAAATTAGTTTTTATGTCCAATAAAAATTTTTTTGCATTACACTTATCTCAAAAAAAAAATTTGTCAAAATTATTCACTTAAAAAATATCAATTCAATTTCTCGTTTTTATAATTGGTTTTCACCATTAATTGCTTAGTGTAGAAATCCTTAAGGCTTGTCATATCTACAAAAATTATTTGCAATCAGTCCCCATAGCAATACCTGCTGTCTTAGCCAAACGAGAGATGCTGGCATGGGCAGAAAGCAGAGCATTCATAAATATTTGTTAGAAACAGAAAAAGAGGTCCATTCATTAAGTTCACATGCCCCTATTTTTGGTTTTAACTTTCACCTACCATATTTCTTTGACTTACTACAAACCCATCTCAATGCTTATATATAAACGGAAAATACTTTTTTATAATTAATTTTTTTAAACCAATTTTATCTTAGTTTGGTGAAATTGTATTTAGTCGTAGGTATCAAATCGGTTACTAAATATAATTTATGGAATTGAGTTTATTTTCAACACTACTACATAACTAAAGTTATATGTCTAAATCATTATAAATAATATTTTATAACTGACTAACTAGAAATATCTAACACATCCTTTTTATGTTCAAAGTCAAACATATACATATTTGACTTTAATACTATGTTGAAAATATTTAAAAAAAAAAAGCTAGTACAATAAAAATAATTGTTCAAATCATTATAAAACCACTTATATCTGATAAAAAAACCAATTGGTGGCATAGTTCAATAATACTAAAGTTATTTCTACAACTATAATATTGATCTCAACTAAAATCCAGTTAATCATCAATGATAAAAGGAGACAGTGAAAATGATAGGTATCCAAGCGCTCTCCAAAATTATAAAAGATGGAGTGTGAGAGTTGCCCTCCTTTTCTTTTCACCCCAAAACGTGCCAAAAGCACGTTATGAGGACACTATAAACTTACCAATCAAACTATCAAAAGATTCATATGTTCCAAACTCTCTTCCAAATCAGGTTCTAATAAAGCCATGTACTCCTACAAACTTTTATATTTTTTTTTCTTTTTTCCAACCACATAAAAAAATGTTCTCAAGACAAAAAATTTAGGAATAATTTCAAAAATATATACTCTCAACATTTCATTTCGCTTTTAGTTAGATCACTAACATTTTTTTTTTCAATTATAGCCAACATGCATGGTTAAAAAAATTCGCTTTTAGTAAAAACTATCTATAATTTATTGTATTTTGTCATGTGATTATGCCAAGGCAACTACTGCCTTATAAGGTAGAAATTCAATTAGAATTAGGTAATGGGCAATCAAATTATATACTCGTTCAAGACAAGTGTCTAGAAAATACTAAAAAGAGGGTAGTTCTTATTTTTATTTTTAAATTTTTAAAAGTGACGGTAGGTGTGTTTTTTAAACCCAAATAGCATTTATTTAGATGGATTATATTCATAATAAACCAGTTGAGTCATTAACACATGCAAGCATTCAACTAAGCAAAATGTGGGTTAGTTTAAGGACTGAGGAGTGGGAAATGAGGACAAAAGCATTGAAAATGGCATCTAATCTTAGGCTCCAAGAATTGAATATTGAAAATGACAATGTGGATGCATTGGGGCCATGTCTTTGAGTGTGGTATTCATGTCTCCTTCACAATCTTCCCCTTATGTCATGAAACCTATATTATGGAAACTGGGTCACTTGATTTTCTTTTTTTTTTTTTTTTGGCTTTTCCCTTTTTTTTTTTTTTTGGCTTTTCCCTTTTTAATATAATATAGTAGTGGTATTTCAATTCAGATCTTAGTGTGGTGCCAAGGTGCCAAGGATGGGTTACACACGTCTTACCATCATATGAAACTCCACTGTTAGTTCCATCATTTTTCTTGCAAAAATTTTAATCCAGTCTGAATTGAATTAATGCTCACCTCTAATTCTTTTCGATCTCAGCAATTATAATATGTACAAAGATTTAATAATCAAATAATTAATTATTATTATTATTAGAAAGTAAAAATATTATTTTTTACTTATAACATGAGCACTTTATCAATAAATGATTAAAAATTAAGTTAAATCATTTGTCCAATAATCACTGTTAGAGAAGATAAAATGCTCATTTTACTTCAGTTAAGCTATATATGCTTTAATATTCAAAATTTGCACGATATTTGCAATTGGAAACTAGATGATGTGACCCTCTTTTCCAATTTCCATAAATTATTAATCCCAACAAATAACTAAATATGTTCATGAGCGTTGAAGGATCTAATCCGAAATTCATTTGGAAGAGCAGTGTGCGTGTCAATGCTTTGCTAAAATTAGGCATTCGATTGAGGGTAGAAAATTGAGAGCTTATAAATGTTTAGCATAAATCCCTGCAGGTTAATGTATTAAAATAATTTTTTCATGGAATTTGAGGTGGTTTGGGGTCTTGAAAAGCTTATCTTCAAGTAAGGGATCTTTATTCCAGAATGTACAAATTTTTAAGTGTCGTTTTAAATTTTTGATGCATAATTAAGAAATGCGTTTAAGATATAAATAAAGTACTATATTACCTTTAGATAATTAATTACTTGTATATTGAATAAGAAACTTTAAATTAATTAGCATATGGAAGATGAAACTTTGAATAATAGATAAAAAATAATAATTAATATTTATAGATAACTATAAAATATTAAATATTTTAGAATAAAAATAAAAGACACATCTATTTAAAAGCAGAGAGAATAACAGTTTTTATAATAGATAATTTATTAATATGTTACCTAAATTAAGATTAAGTAATATACACATAATAGAAGTCATTAGCTAACTCATTATTATCATATTCCATTTTTTCATTTTCTAGGGGTTGATACCTTAAAATTAATTGTTGCTATTATTCCAATAGTTCCTCAAAATTAATTGTTGATAATAGGTAATTTTTTGAACATAAGATATTTGAACCATGATATGCAATAAATTACAATATTTATTTACACCAATATTATTTTTTAAAACTTTTTATTTCTCTATATTCAATGTAGGAATTGGTTGCATGAGAATACCACCTAATCTATAATTTGGAAAGCAAGGTACAATACAATTATATATATTTTTTTTAATTTCTAAACCCATTTTTAAATTATAATTTTGTTTTCAAAATTTTTAAGTCTTAACTTAATTAATGATAGTTCTTTTATTTAATGTTTTTTAATAGTTTCTCTTTTGTTATTATTTTGAATATTACTTCACATGCTAACACCATATTAATTTTTGAGATAAATTACATGTGTAGTTTATTGATCTATGTTTATATTTTAATTTAGTTTTAGTTTTTTATATTTTTTTTATTAACGGATTAATTTATTTTTCATAAATTTATATATTTATTAATTTAATTTCACAAAAATTGATTAATTTATTTAACAAGTTGTAGATTAAATTGATTGAATGAATTAACTTATTTAGTAAATTAACAGTCACTTGATCTAATTATTATAATTAATTTAATCTAATTTAATTGAATTAATTAACTTATAATCTAATGGTTATAACTAAAAATAAATGATATAAATATTGTGGTTTATCTATTAGGTACACTATAAAATGACTCTTTATTTTAATAAAAATCCTCAACTTGGCGTGAGTAATATGCTTAAGATTATATACATAACTACCAAGGGATAATACAATATTATTGGTCAGTATGCTTAAGATTTGGAAGTATGAAGGTGTAAATATGCTTAAGATTATATTTTTTTCAGTTTAATAAAAAATTTTGAATTTAAATTTCAGATATATAGTTATTTTAAAATTAATGAAAGAGTACTTTATTGCCGCTAAGATTCCACCCCGCAAGATTAGTATAAATGCGGTTTGGAAAAAAAAAAAAAAAAAAAAAAAAAAAAAAAAAAAAAAGAGGAAGTCAAACGACATTCTTTAATGCAGGGGTGTTTTTGGTAAATGAATCGCGTTGTTTGTCTTAATTGAATTATACGGTGCGGAGTGGGATCCAGTGAAACTGTGAAAGTGGCCAAAGCGGATGTCTCGGAGAGATTTCGGCCATCTTTTTGCGTCCTCTCGCGTGATCCTGCCACTGCTTCTCTGTTCTTTTTTTTGCTTTGACCGTTTTGTCCTTCATCACCAAAATCAAAATTAATTAATTATTTTGTCTATCCAAAATTAACTAAACAAATTTGGGAAAAAAATTGGTTTGATACAGTTAAATCCTCAATTGGAATCATATTCAATTTCCTCTGTTAATTTTTTATTTTGAATTAATTTCTTATAATTATAAAATTATTTAAAAATAGAAGAATATGTTAATATCTTATTTAGATTTCCTCGACATTTTGTAATATTTATATTTGCATTCTTATATTTTAAAAAATCAATCATAGTCTATAATATTGAATTCGTATTAACCATATAGTTCTTTTATAGTTATTTTGTTAAAGATATATATATATTAAAACTCTAGCTATATAAATATAACAGAGGGCAAAAATGTCCAGAATCTGAATTAATAACGGGGCCCGAGGCCAGACATTGTGGACGGACTGTCAAGGCAACTGCTAACGGCATTAGACGGCCCGTTACTTGATTGATCGTGTCGCGCCAAACGATTTTAGAGGCTTTACAGCCTTTACTTATGCATTATCCGAGTCTAGTATTAGCGAAGGATATATGATCGTGGAATTCAAAAGAAACTATATAATATAATTATCAGAAAAAAGGAAAGCTGTGTCGATCGGCTTGGCTAGTGACTCCACCTCTCTATCTATTAAATCAGCACGTGTTTCTTATAATTATATAATAAACATAATCCATTTGATTTTGAAAATAGAAATAGTTAGGGTGGATTTGTTGGGTTATTTATTTGAATACATGTTAAAATAAAAAAATTATACAAAAAAATTAATTACAATCTAAAATGTGATTAAATTTACTAATTGAATTGACGAATTTGTTTGCACTAAATTTGTTTTTTTAGACTGTTCAATTTCGTGGAATAATTATTTATTCTGTTAAAAAAATTAAATAAATACAGCAAAAACTTCGATATAAAAACTAACATTACAATCTATAAATATGTTTTAAAACACATTATTTTATAAATATATTTTTTATTTTATTATTATTTTGATGAATAATCTGAATTTGTTATCGTTCCAATTTCAATTTTTTATTTAAAAAATGAAAATATTTTTATAATAAAAAATAAAAATAGTCAAAATAAGAATTCATCCCGCTATTTCAAATACGAATAAAACTATAAATTTTAAAATTTTGTTATCATAGTAAAAGATAATTTTTTATGAAATATAATTTAATAAAACATGATTTGATGAAAAATAAATAAATTATAGCATAGATTATCCAAACATAGAGTTCGGTTAGAAGTCCATTTATTCGACTACAAAAACAGCAATAAAGGTTTTTTTTTTTTAAAGGGAAAAGCGAAACTCTCTATTATCGGGCCAATAAGAATGGCGCTAAGCCACGCCGCTAACCAAAAGCCAAATCCGCTTCGTCTTCACTGTTCTGTTCTCCGATCGTTCAAAAAATCTCCTGAAACAGCATTAGCATTATTTAATTGCAAAAACAGAAACTCAACCCCAAATAAAAATCAAAACCCATCTTTTCACTTTCCCTGCTTACAACAAACGAACAGTATTCTCTCTCTCTCTCTCTCTCTCTTTCTTGAGAAGCCCTTACTGTTTTTTTAAAAAAAAAATACTATTTGCATGGCCATTAACACCGCCACCAAAGCCAAGGCCCACAATGTTGCTGGAAATAGTGGCTGCTGCGCCAGCGAGAGCAGTGCCGACAGCAACTCACCCAGCCCTCCGCCGTCTCCCCGTCGAAGCCACCAGGTTAGCATCTCTCAATGCCGGCGGCGGTTACGCTCTAAAGTTCAGTCCCATTTTCGCCGGGAGAATCTCACCGCCGGGATCTTTCTCCGGTGGAATATCCGGTACTTGCTGGTCTTGCCTCTGCTGTATATTTTTGTTTTGATTATGTGCGCGGGGCCCTTTTCGGCGTTGCTTCAGCCCAGTCTTCCAGGTGCTGTGTACCAGAGTCATGAGTTGTTTGCGAAACTTTGGCCTGATATTGCAGCTGATAATTCTACTGCTATTGAGGTTTTCAATTTATTTGGCTTTTTTTTAGCCTTATTTTCAGCTTGGTTGAGAAAAAATTGAGAAAGGAAAGGGACGGGGAATTAAATATTTAATGGCCGTGAATAATTACATAAGATCGAAGGAAAAAGAAAAAAAAAGTTCAAAAAATTTAAAATGACGATCCAGTCTAATGAAAATTCAATCAAATGTTCCTTGTTATCTTAGGATTTTCTCTGGCTCCAATTTTTCATTTTCATTTTCATTTTTATATTCATTTAGCATTTTATTTTATTGTTGAGATGCTTATTATTTTTGCTGGATTTAGTAAGTTAACTAGGCTTACTGGGTTTTGACCATGAATATTTGGATTACTTGCGAGCGCTGCTTTACTTTTACACGGTGGAATAAATTAATAGAAATCTATTAAGGGAAGGTTTGCTGTGATGAATCAAATGATTTTATTCGTAGGGCTATTTTCTGTATTAAAGTATAATCTACTAACCTGTTTCTTGTTACAGTTATCCTCTGTATGGAAATTCAAAAGGAAGTTCAAAGTGCAAAGACCTTGTTCCAATGCAACTGTCAGGCAATATTTTCCTGCAAATGGAGGTAGCTGAATTTCTTGCTACGATGGCTTTTTATAGTTTGTTGGCATAAATGTTTGAATTTGTCTTATCAGCAATGTGTTAATTGTCCTTTTAAGCATTGAAATCAGCAGGTCCCAACCCTCTGACAGAATAAATTATAGAAGTTTGTATTTATGTTTGCCATTTCAGATCGTTTGCTTTTTAACTTATTTCCCTAACTCAATCTACAAATGCTTGTGGACACGTAAACTCCTATTTTAGGATATCTTTCACTTGTTCTGCCATTTTTGGGGAAAACTTTTGAAAATTTAATCTCATATTCCTTCCATCATTTGCAGATTCAACTAGTCCTAATGGCTATTTGATTGTTGAGGCAAATGGTGGTCTTAACCAACAGCGTTCTGCGGTATGTTATTGTGTTGGTATCAATTACCTCCTAGTTTTTGCCTATTTTCTGTGTTAGAGCATTGGGTCATGCCAAATTTGGTAGCATGGCACTACAATATCCGGCATATTTTCTGATATCTGTTTTTCTGATGTTTTGTGTTATGCTGTAGATCTGCAATGCAGTTGCTCTAGCTGGGCTCTTAAATGCAATTCTAGTCATCCCTCATTTTGAATTCAACAGTGTTTGGAGGGATCCAAGGTGAGATCAAGTTATAGTTTTTGTTGTCTTGTCTGAACAATTTTCAATCACAAACCTAGCAACTTGAAGGATCATAGAAATGATTGTGCTTGACTCCTACATAATCTTAATTGTCACAATTTTCTTTTGAAATGTGTCCTTTTCTCATCAAACTAGCTATTGAAATGAAATTCATGTGTTTTGCAGTGAGTTTGGAGACATATATGATGAGGACCGTTTTATAGCCACCCTTGAGGGTTATGTAAAAGTAGTTAAAGAGCTGCCCGATGAAGTGATGGAAAGATATGACCACAACATCTCTAATATTCCAATTATTCGTGTCCAAGCATGGGCTCCAGCTAATTATTACCTCAGAGCAGTTTATCCTGTCCTGCAAGAGCTAGGGTATAAAGCTCTTTTTCTTTTTTTTTTTTCTTTTTATTGTATTATAAATTCCATTTTTTTATGTCTTTTTGTGCTGAACTAGAATGTTTCCTTGTGTAAAACATCAATTGTGTAAACTTAAGACAAAAACGCATAAATGCTCGGGATTAACAATCTGTGTCGTGCTACTTTGCTCCTAGTCTGTAACTAGTTTCAATTACTATGTTTTCTGACCTAAAATCTATAGCAATCAACTCCAGCCTGTTTCTAACTAATTTGCTCCTAATCTGTGAACTAGTTTAAACTACCGTTTTTTCTAACCTAAATTCTATAAAGATAAACTCCAGCTTGTTTCTGACAGACTGGTGCAGATAACTCCAGCTTGTTTCTAACTTGTGCTTTCTGAAAGCAGGGTTATCCACATTGCCCCCTTTGCCAACAGATTGGCAATGAGTGTCCCATCTCACATTCAATTGCTGAGATGCATAGCAAATTATAAAGCACTGAGGTTCTCTTCCCCTATATCAACACTGGGGCAAAAACTAGTAAACCGAATGATTAAGAAGAGCTCAAGGAGTGGTGGGAAATATGTTTCTGTCCACCTCCGTTTTGAGGAGGTGCTAATGATTTGTGTTTTCATTTTTTAAACAAGTTTCTGTACCTTTGTTCTTTAACATTCTAAATATTTAGGATCAACTTAAGATAACTGTTATCTTCTTAACCTTCAGGATATGGTGGCCTTCTCATGTTGTGTGTATGATGGAGGAGATTCTGAAAAGCTCAAAATGGATTCAATAAGAGAAATAGGGTGGAAGGGGAAGTTCAAAAGAAACGACCGTGTCATTTTACCTGGTTTCAATCGGATTGAAGGAAAATGTCCTCTAAGCCCCTTGGAGGTACCTCATATGTCCACATCTTCACTTGCTTATTGGACCTCTTGTAATTTGATTTGAGTTTTTTGTAGCACCTCTGTCTAGGGTTATTCCTGTCATTGAAGTAGTTTCTATTTTGCTTTACTGACAGCCTCAAATGAAATTTCAGTGGTTCGGTTTTTAGTGTAGAATTAGTAATTTATTTTAAGGTGCTGCAAGCATGATGTGCACCAAAGTAAAGATTCTTTTGTGGCGTTTGGTGAACATAGAGGCCTGTGGTTTGGTGGACAAATAAAATAATTAGGGTTATATTTTGATTTTACAGATTCTGGGTTGGAATCAGGTTTTCTAAGTTTTGCTTTTCCTGTTTCAAAATGTTATATTTTGGTTGTTGATTCAGTCTTTCACATGCGTAAGACTATTGTAGCCTTAAAAAAATGAGTCAATAACTTTTATCTAGGCTCCTAGCTTATTAAAATTAATGCAATTTGCATTTTCTTGTTTGATTTGTGCAATTGGTTATGCTTTTTATCATAGACAAACTGAGACAAGATTTTTAATACCATGCCATGAAATACAAGTAGTAATTTTGATGCTATTATATGTTAGCATGTAATGCACTTTTCATGTGGATCAATATTCTGCAAGCAATCTGGTTAAATTTATGATTTTTTTGTGATTGTACCTTCAAAACGTGCTTGTTTAATTTGCCAGTTGTCACAAAATAACTCTTTTTGTTTGATGGTGTCTTTACTGTCAGCATAGGTTGGGATGATGCTACGTGGTATGGGGTTTGATAACAACACAGCAATTTATTTAGCCTCAGGGAAAATATACAATGCAGAAAGACATTTAGCTCCTCTATTGAAGATGTTTCCCCTTCTTTACACCAAGGAGTCTCTTGCAACCCCAGATGAACTTGTTCCGTTTAAGGTAAGTACATGTACTACTTCTTGTGCAATGTATGTTTGATGAAATCTCTTGCACCACAACCAGTGTTCACAACATTTAGGGAGTTATTGACAAGGTAAGCAAGCCATTCAACACAATGCCATAAAAATTAACCATGCGTCAAACTAAAAATGCATCTGTCAGCTCAGTGACTTCACCATTAAAAGTCCCGAACAATAATTTTTAATTGGTTATTGTGAAACAAGAAGGGTCTTATGCTTTCAATAATCTGAATTGGGAAGAAGCAATTTAACAATTTGTTAGTGTTCAATAATTGAATAAATAGACTGGTTGGTTTGGTTCAATTTTGTTTATTTCTCTGAGTTACCTAGCTGAACGAGTATTTGAAGCAAATGATTCTAATTAGCCAACTCCATTCAGGTTCTATTAATGTGCTCAAATACGTATTTTTTTCATCTCTTGGTAGGGCTATTCTTCAAGGTTGGCGGCTTTGGATTACACTGTGTGCTTGTTTAGTGAGATATTTGTGACAACTCAGGGTGGCAACTTCCCACATTTTCTGATGGGTCATCGGAGATTCCTTTTCAATGGGCATGCAAAGACCATTAAGCCTGATAAGCGCAAACTTGTTGTTCTCATGCACAATATGGGAATAAGGTATGTCACTCATTTTAATTGTATTTTTCCTCTTTGTCAATGTACTGGTATTAATATGAATATGTGCATGTCAGATTATGTCTAATTTTGGATTTAAACTCTAATTGCACCTTCTCATATTGATGATGTTCAACATATATGAGGATGGATGGTGGAACCTATGCTATGTTTCATAAACTAGAAGTGTTATGGACTGGACGTTGAAATTCCCTAGTTACATG
This sequence comes from Triadica sebifera, assembly GCA_023653625.1. Lineage (NCBI taxonomy): Eukaryota > Viridiplantae > Streptophyta > Magnoliopsida > Malpighiales > Euphorbiaceae > Triadica > Triadica sebifera. The sequence goes on from CM042899.1 coordinate 27,540,202, forward strand.
GCTTGGTGGTGAACATCCCATTTGAAATATACTAGCGATTTTAAAAAATATATATTAAAAGTTACGTGTGCCTTTTAGTAATTAGGAATGTTCTTGTAAAAAGTGCATGTTTTGAAAGATAGGCCTGAGATAAACTTAAAAGGTGCAGTTTCAAAATTTGAGGCAATTTTGTAGGCATTTCAAAGTTCAAGTTGGATTTTGGTTTAGAGGCAATTTAAACTGTACTTTCTCAGTCATTGACGATGCATTGTCTACTTTTGATTTGCAGTTGGAAGGCCTTCAAGGATCAAATGGCGATGATGCTTATAGACAGTGATCGCAAGGGATTGCTGGTACCCAAAGTGAGAAAAATCAATAGAAAAACTTCCATTTATACCTATCCTTTACCAGAATGTGGGTGTTTACAATCATACAACTCATCTCTCAAAATAACCCATACTACAAACACGCTTAATTCCCTGCGGGAGTCCACAAGATAACCAACAGATTAGTTTTTGTCCTGTACAGTAGTGCAGCTTTTGGTGGTTCTCTTTCAATGGCTGTTCTTTCGGTGGCTGATTGCTAGAATGGTGATTGCAAGAGCAAATTACCTTTTCAGTTGTCGTTGAAAGATTAAGGAATTCCAATTTTGATAACTTGAGGAATTCATCTGAGGTTGTTATATTATATCTATTGGAAATGAGAAATGATCTCTGTATCAAGTTTCTGAGTGTTGATTGGCTGCACTAGGCTGTTATTGTTTCGTGTGCTACAGGATTACTTCTTTTTCCCTGTCAATTTAGATCCAACACAGATGTTTTTTTTTTTAATATATATGATGATATCTTAAATGTAATTATAATCAGGCACAGAAACATTCACTAATTTTTTCTTTTGTTCCTATTATTGTGAAAAGGAAGGCCATATCCTGTTGTTTAAATTATTTCTCCGGCATCAAAACTTTTGCATTCTGTGATATGTTTGGCAATGGGCATAAGGAGCCTTCCACCCTTGATCCTCTAAGAAATTTTGCACCTTTGCGGCTTTGCTATAATGTTCACCGCATGAGGTATGACCTTTTCAGCTTTCTTATATCTGTGTTTACTTGATGAGTGCGTCATAGGTGTAGAGAAAAAGGACGCTACTGAAGGCTTTCTATGGGCGAAAAGCCGAGAGGAAAAGCATTGGAGAGAGATTATATAAGGTCCGAAACTAGAAGTTGTGCCTTCATATGCAAGTTTTCGCTTGAGCGAGCCTAATGAGCTTAGATGGGATTTGTTGAAAGAATATACCTTTCTTGAGGTTTTACCTTTATGCTTTGTTTTCATGTTTAGATCGGTGAAAATGAGAGAAATAAATAAATTAAAAAAAATGAATTTCAATTTCTTTTTCATTATTTCGAATTCCGATAAGAAAGAAGCAAAGAAGAGAAAAGAGGGAAATTTCTCTTTTCTTTCAAATTTTTTTAAACTTCTCTCTAAAATGATGGAAAATGGAGATAAATGATAAAAACTTAATAAATAAATTAAATTTACTAATATTTTTTTTACATTGCATCATGTATCAAGTTTTTAATGAAGATATAATAATAGAAAATTAATAAATTTCATTTTTTTGATATGATAAATGATTTTTTTTCTTTTCATTCCATTTATTTATTTTTTCTCATTTAATTCATTAAAGAAAGTAGAATGTTCTTTGCAATATTTTGTTATCAAACAAAAGGTTAGAATTTAGGAGTCACTCTCCTCACCTGTACATATATGTCTTCAAATTTTATATGTTTAGTTCAACAGTTCACTTTTTACATTTCAATTATTTATTCACCAAAGGCTCAAATTTACAGACTTACGATATGTGTAATGACCCTTAAAATTGATCAAATTATAGCTCTGATAAAGAATTTTCATTTTTACTGTTATCTTGATAGCATTTATCCCGGTTTAAAAAGCATTGCATTTCATTGGTACAATCAAATCTAATGTTGCTAATACTTCATATGTTCTGTTATATCTATCTATGCTTTAAATTTTTTTTACTAAAATTAAAAATATCATTTAATATGTATAATTATAAATATAAAATGACTATATTATTATTTTTTATAAATACCACAAATACTTTTGATTATAATTAATTTATTAATAAAGAATACTTACCTCAAAATCAAGATAGAAATAAAATTGAAAAGAAATATCAACTGAAATGAAATAAATTTTATTTTATTTTATTATGCAACATAAAAAACGAAATATATCACAATCTTCTGAATTCTGAATTCAAGGGTTGTCGAATTTAAATTCATAAAAACAGCGCTAGATTTTGTCTCTTTTTTTTTTTGGATATATATTTCTTCTTCTTCTTATTATTATTATTATTATTTTTATGGATATAATAACATAATATCTTTTTATGTGGATTGTTCATTTACTGGCCAATGCACGTAAACTATTCGATGAAATGCCTGATAAATATATTGTTAGTTGGACTACGATCGTATACCAACTATGGAAAACCTCATGAAGCTATAAAACTATATACCCGGATGTTGGATTCTAAAGCCGAGGTGCCCAATGGGTTCGTGCATTCTGTCGTTTTGAAAGCTTGTGGTCTTGTGGGTAATATTGAACTTGGTAAACTCGTTCATAAGAGAATTTCTAGAGAGAATTTAGATAATGACGTTGTATTAATGAATAGCCTTTTGGATATGTATGTTAAATTAACAGTTTGGATGACGCAAGGAAAGTTTTTGATGGGATTTCTCTAAGTGCGAATTCAACTACATGAAATACAATCATTTCAGGGTATTGTAAGGATATTGTAAGGAAGGCTTAATGGAGGAGGCATTACATTTGTTTAATCGAATGCCGGAGCCAAACAATGTTTCTTGGAATAGCATTATTGCTGGTTTTCTGGATGATAAGAGTTTGGATGCTTTGAAGTTCGTCTGTATGATGCACCGAGAAGGCCTTAAGCTTGATGGGTTCACGTTTCCATGTGCTCTTAAATCATGCAGTTATTTTGGTTTCTTAGCTATGGGACAACAGATTCACTGTTACGTGGTAAAGTCAGGTTTTGCATCCAGTTGTTTCAACATCTCAGCACTGGTCGATATGTATTCAAATTGCAGTCAGTTAAATGAAGCAATAGAGTTGTTTGATCAGTACTCAGGTTGCAAATATTTAATTTCTGCTAGCTTAGCACTATGGAATTCTATGCTTTCAGGGTATGTTACCAATGGACAAAATATGGCGGCTTTTAATATGCTTTCAGAAATCTATCTTTCTGGTACTTGCATGGACTCTTACACTTTCAGTAGTGCTTTGAAGGTTTGCATTAACTTGCTCAATTCAAGATTGGGGATTCAAGTGCATGGTTTGGTTGTTATCAGTGGATATGAGTTAGATTATGTTGTTGGAAGTATCCTCATAGATCTCTATGCAAAACTGCGAAAAGTCAAGGATGGATTTGAACTGTTTCATAGGCTTCCAAAGAAAGATACTGTCGCTTGGTCTGGTTTAATCACAGGGTGTGCCAACGTGGGATTAAACTGATTAGCTTTTGCACTGTTCAGAGACATGGTTAGTTTGGATCTTGAAGTAGATGAATATATTATTTCTAATGTTCTTAAAGCTTGTTCAAGTTTAGTACCTCTCGGAAGTGGCAAACAGGCTCATGCCTTTTGTATTAAGAATGGATATGAAACAGGAGTTACAGTCACAGCTCTCATAGATATGTACTCAAAATGTGGTGAAATTGAGGATGGCTTAACTTTGTTCGATTCTGTTTTAGATGGGGATGATGTCTGTTGGACAGTGATCATCCTGGGGGGTGGGCAGAATGGAAGAGCTAAGGAAGCTGTTGAATTTTACCGAAAGATGGTGCAAATAGGGTTGAAACCAAATGAAGTCACCTTTCTAGGTGTCCTTTCTGCCTGCAAACATGCTGGTTACTTAAAAGAGGCATGGACCATATTTGAGTCCATGAAATCTTATCATGGACTTGAACCTCAAGTGGAACATTATTGTTGTAAGGCAGGATGTTTCAACGAAGTGGAGATATTGATTGCTGAAATGCCATTTAAGCCTGATAAAACTATATGGAGCTGCTTACTCGGGGCGTGTTGCACTCGTAGGAATGCGGAACTGGTTAGCAACATCGAAGAAAACCTTCTTGCTACCTCCCCAGATGATCCTTCAGTATATGTGATACTTTCAAATGCTAATGCGACATTAAGCATGTGGGATAGTCTAAGCAAAGTGAGGGAATCTGCAAAACAATTTGGCGATAAAAAGGCTGGACAGAGCTGGATTGATATTTCTAGTTAAGAGAAGTGTTGTATTGCAGAGCCAAATGAATCTTGTCTAGAGTTAAAATCAAGTGTTTAGACATTCTTGCTATACCAATCATTGTTTGACAGAGCCGTGAACTTAAAGAGGACTACCTGTGGGTAAACAACAGGATCGGGTAGCTGAAAATCTGGGACTGCGTTAAAGACGCAGTGATACAATAATATATAACATGTATTGCTAGACAGAGTGTCTCATAGGGTGATCCCCGGTGGGAAAGCTTGGAAATATGCTACACTTTCAGTTTTACAGGTCTGCATTCTTTGGTGCACTACATATTAAGGATAGTTATATGTTCTTATATCTTTAATATTGGTTATTTGCTAATCTCTCTCAACTTGCAATTTCAGGTTGTTCCTTCATTTTAACATGTTCTCATCAGTAAGTGTTGCATCGTGTTTTCCCACATACCAATAAACTTCTTGTGAGAAATTTTGACGGAGCAATTGTTATAAGGAAAAAGGAAGAGCAACCACAAATCTGAAGCAAAATATGGCACAGTCACAGAAGCACTATATAAGATTAGCTATAACAGGAAAAGGAAAAAAATTGAAACAATTGTTTCCATTTAGAAGACTATGCTGAAACAGAGTCCTTAAACATTTCTCAGTTTAGCAAGCATTAAGAATTTTAAGATGTCGGTGACATTAACTTGCAAAAGTTACTAGAGGAAGAAGGATGAGATGGTCCTAACTCCTAATAGTGAGCCAGGTCCAGTCATTTTGACCTCGACCAGACCTAACAGAGACATATGAGCCAGCAGGCTGCAGCATGGGTGGGTTCCAGGTTTCCAGCTGAACCAGACGAGTGAGCCCCACCAACCCCCTTGTCACTGTTGATCCAAAGCTTTAAGCTTCTATCCCTTGCTTTATAAGGTCTCATTCAATGCTTGTAGCAGTTGTCTGTCTCAAATACCCCTTTTTTTTTCTCATGCTACGTTGCTTTCTTATTCAATCATTGCACCGTCTCTCCATCTGTCTTCTGCGTTAGGTATCGTGCCTTTGCTTATTCTTTTAAGCAGTGAAATTCCCTCTTTTCATTTTTTTCAATGACTGTAAAACCAAAAGCACGGCCCTAAAGCTGCTGCCTACAGAAATGGAAAAATCCCTCTTAACTAAGGACCATCAATTTGGCGCCACAGCACTGTCACAAGAAATAACCAACCCCGATCTCATAAAATTGTTGTTAATGGTTTAACATGATGACTTAATAGGGCTACATTTGTTTTTGCTATTTATTGTAACAGTTCGAATATCTTATTGTAACAATTAAAATTTGAAACAATTATTAATCTATTGTCATATTTTCATATGATAATAGTTCATCATATGCTGCTAATAATTTACTAATTATTATTTATGCAGTAGTGCATTGGAAAAAACAAGGTAAATGCTCAACATAAACTGCAATTTGGCATCTTCTAAAAGGCTAACGGTTAGCGATTAATGGAGATTATATTTGGTTTGGGTATTTTAATTAAGGCAATTTCTATAAAACGTGCCTCACATGGAAGGAATGAATACTCAGTTACTTATATATGATGGTACATATTAGACCTTCGATGGCATACATTAGGGGATTAGATCTCCAAGAATGATGATCTTAGCTGATTTTCGTTTTCAAAATCTTACTAATTTAATATAATAAGTGGTTATTAGGCCCATACTTGAATGCCTAATCTTCTGAGTTGAGAAATCAAGAAAATTCGAAATGATGAGGTAATGAGTACAAAACAAGGGTCAATAAATATAGTAAATCTAGGACAGGAAACGTAACATAAATCAAGAACACCCATACTCCACCTCATATACAAGCCTCCTTCACAAACGCTGATGCAGTAAGTCTGCATGCACGCTTCGCTATTCGTATGGTGCTGACTGGCTCTGAACCACTAGCCATCATGGCTCATTGGCTCCTAGTCAGTCCCCTCCTATCTGTTGCTTTACTTGGGAACCGACCGTGATTATGGGCTGCGTTTTTGTTCGTACTGTCTGTTTCCTGTTATAACAAAAAATAAGGATAAAATTGCAATTTTTTAAAAAAATTTAAAATTATATTTAAAATGAAAATAAAAATTCTAAAAAGACATTTGAAGTTTAAATGCTGTAGCACTATGTTGGTGATGATATTTTGACGGTTATGCTTACCAAGAATATGATCCATGTTCAGCCATGTTCATTTTCAAACTGGGTAAGATTAAAAATACAAAAAATTATTATTACTGTGCTTTGGTAAGTATGATATAGATGATACACCCAATGTACAATAAATGCCTTCCGTGGGAAACCCGGCACCTCACCCCAATGTTAAATTGTTCTTTTCACAATCTCCAGCTGTGATCATGCAATGGGAAATTGCAATATCCTCGCATAATTTAAAACCAAAATACTTTGATTTATAAGCAAAATAGTCACAAAATTAGAGTACAATTAGCAAGTTGTAACCCTACTTAACTAAAACCCTCCATAGATAACAACAAAACAAGGCAAGATAGCCTTAGGATTGAACACATACAATTCATCTAAATTATAGTAAGCCCCAACAGCACCAGCTACTGAATCATAATCCTCAATATTACCCTCCATACTCTTCTTTACTCTTCCAGCTATAACTCTGCAAACCAGCATTGCCCTCTTCTCACTATACCCATTGTTACTATCCTCTATTGCAGCTTTATCATGTGCTTTCCCACTTGTTGCTGTGGTCAAAACACCATCTCCATTTGCACCTTCAACACTGGATTTTTTAAACCCATGTTTGATTATGCTGCATACGTTACAATGTGGGATTGAATTGCACAAATTGGAGGAGCCATTTAGGCCTAAGGAGCAGGAAAAGCTTGTGCAGTAAAACCTGAGGAGTTCGTTGCCGTCTGCTATGCAACGTGGGTGTTTCTTTGGGAGCTTGTTGGCTTTGGTTTTGATGGAGTCTCTGTATTCTTCAAATTTGGATATGGTTCTCTGGGTGTTGTGGACTTTAAGGATTCTGTCTATTTGGCAAACGGGTGCTTGTTTCTTTAGCCAGCTTGATTGGAATATGATCTCCACTATGTTCTTGCTTGTGTCCTCTGGACCCAGCTCTGAAACTGTGAAAACCCATTCCAAATTCAAAGAGTTAACGATTTTGAATTGGTAATGATGATTAATGAATGGATACTTGTAATGGGTTATTGAAAATGGGATTTTATAGCAAAAGAAAAATAGCAAAAATTCAATCCAAATATAACCAAAATGAATATGGCCTTAAAATTAATCTCTGCACTGAACTGAAAAAGGTTGATAATTTCATGAGTTTTAATTTAAGTAGTGGAATCAGAGCATTATTGACTAAAAAAATGAATGGAAAATGGAATCAATCTATATTTGCCAAACCAAAAAATTATAAACTTAATAATAGCAGGAAAAATGATGTAGAATTTGAAGGAAATGGTGAGATACCTGCATGTCTAACAGCCTGATGAAGCTCCAAGTTCTCAGATTTCATGAAGATCTCACCACATTCAGGACAAGAACAAATGCTTCTTCTTAAAGAAGGGTCTCTAGTGAAACCAAGAACAGGATCCACCACCATTTTACACTCATAGCATCCAGAGAATCTGCTGAATGGCATGACTCTAAAAGACCCAGCGTTACTGATGGAAGAGGAATTAGAAGATGCAGAGAGTGAAGAATTCGTAGAGGAAAGAACACCATTAATTTCATTTAGAGGAGTCTTCATGGATCTGTTTGAGCTATCATTTAATCCCATCGAAGCCTTTTTCCTTTGAAGTTCAGGTGAGGATGTTTCAGGCCTGTGCATGACCTTTGTGTTACTGCATAATGAGCCTGAACATTTGATTTTCTTGCATTTCTTGCTGCTGCTTTCCTCCATAACTTGTTCCTGATGGTAATGTTTCTTCTCCTTCTTGTTCTGCTTGTGCTGCTGTTGCTGCTTCTGCTGCTTTAGTTCCTGTTGCTGCTTCTGCTGCTGGGTCTGTAGGTCCTTACAGGTGAAAAGCCCTTTAACAACAGACCATGAAGGTGGCTTTTCTGGCTTTCGAGAATCATGGTTTTGGCTATGGTTGATTTCCTTTCTGGGTTTTGTTGGGGGTTTAGGCCTAGCCATTGGACAATGATCTAAAACTGAAAACTTGAGCTGAATAAATGGCAATTTTTCTTTCTTTTTTTAGCTCACATGCTAAACAGCTAGGAGTGGGGCTAATGGGGAGTTTCAGTTGAAGAGAAGCTTTGTTTCTGTTATGTAGGAAGTGTACTGTAATGTGTGTTTTCTAAATCTGGGATTTATTTGCCAGATTGATATGGACAAATTTTGATTTATAGTATATTAATTTGCACTATATGGGACAATTTTTATGATGGGAATCTGACCACTCAACAACTTTTGAGTTTGGATCAGTAGCAAAAGAAATCAATATGGGCCCCTTGTATTAAATTATATTATATATTTATATCTTCTGTCTGCATTGGATAGTTAATTGCTTGAAAATAGAGTCTTCAAAGTGCATAATTTTTTCTTTTTGTTTTCAATTACGTCATCCCTATCTTCTAAACATTATTAGTGCATTTTTTGGTATCTCTTGTGATGTGCCTGCTTAAAATCATCAAAGAAAAATTATTAGGGGAAGGCTAATTTAGAATGAGTTTCTACGAGAGAAAAAGAAAAAAAGATGATGGTGTTTTTTCATTAAAATTTTGAATGAAATTTAAATTTATGATCGACCAGAGCAGTGAAGTAGCAGTTGTTCTAGCTGCGTATTGCAAGTCTCAGGTGCTTATATATTATTAGGCAAATTTGATAGACTTTAATGATTTAAATTAGTTTATCCTACTTTACTGGTACTTGTTTCAATGTTAATCTCAAATTTCTTTTGGTGAAAAAAAAAAAGCCGAAATGTATGAAGGTATTTTTCAATTCAAATCCTAATATTTGTCTGTTATCAAACCAATTAATTACTTTCAATGTGAGCCATATGTTTGTTTTTCCTCCAACTCGTGGATGGAATTTCATACTAGCATTGTGATCAGGGACTTAAATTTCAAGTTTGAACAAATGTTAGAGTTTAGATTAATAAAATTTAAAAAAAAAAATCAGGGGTTTTAAAATATTCCCATATGTTTTGCTTTTCTTTGAAAAATGGATGAAAGTTTGATAAATAGTGTGAACTAAAAGCTTTTAAAAATAGTTTTAAATTAAACCTAATGAATTTAGCCCATCCTTCATTAATGTGCCAGAGTTGTGAAATCAATAGCGACAATCCTTCAACAACGCAAAAGAATCCTTTCCTCCTCAATTTGAATTCAATTTTCATTTTAATAATAATATTATTATTATATTGATAATTATGTAAATAACAAAATACAGAATATTCCCTGAGATTTTTTAAATTACAATCAAAAATAAAATTTTAAAAAATTAACAGTTTATTTTTATATTGTTTGAGATAATTTCCATTCATTTGATATTATATGAATTTCAAACATTTCAGCGTAATATATCATATGATTTTTCTATATTTAAAATATTTTTATGTTAAGTTTTTAGAATTTTATATACAATTTAATAACATTTTATAAAAATTTAGAATTTTTATTTGTTACTAAACATTCAACCTCAAATATTCCTAATTGTTATTTTAAACAATATTTTTATCAAAAGATAAAAAAGTAAACTATTAATTTTTTAAAAGTTTATTTTTTATTTTAATATATTAAAATTTCAGAAAATTTTATGTAATTTATTCTAATGGATTCTATTTTGTATATATATATAATAAAAGGCAGGGAAGCATATATATAATTATTAAAAAGAAAAAAGAAAAATCAACCAAAAATGTGGCTTTTCAAAAATTCCTTTAATAATATACTATTAATAGAAGATTAATGGGTTTGGATTGAAATGATAAGGTAGGTAGCTCAAGGATTATGTTGTCATCCCAAGATGAAAATGCCACACATCAACAAGTTGCACACTAATTACACCATAATAGTGCTTGTTAATTGTGGGAGAAAAAGCTGCATGATTCCTTTTGCCTCAAAATCATATGCTAGCTGTGGAATAAAGCTTTCTACTTTAATAGTACTAATTAGGTTAATTATAGTTTAATTTAATTGTTTCATTTCCCTATGTTATCAAAATTAATGGACTGTGTCAACTGTTGCTTTTCGCCTTCCAAGTTCCATTTCCCTATGTTATCAAAATCTTTGAATTAGGGCTACGTATATACTTCCTTCCAAGTTCCAAATTATTCAACTGTTTTTTTTTTTAAATAACTCCATTAACCGTTACTAATAAAGTGTACGAAATAAGAGAATCAGAATGATAACAAAAAAAATTTAAATGGGAAGAGCTACTCTTCATCTTTGCTTTATGTTTTTATTTTTTTAATGTGCTTTTCTTTAATTAATTACGATTTTAATATTGAAAATATAAAGCACATGATTCTTTTTGTTAATTATTCGACAACATTTTACTTTTATGTGCCACTTTTAATCAACATGTCAAAGAAAATTGTAAGTTGGTTATGTTTCTATATAGAATTTTTTTTTCTTTTTTACAGAAAAAAAAGTCCAGGTAGAGCTTATCTGTTTGAATTTCGAACAAGCTTGGGCTGCATGCATGCTATTGGATGATAGGCTCGTTTTTGCATTTCAAATTAAAAATAGAAACATACGTGAAAAATTTATGTGGTCCACTTGAGAGCAGAATTAATAGTTTGATTTGTAGAGAGTATATAGGTTTGTGAATTGTATTTCATATTAATGCAGATAAGATAATAATAAGTTTAACCCTAATCGTTACAGTACTTGGTTTTAATTAACCCATCTTCTGATATATTCATTAGTCTCACAGAGTATCTAAGCCTATTAAATTTTAGTTTCTCATTGGAATGACAAGTTATCTTTAAGACTAAATTAGAATTAATTCATAATTTTAGTTTCTCATTAGACAAATTACAGGTATCCCTTTGGTTTTGATATATTACTGTGAATTAGTGATCAGCTTTTACATAGGTAAACCGATTATATATAATAAAAATAAAGACTTGAGATAATTTGACATTTATTTCTCTTAATCAAAATCTCGAGTTCGAATCTCATGTATAGAAAAAATATACATCAGGAGAGTTATACTCTATAATGGGTCAATGGGCTAATAGTTATATCAAACATGATTAATGGTACCTATAAAACTTTTGGAAACCTATTGTTAATTAAAAAAAGAAGACTTGTAGGACCTTGTAAGTTAATAAGGAGTTACTGAATTCATTGAAAATTATATATATATATATATATATATATATATATATATATATATATATATATATATATAAGGCTACTAACACTTATCTTAAACACTACCAAACCAATAATTATTACTTTAATCACTACATTTGTGATTATAACTTCTTGATAATTTTCTTAGTGAACATTGTTATTTTATTTATTTATTTAAAAAAAAAACATAATTTAACCTTTGAACTTTTTGAACTCAGCTATTAAGTCCATCAATTGAAATATATTCAGTCAACATTATTAATTTTTAATATTAAAATAATTTAATCACTTCAATTGAAAATTTGTTCGATTGATGTAGCTGGTTTGCATATAATTATAATTATAAATTTATAATTTCAATTGATAAAGCTGGAGCTTAAGCAGGCAATATGGGCCCAAAACCGAGTCTGACCCAATCCAATATTTGATCAGGTCTTAAACTCAAGTATTTTTTTTTGTAAACGGTACCACAAACACCATTTTCTCAACTTTCTTTTCCATTTTAAAGATTTTAACAACTGTTACAATAATAACCAACGCAGGAATTTAGGAACATCAACCTGCAAAGACTCCTTTTCAACGCCAAACTCTGTCTCCTACATTTCCTATATCTCTCCTTCTTCAAACGCAATTTTTAGTCATCAACCTCTCATTCATTTTCACTTTGTTCAATTGAGAAAAAAATAATATTAATAATAATAATTTTTAGTCATCAACCTCTCATTCCTTTATTTATTAATTCTTTTAGATTCATTTGTATTTTTTCTGGTTTATTATTGCATGACTTATCCATGAAATTCACTATGTTTTTTTTTAATATTCTATTGCAAATTTTTTAGAAAAGCATAATGTCGTTTCATTCTCTATTTTATAATGATTATTGCATAATTTTTTCATATTAAGGTTTAAATAATTTCATCCATTAAAATTATTGATTTAATTGCGATATTTTTTTTACAAACAATTTGAGAGACGTTCAAGTCTAAGTTCTAATATCAAGTTGAGAGCCACAACTGTTCTCAAACGAAAAGTGCATAGATTTCTATATTAAGATAATTAAATTTATTAAAAATTATGTTAGACAAATATATAAAATATATACTATATATAAGTATAATGTACTTGCCATTTTTTAGAACTCAGTATGGTGACATATTTTTATCTTTTATACCTCATATATACTAAATATATATCTCATATATATTAAACATACACTACACATATACTGTATACTTCTAACATGAAACATGAAACATAGACTATATATAAGAACAGTTGACGAAATATACACGCCAATGCAAGATCTCTTCCACTACAATAACAAAATTTTATGCAAAATTCAAGAGTCTCAAAATATTTCTATATCTATTTTACAATTTTCAAGTTCAAACCCGGTAAAACTGAAATATACAAAGAAAACTACTATGTTTTTTTAAAAAAATATATAATTACAATTTTTTTAGAAAAGCACAATGTCAATGATCTATTTAAAAATGCATGCTGTCCAACTTAAAAAGCACAGAAGCCACAATAGCAGAAAATCATAGAATCAGAAGAGAATTCTACAAACATTGCTCCCTTCTTCTTGTTTCTTCATCAGTCAAAAACCATGAAGAATTTTCAATTTAGAAAAAAATAAAAAATATCAAAGAAGAAAAAGGGGTTGTTGAATTTAAATAACATTGTAATGGCATATCAGGGTCCATCAAGGCAGTTAAAAGTGAGAAAATTTTAAAAATTCCATATAATATAAAATTGAAACACTCCTCCATTTCGATGAAAGAAAAGAAAAGAAAAGATCAATGAGGATAAGCTTTTTCTCTGACATCAATACTTTCTACAATACAGCTCCGTTTCCAAAAGCTTGAACTCCCTCGTTTCTCAAATTGACTCATTCCTACTATGAGTGGACCGCGTCATCCCCCTCGAGCCGGACGATAAACTACTTCTCTTCGCTTAGACGACAGTTGTTGGCCATAGCCCCCTAAGTCCTTCACCTCCACCTTTTCTCTTATGTGGAAATTCTTTCTGCAATTGCTCCCCCGATCTCTTCCTTCTCCATTTCTCTACAAACCAAGTTTCGAAGTTACCATATATAGCGGTTAATGTCAAATACAATTTCCCTTCTTTTCTTTTTTGTTTTCACTTCTTTCTATTCTTTCTTGAATATAAACTTTCCTTTTTTTATTTTTTTTTTTCTGGGCGTGTGAAGCTTTTAGTTTCGGAAAATCATCAATAGGCTATTCTTGGCTTTTATTGATAGTCGTGTAGGATCTCATCTCTCACCCCTGTTTTTTTCTTTCTTTCTTTTTTTTTTTTAAAAAAAATTATTATTAATTTACAACTTAAAACTCGGAAAACAAATTTGTTTAGAGAAAAACTCAGCAGTTGGTGGCCATATCCCATTATTTTCTTACCACGGCCATCCATACTTAAGATAACCCACCCATGTGTTAGTTTGTGAAAGGTTGTTCCTGCTTCATTAATAATTTTGCCTTTCCTTTTTAACCAACATTACTTAGTTACTTAGTTAATATAATTGTTGTCCTAAACTAATAAGTAACATAACTAGGTTTGCAATTTTCGTAACAACTATTTAATTTATATTTTAATTTCATAAAAAAATGTACCACCACCGCAACTGTCGTAACAAACTGTTGGTGTTATAATATTAATATTATAATATATATATATATATATATATATATATATATATCTGATAATACTAATTTTTTTTATATATGACATGTGTGCTAAGCGTAATCTAGAAAAATCATTACTTTTTTTTCTATTTATGTATATAGGTATTTTCTTTTCCTACACCTTTTTATATTTTTAACTTAAGAATATAGTAAAATTATATGTAAATTATATAATACTTATATATACAGTATAGTAGTAATAATAATAATAATAATAACCCTCGGCTGCATTTTATGTAGATATTTTATGCATTATGTATGCAATCATATATGTTCAAGTATATATAGCTTATATGTAGGCTATATAAGTTGTGAGAATATAAATATATGTTATGCATGAATTATATTCATATTTAATACAATATATATGTGATATGTGTATTTAGTACAATAAATGTTATATGCAAATTATATATTCAAAGGTACATTCACTTATATTTATTATATATATACAACTTATATTTGAGGTGGAAAATTTACATATAAAATTATATATTATTATTAAAAAGGAATGGTAAAATTATATGAGATGTATATATAAGTTATATGTATTGCATATGTATCATATTAATGTGTAAGTTAAATTCAATAAATATATGCAAATCTTAAAAAATATATAATACTATTTTTGCATGCAATATGTTTATTATTAGTCTGGATTATAATTAATTCTAATTGTAAGTAAATTTTCATTTGCACAAATCTTAATAAGGGAAGATGTGAAAAATACAGTATTATACTCAAAATTATTAAATATACAATAAATAATAAAGTATATGATACTTATATATACTTTAAAAAATTGTGCAACATAATTTTTAGTAAATCTAAATATCTTAATTCTGAAATTTATATATTTTTTTAACAAATAGAAATTTTTTTACAAAATCTCCAATTTTTAGTTAATTGTTTTAATAAAAAATTATCAAGTTTGTTTTTTATTATTTAAGATATTTTATTACTTTATAATTGTAGTAAAAGTTATTATATTGAAAGAGAAAATAGAATTTATTAAGTATAATTTTTTGTCATTATTATTTTTTAATACAATCCATTACAGTAGAAATATTTTTCAGAGAGATCCATTTGCTGCAAAATTACGTTATTGTCGTTGTCAGATTGACCCATTTAGTCGTTCTTCTTTGGTGGAAGCTCTAACTCACAGAGTAAGACTGGAATGAAGCATTTGACCAGATGGATCTAATGACTGTAGAAAAAGACTTGGTTAGTGCTAGTTGGGACCCATCTTATGAGTATTGAATTTTTTTGAAAAAAAATGAAATGAGCTTGAAGTATTTAACCGGTAGCCACCGTCTATAGTCCGGTAGATAACCTTCAGTAACTGTGTATCACACGTGCAATCGTCACCTTTTCCTTTTCTCTGTTTTCTTACTTCAATTTGTCATTTTGTTATCCATGCAGGTCTTTTGTTTTGTTGAGTTACGGAGGCACAGCATAGCTATTCTCTCACTATATTTACGAGTAAAATAAAAGTCGGTTATTCGAAAAAGGTAAGAAAATGAGAAGAAAAAATGGGGACACGAAATCCGAACAGAATATGTCTAAAAGAAAACTAAAAGTATTTATGGAATTTAAAAAAAAAAAAAGGTATATGGTGTCTTTTTTCATGAAAATAATACAATTCCTCTAAGAAAAGAAAGAAAAATACCAAAAAATATGGGCTGGAAGTCCATGGATCATCTACTAAAGTCGGCCCAATAAGTGAATTACGGCTCAATACTGAAAGCGCCATAAGTATTTTGTACGGACATCCCATCATCATAAGCCCAGAAAAGCCCATTGTATTTCCCAAGAGCGCCAATGATACATTTCAAATCTCGTCGTCTCTTTCTCGACTTTTGGCCGTGACCAGTGACCTGTAAGTTGGTGTTTTGATCTTTCACTCTCATTCAAATCTCATTACTTCTCTCAATAGCCACCGCCTAAAACCCTTATGAGTCCCAATTGAGTCATCTTCTAGTCTGTTTTATTGAAATTGCGCCTCTTCTGTACGGAAATGCCTTTGAGATCCGCCCATGGACAGGGAGGCTAACCTTCCGGTCCCACCCCCTGCTCCACCGAGGAATCCCATCCATCCGATCCTCAACGCTGACACCACGTCTTCCTCTTCCTCCTCCCCGCCGGACTTTCTCCGGCATGTTCAAGCCGCCTTCAAGCGCCACCGCGCCCTTGGTACTCTTCTTCTCGTACTATCTCTCTTTCTTCCATGTATAGCTTTATATGAAATGGTTTTAACTTGGTGCTTCCTCTCTGTAGGATCGTCGTTTCTTAAATTTGAGAAAATTAGGGTTTTATTTTTATAAATCTGCTATGCTGTCCATTATCAATTGGTTAAAGGTTGAATTTGGAGGTTTTTTTATTTTTTTATTTTTTTGTTTTTTATAGTGCTAAATTAGATTGTATGCTAGGTCAGTGCAATTACAGAGTATATCTTCTGAATTATCGACTTAGATTGTGCACTTCACATTTTTTCTGCATTTACTTTTTTTTTTGGACAAAATTAATATAGTCAGAGGGTATTTCAACTGAGTTAGCTTCACTGTGCTGAATTTTCTGACATCAAAACTTTTGTGAGTTGCATTTAGTTGATGTTTTCACTTTGGAATGAGGATAGCCACATAACATATTGTTCTGTTAAAAAGGTGGGAACATTTGGCTATTCAGTTACAGAAGTTGCTAAATATCTGAATGCTTAGCATGCTCATTTTAGGCATCGTGCAGACAAATAGTATCAGGCCTAGGCGCATATTGGTTCCACAGCCTGAAATATCTAAAAGTACAGTTTCTGACATGGGAATGAAGAAATCTCAAGACATCATTGCATCAAGTGAGGGTCATGCTGTAAAAGATTCAATTATACAAACCAAAAATCCAGTTGCTGCTGTTAGGGAAACTCAAGAAGATGCATCAATTACCCCTCCATCCATTTGTGGCACCATCACAAATTTTGATGAGAGTTACAACACATCTGATGTGCAGAGAGATCAATCCAAATCTCTTATTGATTGTAAAGAGAATAACCCAATTCCTTTATCACATGTAGAATCTCAACATATTGATGTCAAGAGAAAGGTCCAGTTTTCTTTGGCGAACTCTGCTGCTTTTCAAGGTAAACTATTGCTCCCCATTATTTTGAGTTTCTTGTATCAAAGACACTTGTCCTGTATGAGTTGTTATTTGTCACATTCTCTGTGGTTTGCAAAATAAATTTCTGAGTTATTGCTGATCGGAAATCATTCTTGAATTTGTCACTGTGCTCTGCATATATTTTTCTTTTCCTTCTCTTCCAACATGCAGGGGCCGATGATCAAAGGGCCACTGGATTGGAGAAATTATCTTCTCATATGGGTTCACTTGCATTGACAGAAATGGAATGGGATGCAGGCAATCAAGTGGAGGCACAAAATGGAATTATTGATGAATCAAAGCATCAGAATTTTCAGAGCATAGGAGCTGACATTGGCTTGAGGTCTGATGGTGCAGTCTCTATGTCAGCAAAGGGAACGATGGTTGTTCAGGATCAACTACATCAATTAAGAAACTTTTTAAGCCAACCTGCTACTCAGTCTACAGTCGTTGGGCCATCATGTGCTACAACAACATCTGTCCATTCTACTTCAGTAGCCATGCTTAACTCAACAACTCACTGCTCTTATTCACATCCAGAGAGTGGAACTCATGTGGCACTTGAACCAATGGGAGACTTTAATCCGAATTCTCACCATAAGAGTCAAATAAACATGGAGCAGGTTTCTTATCCTTCACTAAAGGACACTAGTGGCATGCTAATTGACCAGATAGCCACTGCAGCCCAAGCTTCAATGTCCATTATTGATGCTCAAATTAAGGAACATCATCCAACTAAGGAGAAACAGGGCAGCCTGGTCAAGGAAACTGACATTCCAAAGAATCCTTCTTATGTATGTGATAACGCAATTGAAGAGAGAGGATCAGCTGAAGATGTTATTGATTTACAATCTCAGGATCCATTGTCCAAAAATCCATCTTCAGATGTGAAGTTGGAGCCATCAAAACCTGTAAAACAGGAAAAGATTGCAAGTGGTAAAGTTGCATCGGCGGCTCGTAAAAAGAATTATGACCCTGACTTTTTCTTCAAAGTTAATGGGAAGCTCTATCAAAGGCTTGGTAAGATAGGCAGTGGAGGAAGTAGTGAGGTTCACAAAGTTATTTCCTCAGACTGTACAATCTATGCACTCAAGAAAATCAAGCTCAAGGGTCGTGATTATGCAACTGCATATGGTTTTTGTCAGGAAATCCTGTATCTAAATAAATTGAAGGGAAAGAACAACATCATACAGTTAATAGATTATGAGGTACTCACTAGCAACTGAAAATGTTGTCTCTATTTATTAGCATACAGATTTAGTTTGTGTCAATCATGATTGCATATTGAAGATTCCCATGTTATATCTCCTGCTATTAAAATTTGGATATGCTATAATGGAACAGCACTTTGAATACCTAAATTTAATGATAAATCAAATTAAAATGGCTGCTAAACATCTATTGTGATGAAGTTTTTGATGTCAAGATGGCCTAATTCAAGATGTAGTATAAACCTCTTCATTTTGGCTTGATGCTGTCAATATGTTCTTCTTGATCGTGCTTATAGGCACATTCTTCTATGTTGGTAACATTAGTTCTAGATACTCTTGCACTTGAAAGTATATCATGCATTGAAGAGGACTTACTATCCTTGTTAGTCATTCTGAGCAAGTTATTTTTCTGAGATTCCCATATTTCAAAGGCTTAGCACCTTTTATAAGGCTTTTTTCTAGGTTTTATTTGTCCAATTCTAACTTCTAAGGTATCTCTAATTTCGTTTATGGTATTAGGTGACAGATAAAAGTTTGCTCCATGAAGTCATGAATGGAACCACAAGCAATAAGGACGGCAGAGTTAAGGATGATGGGTTTATATACATGGTCCTTGAATATGGAGAAATTGATTTGGCTCACATGCTGTCGCAAAAATGGAAGGAAATGGACAGCACCAATCTGACCATAGATGAGAATTGGCTCAGATTTTACTGGCAGGTCCTTGATTACACTTTACATTGTCCCATGGTTTCTAATTGTATTTACAGTTATGCTCTCTCTATGGCTCGTTTTTTTTTCTTTTCTTTTTTTTTTTTTTTTTTTTTGTGGGGGGTGTGGGTGGGGTGAATTTCTGTCATTTTTTTCTGGTAAACACTTAGCACTGGTCTATATATGATGGTTATAGATGTTAATTATTAAACATCTGATGGTTTCACCACTTGAAGAAAATTCTGCAGATCTTGAAAGGTGGGGACCTTATTTTTGCCTGTCAGGGACTCCAGGCTTGTGACCTAAATTTTTGACTATATAGGTTGAATCAGTTCTTACATTTGATATAACCTGGATTGCTGGCATTATATCTTTTTTCTGATATCTATGTATTTTTATTTTTTTTAATATGTTTTACTCTCTATTATATGTTAATACCTAGGTTTCATATATTAGCCTGCATATTAGAAATTATATCAAGTCAATGATCATGACATGACCTCATATTTCATCACCAACTTTCCGATGATCCGAAGAACACTTTGAACTTTTCTGGTTTTAGCATTGTAATTTATCTTCCTCGATGCTCAGCAAATAAAAAATTCATGTTATTTGATTAAAAAATTTTGTAGCAAATACTTCATGCTGTCAACACCATACACGAGGAACGCATTGTGCACTCTGACTTGAAGCCAGCTAATTTTCTTCTTGTCAAAGGTTATCTGAAGTTGATTGATTTTGGTATCGCCAAAGCCATAATGAGTGACACAACCAACATCCAAAGAGATTCACAGGTAATATTTTTTTGTATCATTCATCTCTCCAAATTATTCTTCAATTCAGAAGTACATAGTCCAGTATGTAACTCTATCCAGTGACAATGCTGCCTCCTTTTACATATTTTTCTGGAAGAAGGGATTGGTTCAATCATGTTTAACGAGTGCCAGCAACCTTAAACTATCTAATTGTCTAGGAAGCCGTGCTAGGGTTACTACGGATCATGTTTGTTTATTAAAATTATGCACTCTCAGAATAAATTACTAAGATGGGTCCTAGAAAATAAGTGTTCAGTGTTTGCTTTTTGCTAGGTTTATTATTCAATATTTGGTTATAATTTGTCATCATGAATCATGACTGCTCCGTATTATTTAGAATCTGGATACATTAAATAGCAGAAATTTTGGCATTGCTGTTTGAGCTGCTGTTGAGAAAAGTACGAGTTTAAATTTGTTGATTAGAGGTCATTAAATGAAGTTTAAAGATAAATTTTCAATGTTATCATAAAATTCCTAAAACAGCGGAATAATAGTTTCATACTGCTTTTTGCAACATCGAAAAGGGTGCTTTTCTATGAAGCAGTTTCCAACATTAACTTCAATCCCTTTCTGCAATCCTCTATTCAAAGTTATTTCTGTTAATTGAAGTTGGATCTTCTATATTGCTGAAAGTGACTAAGTTGGTAAATGTGTTGAGTATTTTTTTTTATGGGATCAAATGGCCAGCTCCTGATTTATGTTCATAAAATATGCCTATTATTTTATATATAAGATCTTGTCAAAGAAACAAATGAAATTTCTATCCTGTGTTTGTTAGATCTAGAATCTGGGAATTAATACACGTTATCACTTGAGAAACCAAAGATTTGCTTAGCGTTAAGAGGATTTCAGTCGCATATATATAGTTTGTTTAGTAGTTCTACTTCTACTGGTGCAGGTGGGTACTCTAAGCTATATGTCTCCTGAGGCATTCATGTGCAATGAGAGTGATGCAAATGGAAACACCATAAAGTGTGGTCGGCCATCGGATATATGGTCACTTGGCTGCATACTTTACCAAATGGTGTATGGGAGAACCCCCTTTGCAGAGTACAAGACTTTCTGGGCAAAGTTCAAAGTCATAACAGACCCAAACCATGAAATAACTTTTGAACCAGTTTCCAACCCATGGCTTCTTGATCTTATGAAAAAATGTCTAGCCTGGGATCGAAATGAAAGATGGAGAATTCCTCAACTACTTCATCACCCTTTTCTCGTTCCTCCGGTTTCTCCCCAACCATCCTTGTCTCAAGAGCAAGACTGTAAGCTGCTTCAACTTGTTGCTGAAGCATGTGCTGGTAATCAGAACGCCTCTAAGCTTTGTAGTGAGCTCCAACAATTTATTAGGGATCCAGTCATACCCCTAACATTTCAGTCATTAACACCACGAGACCGGCAATGTATGTTACTCTCTCAATTGTCTAAACTTAGCTTGAAACTGTGGGAATGTTTGTCAAAGTTGGACAGGGACTAGAAATGCATTCTGACTGTACAAATTAATCGACTATGGGAATTTTTATTTCTGAAGAAAACTATGGTACATCTTCTCAATACTATTCCATTTTTCTGTATGTAAGCTTCGATGCTGTGTTACATTTTTAATATAGGAGAGAAATTATAATCTGCTCCTAATGTATGCATCTCCTTTTTGAACAATTATTTTGACATTGCATATGTTGGAAGCATATTTATGGAAGAAAACGTTCCACAGACGGCATTTCAGCTCAAGTGAAATAATATTTCTTACTTCAGAATGAAATATTTCCAATTCTGGAGGATATTTTACAGACTGTAGGGAAAAAAATTGTGAAGAACCTATATTGGGTTTCTATTTCTTCTTTTATTTTCTTGGTTAAAGCATCATCTTAAGAAAGAAGATTACTATATGATTAAGAGATGCTTGATGGCTTAATTTTTAACAAATTTAAAGTAGAAACTAAAGAAAGTTCAAATACCATGTGAATAACTTCAACTTTTGTTATACAATAAAATATAGTTTCATACTATGAATAATTATTAATTAAATGTTTTTTATTATTGAATAATTGGTTAGTGATTAGTTAAATTTCAAAGGGATTTTTAGATAGTTTGAATTTATTGAATAAAAAACGATGAAAACTGATATTTATCTGCATAAACAATAAACTATTATTATTATGATTATTAGTGAAATCCTCTTTTTTTTTTTTTTTTGGAAGAGCAATTCTTTTAGATGTTCTCAGTATAGCAATTTTCGAACAGTGCAAAATTGTCGTACCTAATTTATTAATGTTGGCTTTTTTAAATATTTTCTTGCCACAAGGATCATCAAGGATACAAAATATTAATCACCTCAAGAGGAAGAAGATTTGATCATGAGAAAATTCAACTAAAGCATTGATCAAGAGAGCTTAAATTTTCCATGAACGTTGACAGGCATGATGAGCTTCGCCATACTCAAGTTTTCAGTATTGTCATGGTTAATCAAGTAGACAGTGGCTCATACAGGAATCCCGATAACATCGCCGCCGGTTTCCAAGCCGTAACACACTCTTTTCTCTCCCAATACATGGGTAATAGTCAACGATAATTAGATAAATTAATAGTGATTACAAGGCAGTATTGGAAAAACCATTCGGCGAGGAAAAATTTTCATTATTTCAGCAACCACGTATGGTTTCGAAAGGATGGCTACGTTTTTTTTTTCATTATTTCATTAATCGGATGTGGATGCATATATCATACCCGTTAGATGACATAGCGAATCCGTTAATCAAGGGTATAATTGACCCGATATTAAAATTTTAGGATATTATTTGATTTTCTAAAAAAATAAGGACTACATTAACAAATTAAATATACGTTTCTGTAGTTTAATCTCTTTATAATCCTTTTTGAGCAGTAACATGTTTATTTCAAAATTTGCATTGCTGGAGACCATTGAAAACATTTGTATTCTTAAAGTGGTAATAATTTCTCAAGATAAAACTAGTCTCAATACTGGAACTTGTAATTCATAATGAGTTAATTCAAAATCACAAATGAAGTGCAGAAACATGAAAACTTAAATTAGATCTCAAATGAGATCACTAAACGTGCTAAATCATTTTGGAGTAAAACTCAATCACATCTCCAAGACTCCAACTTTTGGACCTCAGGATGCTAATGCTTTCGAGAATTAAACTACATTTCCATCATTTCTAGACACGAAGAGATGAATCTCTTCTTGGAGAATCGATCAATACGAAATAGGGAAGTGAAACTGTTCTCTGTATTGTCTATGAAAAACATTGAAACTTTTTTCGGAGTCTAATTAATCACTTTTTTTTCTATTGCTTCTATCCTTCAATCTAATCTTATCATTCCTCCACAAAAAAAGGTTGCAGTTACTCACTGCTCCTAGAATTCAACAGCAACTGCCTTCAAATGGAAATTTAACAGTTACTGTTAAGACTATTGAGAACATGCACCTACTACGTTAAAAATGAGTACTGTATGAGACATAACTTTATAAGTTTGTTTCACAGGTAGCACTGTTCATCATCAGCTATTTCTAACATCAACCAGGCTCCTAACTTGCCACCTCACGTTCAATATCATCGAACTAAATTGAAGGAGCAATGAGACTAAGCAAAAAACAGGGGCAGCAGAAGATACAGTAACTAAATAAAAGGCTAGCAATAATTCTGCAATATTCAGTGAGGAGCTCTACAAGCGAAGTTGAATGCGTCGTCATTCATCATCTAGCAAAATCGACAACAGCAAAATAGTTCTGCAACTTTTCATTGTCGTCACACTTGTATAGAAATTCTATACCATCCATGATGTGCCAATATACAATAAATAGCCTGTTTCAAAGTTCAACAAATTAATACGGATATTCCATAGAAAGCCATCAGGACTGCAACAAAAAAGCAGAAAGAGCCTAATGAATAGATTCCAAGAGAACTTTGAATAGTAATGCGGTTAACTGAAATGGAAAACATGTCAGTGGCTTTCACATGCAGAAACTTAAAACGGTCATCTTTTGATATTTCATTTCATTAAAAATGTTAGCACTGACGATAGCAAATATCTTCAATATAATTTACATGAGCACCCACTACTCATAGTCTTCAGCTGAAAGTTTGTAAGAAGCTTCAGCACGTGCTTCCTCCAACTTCATCATGAGCTCCTTCACGAAGGGTGTATTTGTCCCATGAGTAATTCTAAGTATATCCACCGCCTTGGTCAGTGATTTGATGGCATCCTCAGTGTCCCCAAGAAACCTTTCACATCATAACAGCAGCCCGTTTTAAGTATAAAATAGCGAAAATGCTCATAATACTCAAATAATAAGTCAGGACATTCAAAGGAGCCAGTTTTGTTTATGCATATTCAAAGGAGCTAGTTTATGCTCATAATACTCAAATAATAAGTCAGGATATTCAAAGGAGCTAGTTTTGTTTATGCATATAAGCATCTACTCTAGGCCAATTTTGCAGCAGGCTGAATACTTTTATACGTAGATATTATCACCATATTCCAGAAATGACAACTGCAGAACTGATCTTAGTTTGCATCCCATCAAAGAGGCCAAGAAATTACACAAGACAGCAAAAAGAAATGAAAATGCATAGACTAGAAGCAGGGCACCAAAGGAACCTCTTCACATATAATTAACAAAGAACCAGTCATGATCTTTGCTATTATTATTTACCCTGACTGTTTACTCACACTACATGGGTGAGGTCAAGCAGCCTTTCACACAAGCACCAATGTTTTTCCCAAACAAAGAATTATTCATTTTCATTGCCAAGCACAGAGGACACTAGTACCATGGCCAATTAAGAAATAGGTTCAGTTATCAATTTCTTCAACAGATAACTGAAAAGCATTCTCTGAATATCCCAACTCAATTCATATTTCACAAGCCAGGGTATGCAAAAGATGTTTCCACAACTGCAAGTTCATAAGGCCCAGGGGAAATTTGACCGCTAGAGCAATTCCCTGTCCACTTAAGCAAAAAGATTGGTGTTCCAAGGGATTGCCAAAGCATCCAATAATCAGGAGTTGAAAATGAAAGACTCCAAGAGTGTAGGTAAATCAACCAAATCTACAAAGGGGAAGACCCTAACCACTCAAGTTTTCCACTAGTATAATACTGCAATCCAAGCATGGGGTGAAATTGTGGGTAAACCCCTGCAATGAAACAGAAAGCTATATTTAGGACATCAGCAGTAATAATTATTTCAGTTTTGCAGCTCAAAGATTAAAAGAAACATTATCTCGTTTGACACAAATTTATCATCAGAGCACCATAGAGTGGTTATGAACTTGTGCAACCATAATCCTAACCTAATAAAGCATATAATACATGTGAGGTTAGTATGCTGACTTAATCTTATTGAGTGAAGCTTTTAATAGCAATTCAAGACCGAAGTAGAAATTCTCTTAAGCAATTACTAAAAGCCTTAAGGAATATGGCTAGGAATATGGTTCCTCTTATATTTTTATGAAATTAAGCACAATTAGCAGAAATCATTCCATCAGCTTTGCCTAGTCCAGTCAGGCATGAGACTTTATATTTGCTCAGATCGTGTCTTGAATAACAGGACTTTTAAGCACAGAAAGTGATAACATTCTATCAGACTGAATTAAGCTCAATCTCTCATCATGGTATAAACTAAAAACCGAATGTCAAGCCAGCATTTCTGTACATATTTAGCAGGGTTCCATATGATGGTATACATACCCACATTCCTATTATCCACACTGATTTTCGCGTTGCAGATCCATTCTCCTAAAATAATGATTTAAAACTAGCAGATCTCCAAATGCTATTAATTATTAAAGGCCCGATGACAGTCAAACTAACATTTCCTGTAACTCCTATTTAAGATTTAAGTATGGCATACTTTGGTACACAGGGATGGTCAATTCGCAATAAGACAGAGCTTCTCTCCAGTCTTCCAGCTCCATCAACATCTGTAAAAAGCAAATAATCCCAAACCATCACATGCATATTTGTTGCATATTACTACAAACACTCAGCTCTGAATTAGTAAAATATATCAACTATTAAGGGGACAATAAAAAAAATATAAAAATGCACTCAAAATGCTACCTTTAGAAGCTTTTCTCGAGTTTGCATTAAGCTAATTGAAAAGGGATGGCACAATTTCCTTTGAAGTTTCTCAATACTCTTATACATAGAAATGGCTTCCTGCATATCTTTGCTCAATTGAGGAAAAAAGTTTTAATTTAATGTTATATATGTGTATCTATATATTGTTACTACACAAGTTAGGTTTATCAACAGAAAAAAAAAAAAAAAAAAAAAAGAAACCCCAGTGATCAAATGGACAAAGAGACAGATGATTCTCAACACAAGCTGCAGGAAAGGATACTGCCAGAAGACATAAACTTGGGCGCCTTGTCTGAGATTGCTCTTATTTCAGCTGCAAACTGTTTCACCTCTTCCTTGCTCCTAAGGAGGCCACACTGTTGGCATACAAATCCTTTGTCACCTGCATATTCAAAGAGAATGAAAAGAGATGTGCAAACCATCTGATCAACTGAATACAGTAAGATCACAAACCAGAATCACGAAGCAAGAAACCGTTGCATCTATCATCTTTGCATCTGTATCCTTCCAGAATTGCATTTTCCTGGATATCATCTTGTTGATCCTTCAATAGAACATGCACATTATTAGCCAGCAGATAAACAGATATTACTTAGATTGTTACTAAACTCAAATAGGAATTTACCATTTTAATGCACTGGGAGCATGAACAAGTAAAAAAATATTGTTGTTTGAGAGTTTGTTGCCGTGTCATAGTGCTTCCAGCGGTTTCTATGTAACTAATGAACACCTTACGCAAAATAACCAAACAAAATCCATTTAGAATTGACAAGAACACAAAAATTGAGTAACAATTACTGCTCTAAATAATATTGCATCAAAACAAAAGTCTCAAGCAACATAATATTCCATTGAGAATGTTGGACTGAAGCTTGGACATCCTTTTGAAGAACACATTAAATGAAGAGAAATTGATCCTCCAAACAACAGATTAAACAACTTCACAAGAAAATCAATTCTCACAAACTCTTCAGGGTGATCAAGTTTTAGATGGTCGTCAAATAAGTAGGTCTAGAAAATTAGCCATGTGAAAAACATCTGCACTTCTTCTGTTCACTAGTAGAATTTAATAGAAAAGAAAAAAGTTGCCTTACCTCAGCCCCTTTTGCTATATGTTGTACAGCACGCACCACAGCCAACCTTCCCTCAAATACCAAAACAGCATTGGGCAAGCAGCTGTAGCGCAGAGCCATTGAGAAAACTCAAGCAACAAGAAACAACCAAATACAAAATTCCACTAAGGTAGTTACCTGTGGTTAATAATGGAAACAACAGGATACAGTCCAGTTCCCAGGGGTCTCAGCTCACTATCACAAATGGTATGGGCATTGCATGAAAGCTGCATTTGTATGTTGCACCAAGTTATTCATAGTATCACTCTTCATTGAACTGAAATTAATTGATAATACAATGGTAAAATTATGTGTTACTACTTATACACCCTTGGCAAATGCATACAATTGTATTAAGTGCACGTCAAGTTAAAGGTGTAAGTTAGGCACTTTTGAAGTTCCATATTAACACTCTTGAGCACCGATTAAGATTCCAACTTAGTATTGTATTCTCCCTCTCCAGTTCGCTCAAGAGAAGCTTAAGCAAGGGAACATCTACAAACCAATGTTACAGCTTCATGTCAAACACTGAGCCTACTCCAAGCATCTTACATCTATTAAAGACATAAAGGGGGCAATTGAGCAAGAAAATAGGTGGCGCTTTAAATGATAGTGACTAACTATAGTTAAAAGAATAACCTAGAATGAGTTATGGACCTTGGAAAAGTTCTCTGCAATCTCTTTAATGTTACCATCAGGCCACTGAAGAATCAAGTTGACAAGGTTTGCCATTTGTGCATATAGAAGTAGTTGCTTGTCATCAATGTCTTTCATGTCTTTATCAGATAGAAGGTTAAACAAAACAAATCCACTTATGGGATTGTAATGCTACCAAAAGGATATAAATCATGCTGATTAAGCCAGACATGCAAGATACAAAGGATACGAGACACCAAAGCCTCTACTAAATCATAATTGTCTGTAACAGTAGCAGGGATGACCTGCATCCAACAGAAATAAGCATAATAAGAAAGGATGTGTACATGAAAAGCACATGAATCTACCAACTACCAAGTAAAAAAATAATCATATACCAAAAAAATGCAAATAAATGACAAAAAGGAACATAAAGCATAATTGATAGCAGAGAGAATAACAAATCAATTACCTTCTCACTTTGCAACTTCCTCCGTAGGTAGAGTCTCACCATCAAACGTATAGAAGGTGTAACAGATTTGCGCCTTTCCTTCTCAAGCTTAGAGAAAGCAACGCATTCAAGACGATGCAACTTCCACTCCAACTTCTGCGTAATTACACGCAATCTCATTATATATTCTAACTCTTTCCTATGTTAAAAGGAGGAAAAGGGAAACGGGAACAAGAAGATGCAGATAGTATCAAAAGCAACTATTACACAGGAATATAAAGACTATACTGTTTTACATAGCACATTTTGTAGCTAAAAGACTAGCGGGATAAACGAGTAGGCGGGAGATATGAAGAAGCATAACCTGGCATGTGCTCCCACAGTACCACGCAGCTTGACAAGCAGAACACTTCTTGAGTCTACCTGAAGAGAAACATCCATCACACCGCGACTCAGTGGATGAGTTATTCGGTACACAGACGTATGGTTCTTGGCTTATAATCACTTCTCCTTCGAGTTGAAAAGAAAATGAATAAGTTCATTCTTCCTACAGCAGTAATTTCCCCTTAAAAATGAACTATTTGAACCTGAAATAAGCAAGAAAAACCTGGATAGAAATCATTGGTGGTGAACAAGCACCGACCTTTCTCTGGAGAATTAGAAACAAATAAACCCCAACTTCGAAGAGCACTTTGCAACTCTTCCATGGAAACGCTCGCGCTTTCTCCTCACTGCCCCAGAATGTTCAAATTCTTAAATCTATGCCATTATAAAGTATCAAAGTTTTTAACAGGTTAGGGTGACATCACTTTGTCCAATTGTACCACCAAGAGAGCAGTATATACCGATCGATGAAAATGACGTGTCCCATACTTAAATATCAACGGCTAGGAATTGCCTGTGAATGTAAATTTTGAAGCATCGCTGTGCAAATAAATTGCGTGGTTTCTCCGTTCAAGTGAACAATCTCTTCCAAAAAATACGATGCTTAACTGGAAGTTCTGTTCTCTGGCCTATGCAACTCGCTACTCAGGATTTGCTTGCAGTTTACCTCTCCGTCGTTTCGCCTTCTGGACAATCTTATACCTGCAATCAACAAAAGGCAAAACACTCTCTGCCGGTAATTAGCTGCGATGGATAGCAGCAGTTCGGCGAATTGTACACTGGTATTATGTGGAAAATCGGCCGAAGAGAAGGAGATAGCTCAGTCTTTGAAGCGAAACAACGGTGTTAAACTCCCTGACAATACGGGAGTCTCCACAGTTTTGCAATCCGAGATTGCTATAGCTGAGAAAGAACAGACTTTCGATGTAGACTTGTTCTTTAATTCTATTTCCACTAGTCATTTCGGTACGTTTCTCATTTGGTCTCCGCGATTAACTTCCACACACGATGTTGTTTCGCAGTAAGCATCACCAGATTGAGATTTTTCCCTCTGCCGTTCTGTTTGTGCATAATTAAATGTTTAAATTTATGTTTTTGTCTCAGCAATTTCTGTGAGATTCCAATTGGTGGAGTTTGTGTGGCTGATGTTCAATATAAAGGGAGAGGTCTTGGAATTATAATTTCTTCAAAGTGATTTCACGGTTTGAAATGCTTTTGTAGTTAGTTCGTTTGTTAGTTATGATGTGTTGATTACTTTCTTAGGTCGGTCGAAGAATGTATGGGAATCTCCATTAGGTTGCCTTTTGTTTTCATTTACTGTTCAAATGGAGGATGGCCGAGTTGTGCCTTTGTTGCAATACGTGGTGTCTCTAGCTGTTACAGAGGCGATAAAAGATGTTTGTCATAAAAATGTAAGTTGCTTTCCACAATGAATTTTCGTTGACTGTTTATAAAGAAGAATATATGGAATGCATGTTTGTATCTGAAACTTATCTGTGCAAACTTTTAAACTGCATAAGTTGGGATGTGATCACGTTGAGAGGTGGAATTCATCAAGTTGTGTCTAGAGAATGTCTTAGAGATTAGAGTGATAAAAACTCATTTGCGTTAGTGTAATTTAAAACATCAGTTAGGACCAAGCCAAAGGTACGACATGGAACGTTGTTTCATTGTTTCACAGTAAGCAAAATATTAGATTTTGTATATCACTTTTGGTGACTTGGGGATTGATGTTGTGCATTATAATTTTATTAAAATCTTTTGTTAATGTATGAAAATTTTTAGGATATTGATGCCCTCATTTCGGTAATATCATCTATTTCAGGGCTTACCGTTTCTGGATGTTAAAATAAAATGGCCAAATGATCTTTACTTAAATGGCCTTAAAGTTGGTGGCATCCTTTGCACTTCAACATATAAATCAAAGAAGTTCAATGTCAGTGCTGGTAAATAGATTATCTTTTCTGCTGTTTTGAGTATCCTTGCTTCAATTTATCTTCTTGTAGGCAGCCATGATTTATTCTATGCAAAAGAGGTCAGTTACAAATTCTTGTCCATGATAGAGCTAATATATCATTCTTTTTCGCAGGTGTAGGTCTTAATGTTGATAATGAGAAACCAACAACATGTTTGAATGCAGTACTAAGTGAATTATCTCCTGATGCTTCCCAATTAAGAAGAGAACATATTCTTGCTGCCTTCTTTAACAAATTTGAAATTCTCTATGATCTTTTCACTAGTCAAGGTAAATTTATATTTTAATTTGCGGCAAAGTCATGTCCATGGTTCGCCATTTCCAACAATCATTCATTCTGTGGAAGTGTCATCTGACTATTCAATATGATGATTTTCATTGATTTCATGCATATCCAAACTATTATATAGTTGTTGAAGTTGACTGAATATACTAAAAGAGAAAAAATGGTAAATCATGCCTGATGTAGTTATCTCCTTTCTTGTCTGAAGAGAGAAGAGAAATAATTTAATGGAAAATCAAAATTTAAAAAGTTTCATGGAAAAGCTCATTGTAAATTTTTTGTTCCTTAGGTCAAATGATTAAAGGGGTTGAACTTCATTGAAAAACCTTGACTAATTTGCTTTTTTAGATTTCTATATGGTAGATTATTTAATTATAAAGCGTTTTTGCTCTCGAACGAAATGGATTGCCTCTGTATAATAATCTTCTCATTTTGATAGAATAATTTTCAAATTAAAAACCTTTTTGATCCTATACCACATATGACTCGATCTATCAAACATTATAAAGTTTGCCCTATTGGCATCTCCCATGGTGCCTGCATGTGAATTGTAAATTGTCAAGATAAATATTAGTAGCAAAGGTTTTTCTCATGGCTGCTTCAGAAGAATTTTTAGACACAGCAAGTTTTTTTCCCTTAATAATGTGATTCTTCTTCCAACCTATATGCCCCCATCTGTGGTAATGCTAAGTTTTATTGCATGTTATCCAGGATTCCAAACGCTTGAGGAGCTATATTATAGAACATGGCTACACAGGTGAGATGTGCATTTACTCTAAAATCATTTACACATCATCATTTTAATCGTTGTCAAACTATCATGTCTATTAGAACCCAAGAGAGCACACATCATCATCATCTCTTTTAAAATGTTGTGTCCAAACATGCTGTGAAGCAGAGAGATATTGAAAGAATGGCCTTTTCTAAATAATCATCATTTCTGATAATTCTGCTGCCACTAAATGTATTAGTGCCCTCTGAAACTTCATATTATGGTTTTATGATCTTTCACCCGGCAGATTGATAAACTAGCCTAGAAGCATCATGACGAACCTAGAAAACCTCCAGTTATCTGTATGGGATGAGGTTTATTTTACACACTTTGCATATGGTGAAGGTGATCTATTTTGTTCAAATCGTAAATCATGCAGTTTACCTACCCATCTATCCCATTTCCTTTAGTTGAGCTTTTGCTTAAAGCATGTTATCCATTATTAATTATTAAAGTGGTTTGCTTCTATAGCATATATAAGTTCATCAAACTGTTTTCTCTTGTCTAAGTACTCGTGATTCAATCTTTTTACATGTGTTCAGTTGTTATCATCATTTTGCCAATTACTGTTCATCTGTCTCCATAGATATAACTACTTCAATGCATGCTAGTTTTAGATGCAATGTCTTTTCTTTTCTTCTGTATATTTCGGCTTGTTATTTAATAGGCAAGTGATGCTGTTGCATAATAACCCATCTTTATAATCTTGAAGCTACAAATATGTTCTTCACTTATCCAAAATGTTGTCAAGATGATGCTTTAACATGTGCGTATGTTTTATCATTGTTTGCAAGCATAGCCATGATTCTATCTTGATATGTACATGTAGTGGCCAGAGGGTCATCATACAAGAGAAAAATGGGGATCAAGTAGTGGAGAATGCAGTCACCATTCAGGTATTGCTAATTGAAATGATTTTTAAATCTGTTGCTACTCTGCGATTTTGAATATGCATGCAAATACAGATTAAGTTGTCTTTACACTTTATTCCTCTTTAGGTTGGAGGTAAAGCTCTTTATTTTTCTGTGATTTACAAACTGGGATGTCATGCTAAATTTTGTGCCCATTCTTCTAGGCATTTAAGCTTATAGTTATTTCTGGAATTAGCTTCTTGCTGACCACCTATAGCCCCTGTGTATCTATTTTCACTTTCCAGAAAATAAACTCCACAGAATAATCAATAATTTGCTGCCACAACTAGTAAAACTACAAAATTTGTCAAATTTGGGTTAGAATTTCCATTATTTTGCTTTAAATCCTCCCCTTCTCTTTGTACCTTTCGACACTTGATATAAGCCTTGACCATCTCTCTTTTACATGGAATTCCTTAGTCCAAATGGAATAATCAATAATCCTGTCATTATTTTGGGCGAAAAAATAATACAGCATAAATAGCATTCGCAATAAGCAGTAATTAAGGTGCCACTACATTTCACATGGGATGCCAAGTTAATGCAAGTGTCATGCTACTGTTATTGGAACTTGAAACAATGTGTTATTTACTACAAAGTTCATTCTTTTATTTGCAGGGCTTGACATCCTCAGGTTATTTGTTAGCTATTGGTGATGACAACCAAATGTGTGAACTTCACCCTGATGGCAATAGGTAAAGTGCTACTCCCTCATTGAAGATATGAATTGCTTTTGACATCTTATAACAGATTCCAAATTGCAAATGCATGGAGTAAATTACTCGTGCTTAATAGTATTTATTAAATAAAGTATATAGCACATAAGTAGTGATTGGAAGTTCTCTACATTTTGTTGACAAGCAACACAAAATTCTGAGACTGTGATGAGCAATGATGTCCTGATTCTAAGAAAGTTAATATGCCCATTCCTTTTCTTCTCTAGACGAAAAGAGAGAGGCTTATATGGAATCCTTGGTTTTGGGTTATGTATGAACTATGAACAGCTAGGAAAACCAAGTCAACGGCAAGGCTCTCATTATCTTGTGTTAATTTCAGTTATTCAATAGACTTTGAAAGAGGTACACTGTTTGGAAAAATGATTTGTGTGCAGCTGATACTCTTACTACTTGGAGGGATTAAAGAGTTTAAATTCAAATGGCAAATACTAATTTATAAAGTACACCATACAAGATACATTTGGGGTTTCTGGCTGGTTACTTTCCATGTGCATTCCATCATGGCTTTTGTATCTCTTAGGTGCTTAGTAAAATATGCCATTAAAATGGAAAAATGATGACTTCTTGAGTTTGGAAAATATTTTAAGTCTGGAACATTTCTTAAGCATTTCTACAAGACCATGAGGAATTTCTCGGTGGCCCATATTGCTCATCATCATCTTACTGATATTGATTTTCTTCTAACGGATCTCCATTGATGGCATGCCTGTTAGTCATTTTGGCTTGTATAGTTTTGTTATCCTTAAAATCTCAATTAAATTCGACTCTTCTAACTGTCACTAATAATGTACTGGTTCCTGTAGAAAAAATTCAGTTGTCATCCATACATAAGGTAGGAGAAACTCTTAGTTAAACAATTCTCAAAGTCTTCTTTAATTTCAAAGTAAATGCAGGAAAGAGTACTTTTAAAACCTGGAGAATATTGCTTGCTTTCTCTCATTGATTAGCACTTGAGTTCTTCTGTTTTTCCTCTCATCTTTCCTCGTATGATTGGGCTGCTAAAAGCTTCAGTTAATTTGCTAAAGATTATAGTATCATGGTCTTAGTTGAGAACATCATAGATGTGCTTGGAGGCCCTTATTTATAAATTGTTTCTGATCTATTTCGCCTAAGAGTCCCTTTCTTGAGAAGTGCTGCCAATAAGTTCTATGGATTTTGGATTTTCAATAACCATTCTCAAAACCCAAAAGGAAAGAGAAATTTTATTCTAGGTGGATGGGGGATTTTATTTTATTTAGTAATATTTATTGCTTATTACAGAGTATGCTGCTTATATCCAACTACGAATCCACAATTTTGAAACTGATTTTCCATCCTTTTAATCATTTATGACTAATCAACATAGATTCTATTAGTGTAGCTATATGTGGTAAAGTATTTATTGGTCTCTCCTATTTTCTTTTTTACTTTATAAGAATATATAGTGGGCCCATATGCATCAATTACTGGCATAATATCATTCAAACCCAGATGCCTTTGGTCCTTCCACTTGGTGAGCAATATTAGTATGTCAAGCTCAGGAAGGTCGTAGGATAACTTCCTTGCAGCTTTCATGATTTTTCTGTGCATCAACTATAACAACAATAGGACGCAACATGCTTCTGCTTGCTGTATCCTTCAGTTCTTATTTCTATTAATTATAATAATGAGTATATCGCCCAGATATTTTTTCCATATGATTTTACATTTGGATGCTGTGATTATAACTGGTTCTATCATGTTTGCTGTCTGAATACTAGTAATCACAATCTTCTTTTTTCTTGTGGCTGCAGTTTTGACTTCTTCAAAGGACTGGTCCGAAGGAAACTTGAATGAAGAAGATTCCTCATCACCTTCAACTGTAGTCGATATGAATGTGCCATGGGAATGTGTTCAGCAGAGGATGTTTTAAGACACATTATTTTTCTTGTGCTCGAAGACTTAACTAGATTAATTAAATTTGCACGATTTGTTTTCAAGTAGATTATTAAAATGAGGTCTCTTAACACACAATTTATCTGTTTCCGCGCCTTTATTCTGAGCATTAATCCTTCTTTAGTCAGTTAGGTCAGATTTTGTAAACCAGAACAACTTATACTATTGAGAACCAAAATCACTTTTTTTTTTCTTTTGGTTTTTCAGTCACATGTATTACCTTGTGGAAGGTCCAGTCAAGATCTATGTATTAATTAATCATTTGTTGGAAATTTTGGCGGCTTCAATGCCAGCTATGAAATGATATAAAAGTAAGTCGTACTATAATTTGATTCGGTGCGATGGGTATGTTATTGTACGTTTGTTCAATAGGCATTGTTGAAAGATATGCTATACTTTAATTGGGGTGGGTGGATCCATTGATCCTGCTATGACACAATTGTCAAAAATAGTATAGTTTAAGGGATTGTCATAGTTCTATTGCCTTTTATTACTGTTGATTTTTTTTTGAAATAGGCAGGGTAAAGATTCTTTTTCCAAGGCTGATATGATCACAACTGAGAATATCTTGACTACACGGGGCAGTCTAAATCACTGGTATGTTCTATGATTGTGGGGCTTTTGTTCTTCTCTCTTTCACTTTCCCCTCTGCATATTTGAATGCACCATCACTATGTTTGGTGTCTCAAAACGAAAAGAAAAGGACATTCTTCCCGGGGTGGAAAATGGGTGGGTTTAGGTGGATATGGGTTGGGTATTGAATTGTTTATCACCCATTTACCCATTTAATTATTATATAGATACTCATTTTCATTTAACCCTAATTGACCCAAATCCGCTTATTTACCTATTTATTATATAATAATAATAATAATATATTTCAAATTTTAACTTTTTCTTCTGTAAATATTAAAATATTATGAAAATATTTTATAATAATTAAATATTTTTAATAAATTATTATTATTAATTAAAAATTTCATTGATTTTGCCAATAATATTTCTATTGATGTTTTAAAAAAATGTTGGATGTAAAAATAAAAAATGAAGCAATTAAATTTATTTATTTATATAAATATTGATTTTGATTATGCCACTTAAAATTATTATGAAGGTGAATATAATCTAGTTTTTCTTTCGAAACCACTTTTAATTACTTTAATAATAGAGTATAGTTATTGAAATATTGATTTTGATTTTAATAATAGAGTATAGTTATTGAAATATTGATTTTGATTTTATTTTATATTTGATTCAGTTTTTTATGTGAATATTTAACTCAGTTTTTAATTGAGTTTTTATAATTTTCAGATTTTGATTTTAGTATTTGAGATTTTTTTAAATAACAATAATGTCTTATAATTGTAATTTTATCATAATATTAAATATATTATGTTATATATTAATTCAACAACTAATTAATTTTATCAAGTTGTTCTTTATAATTTTTTAACTTATTTTTAATTCTATATAAATGTAAATATTAAATAGTTTTATTGATTGTTTGACGTGCAAAAAACATATATACATATAAAATAATTAAAAGAAAGATTTAGAAAATCAAGAGAAATAATAATCTAAAAAAAGAAATAATAATACATTTTTAGAACTAATTTAAAAAAAAATCAGAATTAAATGGTCACAATAAGCTCCACAGAGGTCTCCAAAAAAATTGCAAGCAATAGGGAGTGAAATCTAGTTGTAAAATCCATGACAATTTTTTTTACAGAGTGAATGACGTCAAAATAATAGTTAGAAATTTTTGAAACGCGTCAAAATTTTATTTTGTGGACTAAAAAAATTAAATAAATTGAAATAGGTACCCATACCCACTTTTTAATACTTATATATTAATGGATCAAGTTAAATCCATTTAATACTAATTTGTATTTTAACTATTCCTTCAGCACTCGTATCCTTATTTAAGTGGGTGGATGGATATGAGTAGATAATTTTGCCACCTCTACCTGTTAGTAACCACTAGCTTCTACGTAGAACAAAAGGCTCAAACGTTTATATTGTATTATTGAAGTGGCCACAATCCGTTATAAAAGGGTCCAACTTGCAGACATTGTCCGTATCATAATTTGGAATTATATGTTGAGATTTAGTCATCCTCAAAAGGCTGCAAAGGAGGGAGAGAAAATTGCTTAAGTTTTATTTATTTGTCATTTATTAAAGCTTTTGGGTTCCATTTCCTAGTTTAAGGGTCCCTCGGTATGCCAAACACGTCGACTTGCTGCTTTTGACCTTCTTAGCCTTGTCTTGCATGAGCCCTGTCTGTATGGCCACGTGTTAGGGATAACATGGCTGTGTTAATCTCTCTTGGGTATAATACAAATGTTTTTATTCTTTCCAGTTCTTGATGGCTGTATAAAAAATGTCTGATAATTGTCTGCTGCTTGGATGGTGAGACAAACGAATCATGGATTAAATCACTCAACAAGTAATTGCCCTTTTAACCCTTGCTGTGTCCAATTTAATTTGGCAACCAATGATATTATCAATACCTTCGTGGTCAGACTCAGAGTTTTCTATGATAATTTTGATGTCTCTCTTTATAAAGTAGGTGGAATGGGATTGCTGTGGATTTCTCGTATTATCATGGCAGGAGGTGAAAAGTGATTTCTCCAATTATCACAGTTTGTACCTTTATAAGAATTGAAAATTACTTTAAATTTCCTCTCAATCGATGCATGTAATTCAGATTTGTGAGCTTGAATTATAAATTCTGCTTAGATTAGTTAGGGGGCTTGTGTTGTAAGTGTTATTTGAGTTGTTACATAGTTTAATATAGGTGTGAGCTATCTTTGATATTAAAAAATAAAAAAGAAGAAGAAGAGAGAGAGAGAGAGAGAGAGAAATCACTTCAGAAACAGAGAACTCATGCTAGTTTGTTCCGTAGGCCTTTGTTGAAAAAAGAAAAAGATCAATAATGATTAATAAAATTAGCCAGAAGTTAAATCCTGGAGATCCTTTTAGATCTCCACCCCTTGGCTCCTTGCAAACATCCCTACCCTAATCTCAACTTTGCTTTCCACTTTAACTAATTCTCGGTAATAATTGGTTAATATGATTTATTTACGGACTAATTCAAATATAATATGTCATGAACGTAGTGTTTCTGGACCTATATATGCAAGAAAAGTCATATAATGGGACCTTAAAGAGTTTTGGATGATCTTCACATGGTCTGCAAAAGGATAATTTAGTGTAATAGTATAAACAAAAAAACAAAGAGTAAACATAAAGACATGCGCATGATTGGTGAAGGATGAAAAAAAAGTAGGATTTCACATTGAGAGAAGGTGCACAAAGAGCATCATCATCTGTTTAGATGAAATTGAAGAAAAAAAGAACAAGACCAGTCAAAGACAAACTTTGCATAATCACATGGCCAGCAGGTCATGGTGGACCAAGTTGGGTGGGTGAAAGTGAAAAGTAGAGAAAGAGAGAATCAACATGATAAGATGAGGTTAATACTTACTGTTATGAGAGGAAACAGAAAATGGAGATGCCATTAAATGAATAAAGATACAAACTTTGAGAGATTTCCATTCACATATGCAAGTAGTTTTGAAAATACAGCTACTTCGTTCTACTTCTATCTGCAATATTTTTTTTTCAAAACATGTGTGCAATAAATCTTTCTCACGTTCTTGTGAATTCACTTTTTGGGTTTTAATTAATTTTTATGTGAATATTTTAGTTGGATTGGAATGATTTGAATAAAAAAAATCCCAAGATTCACATTCAATTGGGAAAGGAAAAGGTGGAAAAATTTGTAAAGCTCTTGCAAAATATTTCTTTCACTAAAATTCTCATTTTGACCAATAAATTGTATAGGGTTCTGAAATTTTAAATTCAAATTCCGTAAAACAAAAACAAATAATAAAAAAAACTCCTGTTGAGAACCCTTATAGAGAATCTCTTGATTTAATAATTGATGGAATTTATGACAATCCTTTTTATTCTAAAATACTTCAAAATTTTAGAAATTTTTTAAGTGCATAATGAGCAATAACTCATTTGAAAAAAAAATTTAAAAAAACAATAGCTTATGAAAACAAAGAAAATGATACGAGTGATGTACCTTATGAAACTCTGTGGATGGTGCTTCCTATGAAAATAAAAATATCTATTATGTGGGCGATGCTTCATGTGAAGATGAAGATATCAATTACATGTGCAATGGTTCTTTCAAAAATGAAAATTTCTCCTGAATGGGCAAAAGTTTTAGATATATGAAGAATTCGCTTGAGTGGACAAAGGTTTATATTGTATGAACATTTCAGTTAAGTGGGCTAAGGTTCCTACAGATATGGTGTCTAAATTATTGTTGATGTGTTGATATTTGTGATAGTTTTATGTTTGTTTTTAGTGTTTGAATTATAGTTTTTTTTTGTAGTTTTTGGTTTGATTTGGTACTTAAGTGTTGTTTTTGATGCTTATAGGTCATGAGCAGTGAAAGAAATAGTTTGGGAGCAAGAAATGCATATTTGGACTTGATTGAAGATTGTTTTGGTGATTGAAAATGTTTTAAATGAAGTTCATCATGTGCAAGTGAAGAAGAAAAGTTTTTTGTTGTGCGCACAAGGATTCCTCACTAGTACTCGACACTAGAGAACAAGCTTGCTGTCTCGCACGCAACGACACCCTCACGTGCACGACAGTGCTCTCACCCAAACTTTATTGTCGCGTGCACGACGATATTCTTGTGCGCGTGATAATCCTTGTTTCTACAAAATGCAAAATGACATTCGAAACTTAAAAATTCAAGTTTGAATGAATCTCTTAATTATTTTTAAAAATGATATTTTATGAAGTTTACATCAATTAGGACTCTAGTTTATTATTTAATTCAACTTTTAGAATGATTTAGAATGACATTCTCTTTGCAACTTTTGAATTAAAATTCATTCTCTGAACATTTCAAGAGAGCTCTTAGACGTATCTTCCATCTATTTTTCCAGCAGATTATTATTGTGCTTTTGATTAGATTATTTAAGTTTTTTAAAGATTTTTTTAGTTTGGAACTTTAGAGAATTGGGAATCAACCTTTTATCAAGATTTAAGTTATCAAATTTAAAAAAAGCTTATAGGTTTATTTTTCTTTTTCTTTCTGCTGAAATATGTTTAAATTTAATATTGTTAAGAACATGATCATTGTCTTGGCAATGTTAGGCTAAACATCTATTGGGTATTTAGTTAATTATTCAATTTTGTACGAACCTTTTTTATATTTTTATAAATAAATGATTTTTCTTTTCATTCTAATTATGTTTTATTTGATTTCAAGGTGAATGATTGTTTTGTCATCAATTATTTAGTTTGGAAATATTAAATTTTAATTATTAAATAAATCATCTGTAATTTGACCTCGAAATTATATTAAACACTAATTAATTAATTGGTTTATTTAATTAGTGAATATATGTTATTGTCATAAAATTATTGTTCATTATGCTTAATTGATTAAAAAGGAAAATACAAAATTGGAAAAACAAAGCGAAATACTTATCTCATATAATTGATTTCATTAATATTTTCAGTTTACAAGCTTTTAATTTCAGTTTTTAGTTTAATTAGTTCCATAATTAATCATTTTGTGTATTAATTTAGAAATTAATTAGATTAATTAGGGATTTAAGCCGAATAATTTTTTGAGAGATCAACCTCAAAGGTGTCTTGCCACTTTATAATTGATTCGTGCACTTGCAAATTTTAATTTCTTAACATCAATTGTAATATACACATTCTGCCAGAAAAACTAAAGTTCCCATATATATGATTTGTGATATTAAGAATAGCATTTTGAAAAAGTGGTTATTGTTTACATAGATATTTTGAAGAAGATTAAGGCAGAGAGTATTTCTATTGGATGCGGAGATGTTCTCGCAAAATGCATTAGTCAAGATTGTTTCCAAATATTGAAGGAGAACGTTCATACTAATACTATGAGAATGAACAAGGATAGAGAAGTTGATAGGCCGTGAAATCAAAAGAGTTCACCTATGAATATATGTAAGCATAAGTAGACGACCAATGGTAGCGAAATTGAAAGCCTCAAAAATTGTAACTTTGGAAGCTTCATTTCCTATAAATGACTTTTGTCGTCATTTAACTTAGCATAAATACTTAGATACTTGTAGGAGGTCATTTGATAACAAGAAAAAATGTATCCCATGGCTTGGCTCAAGCTAAGCCCAATTATATTCTCCAATTGTTAGCCCAACCATTTGAGCTAATCATGGTTCTTATAGAGTCCGTTTGATATTATATTTATCAAAAGCGTTTTAAAAAAAATTAAATTTTAAAAACTGTTTTTAGAGAAAAATATATATATTAATGTTTTTCCAAAAAACATATTTAAAAAAAACAGTTTATAAAAAATTTAAAAAATCAATCAATTAAATCAAAAAAAATTATAAATATGTAAACCTAACAACAATCCTAGATATATCTTCACTAGCTACCCACTATAAAAGTGGGTCACATCTAAGCAAGTGTATGGCTACTCTCGATCCCTCAGTACTCCACAAGCATAAAACTCCAATAGCTCCTCGTTATATCTAGAGGTAATCATTCATTACTTAGAAAACTACCTTTATTGAAGGTAAAAGAGATCCTTAAAAGAAGTCCTTAACTCTTTTACTATTTTCTTTTCTTCTTTGATTTTCTCGTAGTAAAAATAGCCCTACAAGTATCTAAGTATTTATGCTCAACTAACACTATATTTTCTCCCTCTTTCTTTCCCCTCCCAAACATAGTATTAGCTGAGCATAAATACTTGAATACTTGTGGGCGGTCATCTGATAATAAAAAGAACAAAATATATTTCATGGCTTGGCTCCAAGTAAGTCCAATTATATTATCCTAGGTCAACCATCTGAGATAATCATGGTTCATATTGGAGATATGTTTT
Organism: Triadica sebifera; assembly: GCA_023653625.1. Lineage (NCBI taxonomy): Eukaryota > Viridiplantae > Streptophyta > Magnoliopsida > Malpighiales > Euphorbiaceae > Triadica > Triadica sebifera. Next base: position 27,582,596 of record CM042899.1, read on the forward strand.
CACTAACTCCTTACTATGAAAGTGGGCTACATCTAAGCAATTATATGGTCATTTCATCGTTACTCCACTAGCATAAAACTCCAATAACTATTATATCCAGATGTAATCATTCACTACTTAGAAAGAGATCCTTAAAAGAGGTCCTTAGACTCTTTTACTATTCTCTTTTATTCCCTGATTTTCTCATAGTCAAAATAGTTTAATAATGTTTTGTAGATTCCTCCTTCGTTCACAAGAATCTGACTATACAACTAGAACCCCTGATTTTCTACCTATCATCAAATACTATGTCTATGTATGAATTCTGATTCTTATTTGCTCCAAAACCATAACAAAAAAAAAAAATGAAAAGATGAAAGTCTGATGCTGATATATGGGGCATCTGCGTAATGAACTCCATTAATCCAACACAACCTTTATTTTTTCTTGGTCGAGAAATCATATATTGATATCTCTAATGCATAAAACGAGATTCAGGAAAGATTCAGAATCAAGAGTTGATGGTAAAGGGAAGACCCTGATGAGCGGTGGGGACGATGATTAAAAAGGTACGAATCCAAAAAGCATAAAACAACAGTGTTTATATCCACAGTAGCAGTGCCGACATTTGCAGCTGTTGTACTGTAAATTTTGACAGTTCACGAGGACGGTCTCGGACACTGTGAAGAATGACAGCCACGTGTTTTACAACTCCAAACTCTGACTATTTATCTGGTCAAAACTGCTAGTTTTTGTGGCCTTGATTCTCTGCATTCTGACACACGCTAACAAGCAGTGCTGTTGTCCTTCACTCTTCTTATTCTCTTCTGGATTTTATCATATGTCTGACCCCACAGGATACTGACCTCTCAACACAGTTTTCCTCGTCTCCGTTCAAACAAGATGTGCCCACCTTTTCACCACTGCCAATAATTTTCTTTTGAGGATAATTAAACTAAATAAATATCATTTCACAAAAAAAAAACCAAAATAAATATCACGTGAATTCGAGTTAATCATAATAATAATAATAATAATTAAGATTATTTTTGCTTATAAAATTTTTTAAAATTTTTAAATTCGAATTTAATAAACAGCAGTATCATTTTTCTCTGTTTAATGAGTCTCCTCTCATTTGTATTGAAAAAAATAATATCATGTGAGCGTGGCATCTATTTACAATTATCTCATTTCAGTCATTTGTGAAAATATATTTACGATTATCTCATCTATTTACAAAATTTTCTTATCTAGTATTAAAATAATTTAACAATGTTTTTCTTTTCATATAAAAACTTGGGTATGTTTACTATTTTGAGAAATCACAATTAAAAAATGCATAATAATTTATAAAATTAAATTCTAAATTTTTATAATTCAAATACAAGACATATTCTTTTTTTTCATATTTTTTTCTTCGTATTTTGGATATATGGTCAATGAGGGTTGATTGGTTTTTATTATGCATATTCGGGATCTAAAATTAATCAATTTATTAATTTTTTATGAGCGAAACCAATAAGGATGCATTTGGTATCATTCAATTTTTTTTAAATTAAAAATTACTTTCAGTTCGTTATTTCTTTATTATTTGTTTTTTTTACATAATTTCATAATTTTAAACATATAGATATGGGGTAAAATAAATATTAATGATACAATTTAATTAGATTTAACTAAATTGAAATAATCGCTTTCAATGGAAAAATTAATTGAATTAATCATATTAAATTATCAAATCCAATATAAATTTGATAAGTTTTTAAAAATGAAACATTTTTTGAGTTAAATGAACCTTCTTATAAAAAAAAAAGGTTAAACGAACATATTCAAACAAAAAATAAAAATAAAAATAAAATCACATTCTAAAAATTTCATATTTTTATTTTTAATTTGAAATTTTTTTAATTGGTAAAAAATGTGAAAAAAAATGAACAAACTGCATCCATTTTTTATTTTTTAAAGGAAAAAAAACCCTTAAATTTGCAAACTGTGAAACCTATAGAAAATTAAAAATGCAACACTACTATTTACATGACTATGATGCCAAAAGAATAATAGAATATGTTTGGAATCTCACTGTATAGAGAATGGAGAAAACAACTGTAGTCTAAGGATCTTTTGCAAAGGGAGATTCCATATTCGTTGTTTTAATTTTCATCCATAAATAGACTAATTAAGCCTACAAACAGTAATACACATATAAGAGTCTTTGTTTTTTTGTAAAATTGTTTTTGCCATTTTTATTGTTTTCCACTGATAATAAAAACAAAATAAATAAATAAAAATGTTGAGATTATGTTGATAAGTAAGACATTGACACATATAGGAAAGAGCGAATAATAATTAAAATTTTGAATTATTATTATTCTCTTATTGTTATTAATTAATAAAAAAATTTATTGTTTTATCTAGGAATCTTTGTTCTTATTCAATCAACAATTATTATTTTTTCATTCAACAACAATTAATTTTTTTTAATACAACAAATAAGTAGGAAAAAGAATAGAATGAAAACTGAGAATAGAGATTAAAAGCTTTTAGCAATAAAGGGAATCCAAATTAATTAGTTTTAGAATTAATAAAAACATATAAATGATAAAACATATCTAATTAAATATTACTATTAGTATAGAAAAACTTTTTTTTTCGTAAAGAAATTAGGTTGGAGATTCAAATTCTAATATCATACAAATATCATTAAGTTAAAGCTTATTAATTTATTATGGAAGAACTTAAATTAATATTTTTGTATTTTAATTTCTCAATTTTTTTTCCAATTATTTATTATTCTTAAGTGATATATGTGAAAGGGGAAGAAATAAAATATACATATATATATATTGGAAACTAAGAATAAAAAGGAAGTTATTTAAAAAAAAAAGATAAAAAAATATTGATAGAATATTTATTTCATATTTTAATATCAATAAAATATTATTCAATATTTTAATATCAATAAATATGAATTATTATTTTAATTTTTCAATAATACTTCTAATTAATTTAAGATTATATTTAAAATGTATATTTTTAACTATATATATATATATATATATATATTTTAGTGGAAGGAGTCTGACTTATGAATTATATTTTTAAATATATCCTATATTTCATTATGAGCGCACCGGTTTGCTTTCAAACCAACGCGACGTAACGGCCGTCGAAGATCTTCACCGCATGTTATATTCACTGTGCTTATACTACGTGTCAACATCTCCCTCGTTTTAAGTCACCATCCACACACTCCGGCGGTGGATATCCACCTTTTTGCCTGCATCCCTCTGCATACAAACAGAACCCCACCCCCATAAAAACAGATGTACAGCAGAGAGACTATAACTCACATGACCAACCGCTTCACATTTTTTAACTGCCTCTTGTGTCCCGCATTATACTCCCTCAACTTTGGCTTTAAATAATTTCACTAGAGTTAAAGAAATCATTAAAAAATGAAGTTATTAAAATTAAATTCCTTCTGGATTTGAAAGATTTAAAGTTATTTTAATCCATAAATATTAATGTAATTGATTCTAAGTAATAAAATTAAATAAGTTAAAAAATTACCTACTAATAAAATTCTACATAATATTAATAATTTTGAATTGATAAGTATAATGGTAAAAATAAAAAAAAATAAATTTTATTGATTATATAAAAGCAAAATATAAATATAATTTTAGATTTTATGTAAAATAATAAAGAAATTGATAGAATAATATGTAAAAAATAAATAAATATTTAACTAATACAATATTTGCTACATAATATTAATAATTTTGAATTGATGAGTATAAGAGTAAAATTGAAAAATAAATTCATTAATTGTATAAAAGCGACATATAAATATAATTTTATATTTTTATGTAAAGCGAAAATTACAAAAGAACTGATAGAGTAATATGATAAAAAAAAAACAAATAAATATTTATCTAATTCCATATTTGCTCCCCAAATTTTTTTAATTTTACTTGTCTATTGTAATCTATGATTTGATTATTCTTTATTAATATTAATTATTTTTAAAAAAAATATTTTGTATTATTATTTTCATGATATATAGACATCAAATGAAGAAATAAATATTTATTTTATATAATATTATTTTATCATATTTTAATTCTCTAATTTTAATTCTTTTTGTAAATTCAAATCTATCAAAAAAATTAACATTTTATGTAATTTTATAGCAATAAGTGATAGGTATCTCTTGTCCTAGAAGGATTATCTGTATTTGCTAGTTTGAAAAATGTTAAGAATACTATATTTTTTAGACAAATAAAAAAATTTAAAAATAAAGAGATAAAAAATTAAAAAAAATTAAAATTTTTTTCTGCTAACTGACTAATCACAATATAAATATCGGATAGTGTCAAAAAAAAAAATGAAGTTTATTTTTGTTGGTGTCCTCTGCCTAGTATCAAAAAAAATTATTTCTTTTTTTATTATAATAGGAAGTAATTATTTTTGACATATTATTTATCCATTTCAAATTCCTCTAAATGTGATTCTCTAATTCTCAAAAACATTTCGATTCGATTCCTTTTCTCCCCGTTTACTCCTCTTCTCTTTTACGTTCCTTCGTTTCTTCGCCGAAGTCGTCGCTATTAAATTCTCTCCCTTTCTCAATTGTTGAACGGATTCAAGTCATTTCATCGGACGCCAATTTTTCTTTTTCTTTTTGGTTTTCCGCAGGTTTTCGTTTTCCATCTCTGCAAGGAAAAGGAAAATATGAGATAAACTTTCATTGTTTCTGTCGATATGCGCCTCTCCGATCTGTTACTTTTTTCATTTTGAATTTTTATATGCTATGCATAATTTTTGTTGTATATCCACCGTGTCCGATCCTTCCTCGGCCAGGACTTTGCCGGATTTGCCAATGGCAATCACCTCTAGATCCGACCCAAATTTTCGCTCCATAACTGCCAATCAGAATCATCAGGCTAGTTTCTTAAACCATCTTAATCATCACCACAACGGCATCGATTGTAATAGCTACAGCGTCATCAGCCACAATAACCGTCCCAGTCAGCAGGGCTTGGCGGCGGCGGCTGCTGTGGCGGCTTTGACAGCAAATGCGGCGTCGTTGCCGCGGGAGCAACACGTAGATGTGAGGATAAACGATATCGTAGGAAATGGAATTTCCGGGATTTTATACAAGTGGGTGAATTACGGGAAAGGTTGGAGGCCGAGGTGGTTTGTTTTGCAGGATGGTGTATTGTCGTATTATAAGATTCATGGACCAGATAAGATCGTCGTTAATCGAGAGACAGAGAAAGGATCCAAAGTCATTGGTGATGAATCTTTGAGAATCATGTCGAGACCTGGGAATGGTAACTCACAACTTAAGCGCAAACCAGTAGGCGAAATCCATCTAAAGGTTCTTATCTATTAATCCTGTTGAGTTTCGTTTTTTGCCTGTTTGTTGTTTTTATTTATCAACTCAAGTTCGATCGAGTGTTTAGGTATCCTCGATTCGCGAGAGCAGATCGGATGATAAGAGATTCTCAATATTCACTGGCACGAAGAGGCTTCATTTGAGGGCGGAATCGGGGGATGATCGTTTAGCCTGGATGGAGGCACTGAAGGCTGTCAAGGACATGTTCCCTCGCATGTCTAACAGCGAACTAATGACTCCCATAGAAAACGTGGGCATCTCGACGGAGAAGCTGAGGCATCGCCTTCAGAAAGAAGGTTTGAGCGAGGAGGCCATCCAGGACACCGAGCAGCTGGTGAGGAGTGAGTTCGCGTCTCTGCAGAACCAGATTGTGCTGCTCAAGCAGAAGCAGTGGCTCTTCATTGACACCTTGCGCCATTTAGAGGTACATAGTAGTTAAGAATATGTCATTCCAATTTGGAATTCTTGTTCAAACTCCATATTATTTTTCATAGAGAATAGAAGTATAAATCTAGAGGCAGCGTATTTGGTGATTGGGTTTCATATCTATTCGTGTGAGAAATTGTAATTTTTATTATTTTGGTAATTCTTTTGTATAGAAATTTCACTTTTTAGACGGTAAATAAATTTAAAAATTCATTTGAAGTTAGCGTTTTGAACATCGGACTATTGTTTCAAAGTAATAATCAACCATTGTTATTACTTTGGTTCCTTTCCTGATAGTGTTATATGTTTGTCACTTGATATTAGGCTACATTGCAAGTTCATTTGGCATCCCTATCTTAATTCTGATTTTTTTGGCCTAATTTTTGTTCTCCTTTGATGTTCACAGTTCAGGTAATTTCTCATTGAAAATTTTCAAATAATTTGTTTTTACTCTCTTGCTTTCCTACGCTTTGCCAATAGCTAGTGGCACATAAAAGTATGCGAATTAATTGCAACTTGGTTGCTAAGGCAGCAATTGTAATGGAGAAAAAACAATGGTGATAATGTTTTGGGTGGATGAGCGAGGTGATTGTTTCAATGCCAATTGATTCTGCTCATAAATTTTTAAGAGATAATTGTGAAAGTGGCTAACGTAATGTTGGTAGCTAGAGAAGTAACAGCTTAGGTGGCTTTGTCTACAATCAGGCGGTTATCTGAGTGAGCAGGATCTTCTGAAATTTTTGTTTGTAACAAATGAGTTCTGCAGTGCATGTTTTTGTAACTTTTAATTTTCTGAATTAGGAAACTTATGTAGCTTTTTTCACCGGTGTTATGCATGCATGATTTCTTTATAGATAAAGCTATGCTTTTCTGCATCAATCAACATTAAGACTTGGTTGTAGCTTAAGAGTTTCCTTGCAAGTATTAAGAAGTCTGATCAGTCCTGCAGGTGGCTTCCACATTCTGCATTGTTTTCCCTTTTCTAATCTAAGAAAATAGATCATTGAAGTAGCCAGTGAATATTACTGTATGCAAATAGATCTTCTGATGTCTGATGACAGTATGGTTTCCTTTGTTATGTCAAGTTGCAGTAGCCTAGTACTCCCTCAGCAAATCTTTTAGATTGTTGCGTTCAGAATTTATTCTCTTTTATTTTTGTTGTTGAGTTTAGAATTTTTTTTTTACAGTAGATATTGTTGTTGATGTTTTAAGTCTAATGTCACCTTCGATAGCAATTTTTGGAAGTTAGCTTAAGCTACCTCATGTGATGTTTGTGAATGATTATCACTCTCTTTTTTATTTCTGCCGTTCCTTTTGTGAGATATCCTGCTAGTGGCATTCTGAGAATATTTTCCTATTTGCTTCTCTTAGATGCTAGGTAACCCTTTTTGTCAGCTGCAATTCTCACCCCCCTCACAAACAGGGGTTCACATTGTCTACATCTCTTGAATTTTAGTGTGCCTCTGTTATGGATTCATGTAAATTATTTGTTATTGATAAAAAGGGCAGATTTTCTGGTAAAAAAAAAAAGAACTTTTAAGGAAGGCTTCAATCATTGTAATCAAAACATTCTACCAGTTTTTGTTTTTTCACACAGGCCTACAGGGAAGAGAGCGATGCATAAACTTGATACAGTGATGCTTTTAGGACAGGAATACTGATAAGCTTCTTTATATATTGCTTTTGGCAATTAATGCTAAACCCTTGCTAGAGTGAAGAGAACGTTGCATAAATTAGATACCGTGATGCGTTTAGGACAGGAATACTGATAATCTTCTTCATATATTGCTTTTTGGCAATTAATGCTAAACCCTTGCTGTAAAACCATTGAGGAGCCTTCGCACTCAACCAATTCTTTCTATGGCTACTATATGTAGTGTCTTTGAGAGACTTGATTCAATATTTTAGGCTAAAGAAGTTGCTTGGATAGTGATAGCTACATTGTCTTGACATTTGTATCCAGTGATGGAAGATTTTTCTTTGATAGGTGAGTATTCACTAGCGTGTAGTAAAGATTTAAGCAAGAATGTTGACAAAGCAAGCAAGTCTTCTGTCTGTCAAAAATGGGTGTTTCTCTTTTTTCTTTTTGTTTCTTTTCTTTGAACCTACAAGTTTATTTCAATGCTAATTTGTTCTTCAGCCTGACCAGCAATTCGTCCGTTTTCCATGCCCTCTCTTCCATTTTCATTATGTGACCCCCTTTTCTGTCTGTTATATTTTAGTGTTTATAATCTTATCAGATTTATTGTTCCAGGATGCCTTTTCCATTTGCTTTTGTTTTACCAGAATTGAAGTTTGTTACTAGTAAATATGATATGCCTGTGTTTTTCTTCTAAATATAATAAAGAAGTGGATGTTTAATTCTATTAAACTATAGTGTCCCTTTACAGAATATCTGAATTTTTTGAATGAGTTATTAACAATTTAATTAATAAATTTAGTTTTCTTTCCATTTGAATGTCTTAGTTAGAAGTCTGCATCCCTGTTTCTAGTTCAAGGTTACCTATCTCACATGTTTCTATCTTCTACTAAAGAACTGCTTTCCCCCTTTTTTTGTAGACAGAAAAGGTTGACCTGGAAAATACAGTAGTTGATGAAAGTCAAAGACAGTTCAATGATCAAGGGATTTCTTCTGCCTCAAGACAAGACAAATCTAGTGGTAAGTGATTATGGAATTGAAATTTATTTAATATTATCAATAGTTGAATTTAGAGGCCCTTACCATTTCGGCCTATTAGTAATGTAACCAAGCACACCAAGAAATTTATATCTGATGTGTTTTAACTCATATTTTATATACATTCTTGGATTCCCTACATTATTTAGATTGCTTATGACATTATTATGGGCTTAGAATGCTCTTTTATTAAAAGAGCAGTAAACTTCACTGAGTTTAATGCTAAATTTATTAGCAACAGAGACAAATGTAACCAAGCACACCAAGAAATTTAGATCTGATGTGTTTTTAACTCATATTTTATATACAGTCTTTGATTCCCTACATTATTTAGATTGCTTATGACATTATTATGGGCTTAGAATGCTCTTTTATTAAAAGAGCAGTAAACTTCACTGAGTTTAATGCTAAATTTATTAGCGACAGAGACAATATTTCTGAATCTTTTTGTGGTTGGCATTGTTTTTTCCAAACCATGATGAGTACTGCAAACTAATATTTTGTGTGTGATAGAGAGGGTTAAATTTCCTCGGTTACTGTCATGCTATGGACTGAACCTAGCCATGTCATGCTGAATTAACTTAAAATGTATTGACTTCCTTTTACTTATCTCTAAGTGTTGCCATTGTAAATGCTGATCCTTTGTTGACAGGTGATTACATAATTTTTTTTCTTTTGTCAATCTTTATAATCTCTTTAAAGTCTCCCTTCTTTATCTTTTTAATTGTAAACAATGAGCGAAAGTAGTTTCACAGACTATATCTTTGTTTGCTCTTATTATCTTATCGTGGCAATGTTATGGAACTGTTGATTAGATTTTATTTTAATTTTTGTTTTTTCCTCTAGAAGCAAGTGCTAGTGAATCTGATGAAGATAATGAAAGAGTTGATGCTGCAGAGGAAGAAACTGATGATGATGAGAATACCTTCTTTGATACTCGTGACTTTCTATCGTCAGGTTCCTTCAAAAGTAGTGGATCTGAATTTCGTACATCATCTTTCTCTTCTGATGATGAGGGAATTTTACCACTTGAATCAGAGGAAGATATTGATCCCTCCATCAGATCTGTTTGGAAAAAATATCCATATGTTAAGCGACGTAAGAAGTTACCTGACCCAATTGAAAAAGAAAGGGGTGTCAGCCTATGGTCAATGATTAAGGATAATATCGGGAAGGATCTTACTAAAGTTTGTCTTCCTGTTTACTTTAATGAACCTCTCTCCTCGCTACAAAAATGTTTCGAAGATTTGGAATACTCATATCTCCTTGATCAAGCATATGAATGGGGAAGAAGGGTAAGTCTCCTCATATGTAATGTTCTTTCTTCTTCTACCTCTTCCAGAACACAGGTTTTACATTGTTATGTTACATGTGATCCAAAGTTTCTTTATTGCTTTAATTGTGGTTTCTTTTATGAACTTTGATGCCCTTTGAAAGTGATTTAATGCGTTTTCCGTGATTTATTTCTTTCTCCAATTATTGGCTTCAACTATCCAATCTCATGAAATTAAGGGAATATAGTTTGAATTTAATTAAATTATGGGATCAGAAATTGAGCTGTTGGAGAATTTGCTACATTATAACCTTTTCTTCTGAAGGAAAAAATGGACACATGTTACTTGCTTACATGTGGGCATGCAGAAATTAATTTCTTTTAAATACCATTTAATTTTGAATTTAATTATTTTGATTTCAGATTTGTGCGAGTCCATGTACTTGCTGCATAGTATTCTATACCAATCATGGTGGTTATTATATTGCATAGAATGTATTTCTCATATTTCTTTTTGGGTTTTGTCTTGCTTGTTAAATGCATATCAAGGTTGCGCCCTTTCGATGCATTTGTCATAGTATTCATTCACCCACATGGACAGCCCTCCTGATTATTTTTTTCTAGTCAGTGGTTACTGGCATCTAATTGGCCCATCAAACAGTTATGTTCCCCTATGGGTTTAAAACTGTGGAGCATTTACACATATATCTGTTACAGGGTAATGGCCTTATGAGGATTCTTAATGTGGCTGCTTTTGCTGTATCTGGATATGCTTCAACTGAGGGAAGGATTTGCAAGCCTTTCAATCCATTATTAGGGGAAACATATGAGGCTGACTATCCAGATAAAGGCCTTCGGTTTGTCTCTGAGAAGGTTAGATATCTAGCCCCGGTAGATTAAATTGTGTGATCAATACAATGGTCGTCTTTATGCATATCTCTAGTATTACAATGCTCACTCCAAGCAACCCATCCTAAGTTTAACGAACAACGGTTGTTTAGGCTGCTTTGCTGCTATTTGATTTTGGCTTGTGGTATGATGAAGACACCAAGCGTGTTATAGTTTGCATTTTCTTCAGTAGATCGTGTGAGTGAATAGGTGATGAATATGATTTGAGAAAATTTATTAGTTTAATATTTTTCAATACACTCAAGTAGGCAGGTAGGGTTGGCACTGTTTTAGTTCAAATATCACCAGGGCTGATTCAAATATTATTTCTTCTGGATTAGCGGAAAGCTCAAGAAAGACACAGGATGACGTCAGTTCTGAATTTTTCTGACGTTCTGGTAGATGAGTGAAAAGATAGAAGATGAATGACTACAGGGAGGTAAGAGGAACCGAGGAGGAGAAAGGGAGCAAGCCATTAGAGCAAAAAATATGTATTGAAGGAATCCTAAAGCAGAGATGGAAGATGATGTGTCCTCTTTTTCTTGAGAAATTTGCCTTGTTTTTATTTTATTTTATTTTATTTAGCATTGTTCAAAGAACATGGGTAGTGTATCCCTTGATCCTATCACCTCCTGTCTTATCCAATAAAGACCTGTTCTTTTCTTATTTAACACAATTCTGACATTTTTTTTCTTTTTTAATTTTTGCCATTAATTTTTTATTCCATGTTTCAAGAAGCTTACTATTGTTGTCAGGTCAGCCATCACCCCATGATTGTTGCATGCCATTGTGAGGGTACAGGATGGAAATTTTGGGGAGATAGCAATCTAAAAAGCAAATTTTGGGGTCGCTCTATTCAACTTGATCCTGTTGGTGTTTTGACTCTGGAATTTGATGATGGAGAAGTTTTTCAATGGAGCAAGGTATGACCATTCAAACTATCTTTTTCTTTGTTAGTTTCCAGTTTGAAATTTGCCTTTTTTTCTTTTAATTGTTAGGTTACAACTTCAATATACAATCTCATATTGGGAAAACTGTACTGTGATCACTATGGTACAATGCGAATAGAGGGGAATCGTGAGTACTCATGCAAACTGAAATTCAAGGAGCAGTCCATCATAGACCGAAATCCACACCAGGTGTGCACAATTTTCTCAAATTGCCGTGTGTTCCCTGATAACCTCTTCATTAGCCTCTTATTCTTGAAGTATGATATTGCAGTAATTCTTAAGTCAAATGATTGTTCATTTATTAATTGCCAATGTCCTGATCATCCTGGGTAATAAATATTGCAAATTGTTTACCTGCTTTTTAGGGATAAGTTATTTGATGTTGAATGTGTGTATCTAGAAGGTTTCAACCTGCCAATGTTTACCCATTAGCGAGCACCTCACTACGTTGGCAGAAGCTGGTTTCTATGCTGTGGGATACCTAAATATTGAGATTGTTGGTTAAATCAATTGACAAGAAAATTTGGAGTTTTACATTATTACAGTGATTTTTCTAATTTTTGGAATCCCAGGAGACACCATGGGAAGAAAATGTCACTGCACACTTCGAAGTAAATAAAAAAATAATATGGTTTTATCCTTTTGGAAAATTATTATTAGAATTTTATTTACTGTTTTTTATCAAACATGGTGCATCAGGCTGTTACTTATTTTGCCAAGAGCTTTTATCCAATAATATTGATGTCATGATTGTTGAAACTTTGTTTGTAATTGCTAAAACTTTACAAAATATTGCTAGAGAATACATACACAATTTCCTGGCATTAATGTACTCTACGGTTGCTATCAGTTTATGCATGTTGTTTAAAAATATAAAAAGAAGGAATTGCTTCTATTCATGTCTTCTAGGGTCACTATTATGAATACTGTCAGTTTATGATGCCTGGTTGCTTTTGCAGGTACAAGGAATAGTTCAGGATAGGAACGGTAAAAGAGTAGCAACTCTTTTAGGAAAATGGGATGAGAGCGTCCATTACATGAATGGTGACTGCTCTGGGAAGGGAAAAGGATTTGAATCTTTAAACGATGCTCATTTGCTCTGGAAGCGAAGCAAGCCTCCCCAATTTCCTACCAGATATAACCTGACATGCTTTGCTATAACATCGAATGAGCTAACCCCAGGACTTAAGGTGACCTTTTTATTATTGTAGATCTACAGCTGGTCATCCTTTTTGTGTGCTTAGGTGTCTCACATTGCAGTGGAGTGAAAAACTGGTTTCATTTTACACAAGTTTGTTAGAAAGTGAAATACATAAATGTTAAAACACAAAATGAAATTTTGGACTTCTCAACTTCATGGCTGCTGTAGTGATGCTTTCAATTTTGATTTCAAATGTTCATTTTTATATGCAGGAAAAGTTGCCACCAACAGATTCAAGGCTTAGGCCTGATCAAAGGTACTTGGAGAATGGTGAATTTGAGATGGCGAATTCAGAAAAAATTGCGACTCGAGCAGCGTCAACGACAGGTTTGTTTCACCTTTTTTCCCAAAAATAATTTGTATACGTGCGTGGTGTGTCTGTGTGATGTGTGAGTTATTAATTATCTATGAGAACACCCAGCTGCCTTTTCTTCCTTCAGGTTGTATGTGTGAAATCTTCTTTATAGTTAAATACCATATAACAATGCTCGGAATTCCTGGTGTTGTAAGAGTTATTCGCATAACTCTTGTTTATCTCATTTATCTTGTGAGAGAATGAAAGGAAAGATGGACAACAATTTAAAATCATATATAGCATAGAGTGGAAATAGTCTGGCTGCATGATAAATATCTAAAATCTGTAACAGCACTTGACCAATAATATCAGTTTTGATGTCTGATTTCCGTGACAACTACGATTTAAGTTTTATGGAGTCTAGGAATCAATAGCGCTGGACTTGACCTTGAGGATTCTAACAATTGGACCCCCATAAGATTCTGGGAATTCTCTATTCCTTGTCAGAGCTCTGAGTCCTGGGTGAAAAGTTTCAGAATGAAATCTTTTATGGCCCTTCTCAGCTCGGAGTTCTGAGAAATCAAGCATGTTCAATTTTGTATAATAACTGCACTAGTTCAAACCAGTAAACAATTTTTTTGCAGGAGAAAAGTGGCAAAATGATTTCCTTTATGCCAGTTACAATTTCTCTAGTCTAGCTTAATATTAGATAGAAAAATTTGTTTTGTTCTTGTGATTCCAATAATACAAAGTTTAGGCTGAAATTTTATTTTCTAATTATCATTTTTTCATCTAGCTCTTAAAATTAATATAGTATCAGTCATTGTGGCTAATCAGGGCCTTCCTATTAATAGACGTCTGTTACGTGTTTTTATCCTGGAAAATTTTTCATTTTGAACTTCGTTCAAGGTTAGTTGAGAAAATGCACTGCAGATGAAAGAACATACAATATACATTATGGCCACTTTAGATTGTATCAATCTAATTTCTTGTTATGCGTTTTATATTAATAATTGATTTTTTTTAATTAGGCCCGAAGGATGCAGGAAAGGGGTTGGAAGCCAAGGTGGTTTGCGAAGGATAAAGGGAGCGATGCTTACCGATATATTGGTGGATATTGGGAGGCCAGAGAAGAGGGAAATTGGGATTCATGTCCTGATATATTTGGCCAAGTCCCCACGGATCAGCTCCTTGATTAGTTTCCAATTTCCATCAATATCCATTCTTTTTCCATTTTTTTTTAGGAGGGGATAGGTAGCAGGCTACTGCTGGTGTGTGCAGTTGAATTCCTTGTGAAACTCATATAAGTAAAATTAAGATGCCGTAATAAAAATAAAAGAATCCCATTTGTTCCTTTGTTTTTCTTTTTATTTTTTTTCTTCTTTGGTTAACCTCAGGTCCTCAACTATAAATGATATTGGGATGATTTTCCAATTATCTGGAGTTGCTTTTGCATTTCAGATTCAAAGCCCTGCAATATTTTGGGGTACAAACTTCAAGTGGTCACCAAAATTTTCGAAACGCTCGCTATGCTCTTTTCCTCGGACCATCAACTATATTTGAAGGAGAAAAATACTGTTTTAATAGTAACGCAAACTAATCATTCAATAACGAGGTTAGTGGAGGAGAAGCTGAAAAAATGTGATGAACGACTTAAATGCGAATTATGATAATAAGAGTTCATTGAGCAGTATGAATGGGGCCATGATTTTGACAAACAGTGATAATGAATTCAGAATTCTTGAAAATTTAAAGAGCTGGAAAAGTCCGAAGAAATCTTGAGAACATTTTGGAACAAGGAAATAAAGAATTAATAACCCATTATCCTGACAAGGAAATGGAAACTGGTGCACATCAAAGCCGTTTGTAAGTGACAATAGATTGATTCCTATTTATATTGCTCCTCCACGGCTCCACCAATCCGCCAGAATCCATGCCCATTATTCAATTAAAAATTGCACAAGAAGATATTCATATGCATAGCATAGGTCTCTCCTCTTCTTTTGACCCATCTAATCTAAATCTAACCCATCTGACAACATCAAGTAGATTTTCTTCGATGCATATTTATAGCCCAAGTCTCTCACGCCTACACTGGGTAAGTAAAGATGACGCAATGGAAAGATTCTGACACCTGAACAAGATAGCATCCTACCTATGTTTATATTGTTTTTGGTGCCTTTGATTCTTCTGTTTTGCATGTTTAGATTAGATGGATGTGTGACCCAACAATATGTAATAAATCCCACATCCCCACGCCATGATCTTATCCAACAAATCCCTTCTTCTCTCCCTTTTGGAAAGGGACCCATCTAAATGGAAGATCTATCAAAATGGTGCCCATTTAAAAAAAAATTTCAATATGGTGCTATGACAAAAAAGAAAATTACAAATTTAGTGTTGGAGAACCAAAAACCGAAATAAATTGTTTCGGTTCCAGATTTGTGTTAATTTTTTATTAAATTTTTGCACAACAATTTTATTTCATCAAACAAACATGCAGAGTAGATGGAAAAAAAACTTTTGCAAGGGAGCCAAGAACAGAAATAAGTTGTTTGGGTTCTTGGTCAAGTTATTTAAAAAAAAAAAAATCTTGACCATATAATAACAGCCCCTTTTTTTCTTTTACATTGCAAAAGTCAGCCATCTCTTATACTTTTTTCAGACCCATGAAACTCTTAAACTAGAGAAACCATGTCTATTTTTTTCAAGCCTATGAACCTTTCTCCATTGATTAGTGCCACTCTCATTTTTGCTTTGAAGTATTTTATCTTTTGCTTTTTTCAGTCAAAATATCATAGCAATCTAAATTTTT